>CM053769.1:143225510-143249209 GCA_028658325.1 Potorous gilbertii
TTCGAAATGTTGCCTGCTTCCCACTGCATTGTGCTTAATTCTTTTTTTAACACTCAATTTCTGTATGGTAGTTTTGCCCATTCTTCCTTTGTTTTACTCCCTTTTTCTTGTCTTCCTTACCCTTTCATTCTTCTTCTGAGGTTATTTCAACATAATCGTGATCACACTCAGATACTATATTTATTTAGACTCCCTCTACAAACTCTTGTAATGATAAAATTCTGAGAGGTTAATGCATTCTCTTCCTATATAAAAATTTAAACAGTTTTATTTTATTTAGTTCTATATCCTTTCTCCCTCATGTTTGCCTCCTTTTGTTTCCCTTGAGTCCTGTATTGGAATGTAAAATTTTCTATTTAACTCTGTTCATTTCATGAATTTCCTGATTCATTCAGGAATCCTTGAAAGCCACTTGTTATCACTTCTGTTTGACTAATAAAAACAAGGAATCACATAGAATACATTTAGGAGTAATTACCCATGAACATATGGGGTCATCTCATGGACAAGTTTGAGTTGAACTAAGGCTTCGCCAGAAAGTGAGGGTTGTGGTACTAAAGGAGAGAAAAATTTTCAGAGTCAAATATCATATATTCAGTCAATTACTATTTTCTTCACTGTTTAATTTCCCATGATTACATGACTTTTATACCATTGAGATGTTACAGTCATAGTGTGCCATTATTTCTGTAAGGTCTTTGACTGACCTAAAAATATTCATATTGACAATACAAAAATACCTCAAGTCAAATTAAATCAGTAACCACTTACTAAATACCTATGTGTCACCACAATGCACAATGCTAGGTAAGGTAGATCAGAATAAAATTAGATGAATTTTGGACTGACTTGTGATCTAATAATAGAGACTATCAAAAGGTATTATATAATTAATTTCTGATATGACTAAGGAAAAGTTCTGGTGGAGTACAATGGGGATCTCTTGCACGTTATAGGAATCTACACTGATTAACACTTAAAACAGTGTTTTAACACTCCATACATAATTTGTTTGTGAAATTTAGAGATAATGCAAAGCTGGGAGAGATACTCAGTATCTTGACTGAAAATTAGCATTTAAAGGAATTTTGACAGAATGATACCTGACAATAATTTACATTTATATTATATATTTTTCTTTCTTTTTTGTAACACATTATATACATTATTAAAAGTAAGGAAACAAGTCAAATGTAATAAAATGAACTTAACAGAAGTAAATGTACAGTCCTACAGTTTGGTTCAAACAACTAATTGAATAGATATAAATAGGAAGAGATCTGTTTTAGTAACTGTCATCATAGTGTGTGTGTGTGTGTGTGTGTGTGTGTGTGTGTGTGTGTGTGTCTTCTTCTTAGCATAAATCTTCAAGGTGAGGTTCAATGTGAATATATGTCAAATACCAAAGAGTGGAAATTTACATGGTTTGGAACATTGGACTCAACAACCTCAAAAGTATCTATTAAATTCTAACACTAAATGACTCAGTTTTGGAGATGGAGTAAATATGCTCCACTTGGGGCCGAAGGAGAACAAAAACAATGATATTACATCATAGTGGAAAGAGCATTGGACTGAATGCCACATAACCTCAATTGAAATGTTGGTTCTAAAGCTTTCTATCTGTGTTATCAAATTATTAAGCTTCACAAGACCTCTTTCACCATCAGCAAAATGAGTTAGGCTACCTGATCTCAAAGGTGACATGATATTCTTTGACTTGTTTATTGGAACGACAATGATTAACACAAATTCTCTTTAAAGGAATCAGAGGATGAGTAGAAGCAATGCGTAGGCTCATATTGAAACATTATCTGTATAATTCTTCTAAAAAAGAGGGTGAAAAGATCAAAGATTTTTTTATATTCATGAATAGACAAAACGACTAGAAACTAAACATGTATAAAACTGTTAAATTTAATGTAACTCCAAATGAAAATAAATTGGCATGTTTATCTATAACAAAGTGTGATTTACTTCTACATGCCTTAAATATATATATATATATATATATACTATATGAAAATATACATATTAACATACATATATTATATACCTAAACATATGTGTATATGTATATATAGTGTGTATATGTGTATGTGTATGTGTGTGCGCGCATGTATTATATCATCATGGGGTGTAGGATGTGTTCAAGGAGGACCAGTACCTTTGGTGTGATGGCTGCTCAGCCCTTTTCAGGGCTTTTACCACATTTTGTGTCCACCTGTTCCACCTAACTCTCACCTATGGCTCTACGAAGCTGCAGCATGCACAGCAGCTGCATCCTGGTAAACCATTTCAGCAGATGGGCTAAGCCAGGTTGAGGGTAACCAAGAGTTTTCAAACCCATTGGTGAGTTAGGGGGGTGTCTACCCCAAGTGTGTGAAGACTTCAGTGGAATGGGAGGATGAGAATAATTTCTTCCAAAGGCCATGAAGGCAGCTGAAGCAGGCAATGTGGAGCACTTAGAGCTTGGTTAGACACCGAAGACACCAAGGTCATTCACTGCATCCTGAGCCATCATCAGCTGTCTTGACTCTGTGCTGCCACTGGACTATGATGACTCTGGAGAAGAGAGTCATGCAACTCTGCCTCACTTAAATCCAGTTTACCCAGGAATCAAAACACATCACCCATACCATTTCACTGTCATGTCTCAAAGTTCTGTGGTGATAGGCAAGTGATGAAGCAGCAGGTGCGGCGAATACACTGGGAACTGTAGTCAGGACCCTGCATATGGAGGGGCCAGACCAGAGGGTTGTTTCTCACTGCAAGCAGCAGTGGGACACTGCATCTCCCTGGGTGTCTGAGAAGTCTTTTAAGGATTGCACCATTCACCTCCTGGTATGAGGAAGGGGGCTAGCTAAGATGCCCTAAACATTACCTGGTTACCCAACTCTGGTCTGATTACCATGGCAAGCAGGGAATCTCACTATGTGGTTGAAACACAAAAAAAGTACTAAAACATCTGCAAAGATGATTCCACTCACCATTAGTACATGGAGCATGCACACACTAAAAGACAACACAAAATCTAGTAGACTTGAAAGAGAAACTGCTCTTGTTGCAAGAGAACTCAATAGGTATCATATCCAAATAGCAGTCCTGAGTGAAATGAGTTTGGCAGATGAAGACCAATTTACTGAAGTTGGAGCTGGATACATCTTTTTCTAGAGTGGGCACAGTGAATGGGAGTGACTTGATGCTAACGTGGATTTTGCAATCAAAACTAATCTAATCAGCAAGCTGGTATGCCTGCCAAAAGGAGTGAGTGACAGGCTCATGACAATGTGATGGCGATTCATAGGAAAATGAAATGCCACCATAATCAGTGCATATGCTCCCATCATGACAAACCCTGATGAAGTCAAAGAAAAATGTTATGAAGGCCTAGAGACCTTTATTGTCAATATGCCAAAAGAGAACAAGCTTATCACTCTGAGTGACTTAAATGCTAGAGTAGGCTCAGACTACCAGACTTGGCAGGGAGTCTTAGGGAGGAATAAGTTGGAAACAGCAACAGCAATGGTCATTTACTGCTGAAGACTTGTGCATCCCATGACCTTCTCATCACCAACACTGTCTTCCATTTACCTAAATGCAATAAAACTTTATGGATGCACGGTCGCAGCAAACATTGGTATTTAATAGATTATATGACTGTAAGAAGAGACAGACAAGATGTGAGAGTGACAAAGGCCATTTGTGGTGCAGAGTGCTGGACTGATCATAGACTTATTCTTCCCAAGCTAAATATTTTCATTCATCAGAAGTGCTGCCCCCAAGACAAAATGACCACCAGAAGACTTAATGTCAACAAAGTTGAACTCTTCTTTGAGCATAAATAGTTTGCTGCTGACTTGGAGGGAAAGTTGAACCAACACACAGTTGGCAACAGTGGAGCAGAAAAGGAGTGGGCAGCTCTCAGAGATTTGGTGTACAGCACTACATTTGCTCATTGGAGTCAGGACACTCAAACACCAACACTGGTTTGATGAAAATGATGGGGAAATTCAGAAGGTGCTAAATGAAAAAATGAGAACTCCACAGGATTTACCAGCAGGGCAGTTCATCTACCTCTAAGAAGGCATCATTTAATTCCATCAAAAGTAAAGTACAAGCAAAGCTTAGAGAGATGCAGGATTCCTGACTCAGTAAGAAGGCAGATGAAATTCAGTTTTATGCTGATAGTAGCAATCCAAAGCTCTTTATGATTCCCTGAAAGCTATTTATGGACCCAAAACCTATAGTACATCACAAGTACACAGTGCTAATGGAGTCACATTGATTAATAACAAGGAAATGATCCTGGAGAGATGGGCTTCCATAGCGTTTTCAACAGATTATCATCAATCAATATTGAGGCCACTAACCCTTTACCTCAGTTTGAAGTCAATCCCTCCTTAGCTTACCTTCCAACTGAAGAAGAGGTTTTGAAGGCCATTAGGTTACTTTTACAGGGAAAAGCACCTGGTGGTGATTCTATTCCAGCTGAGATTTACAAAGTAGGAGGACCATTGCTTATTTTAAAGCTGACTGAAATTTTCCAGGTTATATGGTAAGAGGAGTTTATCCCCCAGGAGTTCAAGGATTCCATTGTCCATTTCTATAACAGTAAAAGGAATAGATTGTCCTGAGACAATCAAAGAGGGATTTCTCTCTCTTAGTCCTTGCTGGTGAAATTCTTGCTAGAGTCCTGCTTAATAAGTTGATCCTTCACCTGGAAGATGGTCATATATACCTGAGAGCCAGTGTGGCTTCAGAAAGAGCCGAGGAATAGTTGATATGATATTTGCTGCCTGACAACTCCAGGAGAAATGCCAGGAGGAGAAGAGAGGTCTGTACACAACATTTGTAGATCTGACCAAGGCCTTTGATGCTGTTAGTCATGAGAGCTTACGGAAAATTATGTCAAAATTTGGATGCCTAGAGAAGTTCATCAATATTGTATGTCAATTTCATGATGACACGTTTGCCCAGGTTCTGGATAATAGACAAAGCTCTTGTGCTTTTCCAGTCACCAATGGAGTGAACCACAGCAGTATGCTTGCTCCTATGCTTTTTTAGCATGATGTTTTCGGTCATGTTGACAAATGCTTTCAATGAGGATGAAGGTGGCATCAAGATCAACTACCATACTGAAAATAAGTTCTTCAATTTGAAAAGGTTATAAGTCAAGACCAAAGTGGAGGGAGTGTTGGTACATGATTATCTGTTTGTAGATGATTGTGCACTCAATTCAGCCTCTGAAGCTGAGATGTAACAAAGTATGGATCAATTCTCTGCTTCCTGTGATAATTTTGGCTTAATAATTAACACCAAAAAAACACAGGTGTTCCATCAGCCACCATCACACTATCCATATGTAGAACCATTGGTTACAACAAATGAAGAAGTTTTGAATGATGTGGAGAAGTTAATTTACCTTGGTGGTATAATTTTCAGGGATGTGTACATTGACAATGGGTTTGACACATGCATTGCCAGAGCTAGCTGAGTGTTTGGGAGACTCTGAAGAAAGGTTTGGGAGAGAAGAGAGACTGACTATCAAACTGAAGGGTTACAGAACCATTGTGCTGATCTCATTGTCATATGCTTCTGAAACATGGACAGTCTATAAGTGCCATGCTAGTAAACTTAATCATTTCCATTTGCACTGTCGTAGAAAGATTCTGAGGATCACCTGGCAGAATAAAGTACCAGACATTGCAGTCCTTGCTTGAGCTTACCTGTCAAGCATTCAAACTATGCTTCAGACAGTTCAATTCTGATGGGCTAGTCACATTGTTGGAATGCAAAATGTACATTTACCAAAAAAGACTATTTTATAGAGAACTTACATGGGGCAGGCAATCACATGGTAGCCAGAAAAAATGATGCAATCAAGGTCTCTCTCAAGAACTTTGGATTTGACTGTGTAACATGGGAGATACTGGCATAGGACTGCTCAGCATGGTGTGCCCACAGAAGAAAGGGAGTCGTGCTCCTTGAGCAAAGCAAAATTTAAACAGCACAAAATAAATGCAAGATGCACAAATTTGGGATATCCAACCCAAATATTCACACAGACTATCCATGCCCAACCTGTGGTAGAGCATTATGAGCTCATATTGGTCTGATCAGCCACAGTCGGACACACTGAAATTTCACTTTACCCATGGTGATGTCATTTTGGTCCTCTTCGAAGATGAAGGACAACAACCATACCATATTATTATTATAAATTATATATATATATATATATATATGATTTATTATATGAATTAAAAGGATTCTTTTTTGAAAACATTTCAAGGCATTTAATTAATTGATATTCTGATTTGAAAGGACTGTTTCCCCATAGCATTATAATCATTAGTCAGAATCTAGAAAGTATGAATACCTGGAGCATTTTTCTACTGATCCATATACGTTTTGGAGCAACCTCTCCCTTTTTTAAATTCAATTTCTCTTCATGCTTTTATCCAAATCACAAGATGCTCTCTGATAACTGGGCATAGCTTGACACATTATTGCTTCAATGATGGAAAAATATGCTGTTATATTTTTTTTTTTGTAAAAAAGCAGTGAACATGCCAGACAATAAAACTCACATTTCTAAATACTTTAAAATGACTTTCAAGTAATCCATGAAGCAACAACAGGACAATGATCTTAACAAACACAACAATAACAGTGATAGAAAAGTAGCATTATATAATGGATGGAGAACTTGTCTCAGATTAAAGAAGAAGTAAGGTCAAGTCCCACACTTGACACATACTGTCATTGACTACTTAGTACTACCTGCTGTTACTTAGGACTGTAAATTGAAGAGGAGTAAACTATAGTCTACATTGATTTTCTCGTTGGAAAGATTAATTACTAGTAGTTTTTATACCAGCAAATTCACAATTTTGGCATGTATTTGTAAATATATATTGACATCAGTATAGAAAAAACATATCTATGAATATTAGGTCAAAGATAGACATAAAAATCTAGATCTAAATATGAATTTCTATATGTATATGGCATATTATTTGCCATACATACAATAAAATGTCATAGCTTAGTTTTATATAGCTAATTTTGACGTGATCATCACAGCCATGTGAGATAGATCATAATGTTTGCATTTTACAGATGAGGAAACAGGCTGACTGTGGATAAATTGTATACTGAGGTTCTAATAGGTAGTAAAAGTCTTAGGCATGAAGTGTTAACCACTGTAAGCAATTTCCTCTCCCCATATAACAGGATAATTTTGAGAATCAAATATTGTAATGTACATGAAAACAGCCTAAGAAATTGAAAACTACTATATTATTGTGAGACATATTTAAAGTAGATGGCTGTTTCTGTTGTTGTTGTATTGCCGTCATTCCATCTTTCATTTTCCAAGAGGACCAATGATATCATGTGGCTGATATCTTGATTTGTACATAAATTGGATTCCAATAAGGCCAAGTATACAATGTACTCAGTTTCCCTCTTTACTCCAGAGTCAGTGGCAAAAGGTCAAGATGATGATTATGACTTAGGATATAATGGGTGACCTTGGCCTTCCTAAATTAATATCTTTCCCAGATTTCAGTTTTTCTAAAGCAATGTCCATTTAATAACTAAGGGCTAGGGAAGAACTAAGACAAAATATTTCTTGATTTACCATCACAAAAATATTAATCTTAGAGGGGAAGACCTTTAGGGTTTCTGGCATAACAGATAATTATTTCTATTTATACACATTGTAAACCATCAAATGTAAACACATCAAAATGAGCCACAGAAGACTGAGTTGGGGTTATTATTGGCTATTCAATGAAAACCAGTCTGTAATACCATGAAATAGAGATAGAGATATAGCAATCATATTGGTCTCATTGCCTATGTTTCCTCCAAACTGGTTCCCGAGCAAGCTTGAAACCTTGGTAGTATTATAATCATGAAGCAAAAATAAATAGGCAAATGCTAAAGTAAAGATATGTGATGAGACCTACTAAAGTAAAGATAGTAGCCAATTTCAACTGTGATGAGACCAGATCAGGTGATGTAGAGAAATAGGAGAGATTGTAACAGCAGAAGTATAGGAGGTTCATGGCCAAGCAAAGCTTATAGGCTGACATATAAATATGATTAAGAGGGGAATTTTGAATTATTGATGAAGATGGGCAGTGATGGATGTCTCACCTGTGCTTATACGTAAGGGTATTTTCTTTGTCTTTGTGACTTATTTTCATTCTTATTGGTAATGAAAGAGTCATGGGGACCTGAACACCTGAACGGAAAATATCATGTCTTTGAAAGCAGCCTAGTACAGTAATATCTAGGTTTCCATTTAATCTGGTTTGTGTATGCTTCTCTAGATAATGAAAAAGTTTTCCCAAAATTGTGTTGAAGGAAGAACGAAAAATTCACAGTATGAACATCATATTTGGACTTAAATGGCTTTCAAAGGGATGATACTCAACTAGAGCAAATTTTTTTTGCTTTAATCACTTTTTAAAAGTACAATTCCAAATCAAAGCAGTAATCTTTTAAAAGTTTCACCTCCCTAAAAAAAAATTTAAAACAATTCTTGTTATATAGATTCCTAGTCAAAGCAAAGGTAAAGAAAAAATAATCAGTGAGTGAAAACATGAAAGTTATTCTAAAAAAACTAAAAATAAATGAAGGCAGTAGTGTTAGTTTTACTTTTAGTGAAAGTAGCATAAAAAAGAAAGTAGCATTCAACTCCCAATGTTGAAATCTCCAATGTTCCCAAAGAAAGAGATTCTCCTTCCAAGTAATAACCATTCCTCCTCCTTCTTCTCTATCTCCCTCATGCAAGTCACAACTTTTCTCAAATGTAAAGTGCAGGTTAATTTATGTTTTTTTTTAAATTTATATTGTGTATTGCTATTGCATTTCATTGCTATTGTATTTCAGGTGCATTAGGGACAAAAAATTTAAAATTATAAATAATTATTTTTGTATGAATATTTTTGGAAATGTAATACCAATCATCTCACTTTATCTTATTTCCTATGGGAAAATTCACTTTGCAATATAAACAATCTAAAGATGAACAGAATCTCGAAATAAATTAAGTTGATAAACCAAGGTTCTTACTGTACCTGAATTTTCTCATCCATTCCAGTAGCCCAGATCCTGGGTGTCTAGGCCCAAAACATCTGGCCCACCCCAGCCCACTTTGATTACCTAATTAGCTTACTTGACACTCCTTAATCCCATCTAAACCCCTTTCTCTGTTATCTCTGGACTACCCCAGGCTACCTGCCATTACTTAACTCATCAAAATCTTTGCACTGATCCTTTTTTCCCCCTTTCTTTGCATAAAACTATCATTCTCATTCCCCATTAACTGCAGATTCTTGAAATCTGACCTGCTTGTTGTATTTGTCCTTCATTTTTAAGGAAGACCATGACATCAGTGAAATGATGACATGACTTGCAGTTAACTTTGATTTGAGTGATGGAGGGCTGTGCAAAGTCACTAGCTTCACTTTCTCCTCCTGACTCATCTGGTTCCAGTGACCAGATTTTCATCAGAATGAATGGAGATGGCCCAGTATGTGATGGGACATCCATGCCTTTTTAGGGGAAGGAAGGAAGGAAGGAAGGGAGGAAGGGAGGGAGGGAGGAAGAGAGGGAGGGATGAAATCTAGGCAGCAAAACACAAGTTAACCGGAAATTTACCTCCCTTTGGAGAGGAAGAGAGTCAAATCAAATCAAAGTCAACTGCAAGTCATGTCATCATTTCCTTGATGTCAAGGTCCTCTTCAAAAGTGAAGGACAAACAAAATTGGTGAGTACACCAAGCAGCCTGAATGGGGACCCATCTAGTTGGATAACTCCAAATCTCCCTCTCCCTCTTACTTTGCCTCTCCCTCTCTTCCTCTACAAAGTGCCTGCTTGTATTGGTGTCACAAATACCACAGACTCCTTAGAAATTCTCCCCCACCTAGTCACTACTTAGACTAAAAGAAGGCTTGAGTGGCTGAATTCTTTTGAGGCAGAGCACCCTGTACTCTTGCATTTTGGGGTTCCTAGCATCCCTAGAGCACATCAGGAATAGCACAATTATTAACAGAAACCGAATGCCTTCTTTTTTCCACATTCTTGGAAATGTGATAGGCATAATGTTTGGTGTCATTGACCAATCAACAGAATAATTGTTAGTTATATGGTTTCTCCAGCACAACTCTATCTTTACGGAAGCAGGGTACTATATTTTTTCCTTTCTTTACAAGATTAATTTTATATTAAAATAATAACATCTAAAACTAATTCATATCTAGCCCCACATTTTTACAGTTTTTACATTCTTTACAGTAGATGTTAGGCAAAGGTAATCAAAACACAAACTTTGTCTTCTTCTGCTCTAGATGTTAGGTCCCTAACCCAGGACCATAAACTATGGCTATGTTGGAGCAGAAGCTTCTAGGTTGGGTGTTGTATCTTCCCAGGAGAAAGCTGGGAGAAAGTGTCTCTCTCACAGATGTTAGGGGAGAGTCATATTTTGGGCAAGAATTTTGTGAGACTAATGTTATATTAAAACTGAATTAAGTTGTGAACATAATTTCTCTATCCTCCAAAGAGAAATTGAAATATTTACATGTTTTCTCCTGTTCTTCTTTTGAAGTAGACATTCCTCTGGAAAAAAAAAGATTAACGTTAATTAGTTAAAATGAACTGGAGTTCTTGAACTCCTAAAATTGTGGAGCCCAATGGATCTAGCTAAAGGCAAAGAAGAGAAACCCTTGCAATGCATTCAGTGTGCTAGAGAACCCCGGAAGAGGAGGGAAAATGTAGCAAATGTAGCCCTACACCCTGACCCCAGACATGAGGGGCCAGAGAATCATTTTCAAAATGGGAAAAACAATAATATTTTATTATCTATTTTACAGGGTTGTTGTATTAAATAAAAGTGCATGCATACTGATTTGTAAATCCTTAAATTCCATATAAATGTCAGATATTATTTTTACTTGTCACCTCTTACAAAATCAGGAGGAAATGGGGACCAGAAAATAGGAAATCATTAAAGCTGTCATAGAGAGTCTGCTATTGTCTTATAGAATATTTTGTAAAAGCTAAATCCATCAGTGGAAATACTTTTTATCCATCACCGGTTAATGATATACTTATGTTCGTAATTTAGTAAAGGGGATCAGGAAATCAAACAAAATAATAGAATCATAGGATCTCAGACATAGAAGGGATGTTGGAGGTTGCCAAGTATAGTAATGAGAGGAATAAGAAACTCCCCATATTAAACAATGACAACAAGAATATAGAGAAGTTTAGGATTATTTTGGTTGGCAAGTTTATTCAAAATTTGGGAAATTAAATATCAGAATAATAGAATCTTAATGTCTGGGTCATGTCCAAACTGTGTATTGCCTAATTCTGGTCATTTTCATGTTTCTCCTAGAACTGAAAGCCTGTAACCCTGAGCTTGGATAGGTGTATTCTTTCTTAAACTTATTAGGGACTCAACTTCCAGTAGCTTCCCAAGCTTTTTCAAATCATGTAACCACGGCCAACCCCACTTCCAAGTTGAACTTCTTGTTATATGTCTTCTTCAATTAAAATGTAAGCTCCTTGAGGGTGTATCTTGCTCACTTATTTAGGTGTCCCTCATTCTTAGCACATTTCCTGACAAAGGGTATGTGTTTGATTAATGTTTTTCTGTTTATACATTTTTGTCTTTCATTCATTCAGAAGAGATTGCAAAGGTTATATGTTAGCAAAACATATTTAATACTATTATTCAAATTCATTTGCTTTCTTTTTGCTTTTTCCACCATCTGTGCTTTCTAAGGCTTATCATGTGTTGCCACAAAAAGGACCTATTGTTTTGAGAAACCCCACTTTGGTCCCTGGCCTCTGCTACAGGCCGCACCTTGACTTCCAAATATATTATCCTTCCTTTCCCGAGGATCTCTTTTTTCCCCCTTAGATATGTTCTTTTGGGGAGAGTCTTTGGTAACTGCTCTTTCTGTGATCCTCTCCCTCAAAAGAACCACATCAGAATTGATAGTTAGTCTATAGCCCCCTTTTGGCAAAGTTAGGAAGAATGGGTAGATTAGCTTAAAGGGCAGGAAAGAAGTAATTTCTAATAGCCCAAAAGAGGACAATAGATACTCTCCCTCTCTGAGTCTGCCTATGTGAAATATGTAAAACCAGGGACAACGCAGATCTGTGGCTGATGCTTCCTAAACTAATGTTTATAATGTGGCACAATGGATACATTTAAAGGAAAATAAGAGAACCAGGTAACACTTTTATGACACTGTGGCATGAGGCTCTGGGGAATATAGTTGCATAGATATCTTTCCCTCTTTTTCCATTCCTTTCTGTTTTTCTGATCCCCATAAAAACCTTCTCTAATTCACATTAACTGTGCAAAATTGTGTGCATAGAGTTTGCTAAAGGTCTAAACCTTGATGATCAGTTTCTGTAATCTTCAAAATCTATGTTCTTGACAATGTTTTCTAAGCCATTCACTCTTCTCTTTGATGTGTTTATATCAATGGTTACTATGGCATTCTATTCAGAGGTCAAGGAATCTTGTTATTGGTTTGAAAATTATTTAATAGACAGAAAACCCCATGCCAGTGAATGCACTGTCAGCTATTTCTTGTGGTGACTGATAACATTCAGTGAGTCATTCAATTTGTTACTTATTTCTTGATAGTACACACTTTGCCTATACTACAGTTACCTGTTGCACATCGAGTTGTTAAATGAATAATTTGGCCAATCTACTGACTCAAAGGACTCATGACAAGTTGGTTTGTACCAGATTACCTGAATATATACTCATTAAATAAATGTTTATAGTAACCTAATGGAAATGTGAATCACTTATACAAATTACTGAATCATTAAAACACAATTTGCATTACCTGGAAATTCCAAGGAAATACAAAGTAGGGCTATTTATTTGAAAGGTTTTTAAGATCAAAGAGCCACCGTTTAGCCTCTGAGGCCTGCCACATTATAGTTTACGTTAACTATTCAAGCATGATACTCTTAAAATGCCTGATCTCATATGAGGAAGTCTTAACAACATAAATAAATTCTATTTAAGACCCGATTAAGAGATAAACCTCAATGTGAAGTGAATTATAGCAAGGATAAGAGCATAAATAGAATGTAGGATGAGAGTTATTAAATGGCATACTTTAAAAATAGTAGTAGAATGTTTACTAGACTTCACCTCCACATGATATATGTGTTTACATATAATAGGAATGTACATTTGGGCATATACTGGTTAGTCTCAAATGTGTGTGTATAGAAATGTGAAATAGAGAAAGAGTATAAATGTAAGAAAAATCATTTTATCATCTTTTAACAGGCTGCACTGTAACTGTGATAAAGTAATAGGTAGTTGAATAAAATTCAAAATATTCCATTTCTATCACTGCTCAGTTGTGAAAAAATGTTTCTGTTACTTCAATTTTTCAACATTATGCTAATGTAATACAAATAGAGATGATCTCAGAAAAAACTCAGTGGCCCGATGAGCATTTCTGCCCAGCTCACCATTTTAAAAAGAAGTCTACAGCACAAATCTCATTTATGGTGTGAAGCAAGGAAGTGGAAATTTGTATTTAATCACAGATTTGACTTACTATGCCTCCAAAAAGGTATCATAAAACATTCCTAGGCTATGAGCATTTGTTGACCAGATGTCTGCATAGGGTTGCATATTCTCCTTATACACTTGAAAGATAAAGGAGTTAAGTTATGTGGCTTTTCCCTTAAAATAACATTGCAATATATATAAAAAAAAACTGGTGAAGCTAGAGCCCTCAAAATAACAGCTCTACATTGGTCTAAGCATAAATAAAATCAGAGGTCACAGGCTATAGAATTTGAAGGGAATTTTAAGACTATGAAATCCAGTGTCTTCATTTTATAAATGATGATGATAGATTCAGAGACTTACCCAAGGAAATAAGGAAAGAGTCTTCTAACTTCCTATCTAGGAAGCATTATTTTTTTTCAGAGGATAGATAATTGTTCCATTACTATCTTGTTTAGCTTGGATAAAAAGGTAGCATTATTAAATAAATCAAGAATATCTATCAGAGGGACAATTCTAAAGAAATTAAGATAACTCTCTTCAAAATTAACTGGCTGCTAGGCAAAGTATTGTTCTGAATAGGGCCCATACATTTTTTTCCCCTAAACTTAAATTGAAAAAAAAAAAAAACCTAAGGAAAACAAAACAAAAAAATAGGAGGCATGCAACAAACTTGAGTAATTTATAATCACTAATACTTCTAAGTAAGTTTTTATATAGGTGAAATGAACAGAAACTTTTTGATGAGCATACCACTAAATGTTGGGAAGAAAAGAAGAAAACTCCAATTATCCTCTCTTTTCCTCCCCAAAAAGGAAGAAAGAAAAGAAACTGTGCTTTATGTGAACTATCTATCTACTTACCTATCTTTCTTTCTTTTTATGTATGCATGTATCTAGCTATTTATTTATCTACACTATCTATGCCTATTTCCACATTAGTTAAATACATTAAAGAAGAATTAGAACCAAAGAGAAAACTGAAAAAAAAAAGAAGAAGAGGAAAAATAGTATGTTTTAATCGGCATTCAGACTCCATAACTCTTTCTCTGGATATGGATAGCATTTTCAATCATGAATCTTTTGGAATTCTCTTAGATTATTATTTTGCTGAGAAAAGCTAAGCCTGTCAAAGGTGGTTATTACAGAATATTATTGTTAGAATGCATAATGTTTTCTTGGTTGTACTCACTTCACTCAGCATCAGTTCATATAAGTCTTTCCAGGTTTTTCTGGAGTCAGCTCATCATTTTTTATGGAACAATAGTACCCCACTATATTCCTATACTACAACCTGTTTAGCCATTCTGCAGTTGATGAGGATCCCCTCACTTTCTATTTCTTGATCACCACATAAAGGAGCTGCTATAGATATATTTTTGCACATGATGCTCCTTTATCCACTTGTATGATTTCTTTGGGATATCCATCTAGAAGTGGTATTGTTGGATCAATGTGTATGCACATTTTGATAGTCCTTTGGGCATAGTTCCAAATAGTTCTTCAGAATAACTAGATCAATTCACAACTCCACCAGCAATTCATTAGTGATTCACTTTTCCCACACCTTCAATATTTAACATTTTCTTGTTTTATCATGTAAGGCAATCTGATAGGTTTGATGTGGTACTTCAGAGTTCTTTTGATTTGCATTTCTCTTATCAATAGTTATTTAGAACATTTCTTCATATGACTATGGACAACTTTAATTTGTTATTTAAAAACACCTGCTCAAATCCTTTCATTGTTTATTAATTGGGGAATGATTTGAATTATTACACATTTGACTCAGTTCTCTGTCTATTTTGGAAATGAAACCTTTATCATTGACACTGGCTGTAAAAAAAAATATCTATCTATCTATCTATCTATCTATCTATCTATCTATCTACACATAGTTCCAGTTTTCTGCTTCCTTTCTAATTTTAGTCTCTTTGGCTTTGTTTGGGCAAAACTTTTAAAATTTAATGTAATCAAAATTATCCATTTTGCATTTCATAATGTTATCTATCTTTTTATTGTTTACAAATTCTTCCAGGTAGATAGATGTGACCGGTAAACTTTTCTTTTCTCTCCTGATTTGTTTATAGTATCAGACTTTATGTCTAAATTATGTACTCATTTTGACTTTATCTAGGTGTATGATGTAAGTTGTTGGTCTTCGTATAGTTTCTGCCATACTATTTTCCATTTTTCCCAGTAGTTTTGTCAAATAATGCATGCTTGTTCCATAATCCTGAGTGTTTGAGTTTATCAAATAGTAGATTACTGTAATCATTGAATATTTAAACTAGTTCACTGTTCCACCACTCCTTGTTTTTATGCCAGTACCAAGGTTTTACAATGACTGTTTTATATTACAGTTTTAGATCTGGTAGGACTAGGTCATCTTCCCTTGCTTTTCTTTTCATTAATCCCCTTGATATTCTGGACCTCTTGTTCTTCTAGATGAATTTTGTTATTATTTTTTCATAACTTTATAAAATGTTTTGTTGGTAGTTTGATTTGTATGACATGAAATAAGTAAATTATTTTGGGTAGGATTGTCATTTTTATTACATTAGCTCTGTATATCAATGAGTAACTGGTTTTTTTTTTCCAATTATTTACTTCTGACTTTATTTGTGTGAAAAGTGTTTTGTAATTGTGTTCATATAGTTCCTTGGTTTGTCTTGGCAGGTAGACTTACAATTATTTTTTATTGTCTACAGTTACTTTAAATCAAATTTCTCTGCTGTTGGGCTTTGTTAGCAATATCTAGAAGTGGTTATGATCTGTGTGTGCTTATTTTATTTACTGGAATTTTTATAGAGTTGTTTTGATTCTCTAGGATTGTCTAACTATGCCATGAGATCACCTACAAAGAGTGATAGCTTTGTTTCTTCATTGCCTATTCCAATTACTTCAATTTCTTTTAATTTTCTTTTTGCTAAAGCTAAAATTTCTTGTACAATGCTGAATAGCAGTAGTGATAATGAACATCCCTGTTTCACCCCTGATCTTATTGAAAATACTAATAGTTTATCTCTATTACATGAAATACTTGCTGATGGTTTTAAAAGATGGTATTTACTTTGAGGAAAATTACATTTATTCCTCATCCCTCTAGTGTTTGTAATAAGAATGGGTGCTATATTTTGTTAAAAGCTTTTCCTGCATCTATTGAGATAGTCATATGATTTCTGTTAATTTTGTTATTGATATAGTTGATTATACTGATATTTTTCCTAATATTGAACCAACACTGTGTTTCTGATGTAAAACTCATCTGGTCATTATATATCATCCTTTGTGATAAATGTAATGATGAATTAAGTAGGGAGATCTTTTTATTTATTAGTAGGCCCATGTGACCTGCTTGGGTCACATGGAAGTCTGAGTCACATGGATCCTGTGGTGGATGGAGCTTGCTGAACAAGTGAAGCAGGAAAGGTTGAACAGGAAGATGTGGAGCTAGAACAGAGCTGAGAGGAAGTTTGGTCAGAGTTAGGAAGGATGCAGGCAAGCAGGAAGCTGGCTAACATGAGTGGAATGACCTGTTTGTGATTTTGCTTAAGGGAATCTGCTTGTGATTGGTTTGTGGGAAGCCTAGCAGGGGGAAGACTTTGGGATGATGTTATTCTCTGCATTGTTACTCTTTATAAATTTTTGTTACTGTGATGGATTTTACTTTCTGGTGTCTGAATAAATGTTTTGGTCCTGTTTTCCATGTGGAGAGTCTGTGGTATTTCCTGATTCAGAATTGCACCAGGATATTCATGACCACAATGGGTGCTGTTAACATCACATTGGTGCTACAACACCAGTTGCTATAATCTCTTTGCTAAAATTTTATTTTACTTTTTTTTGCATCCATATTCGTTAGGGAAATTGGTCTATATTTTCTTTCTCTGTTTTGCCTCTTTCCAGTTTAAATATGAGCATTATATTTATATCATAAAAATAATTTGATAGAACTCTTTGTCTATTTTTTCCAAATAGTTTAAATAGTATTGAAATTAATTGTCCTTCAAATGTTTAATAGAATTCACTTGTAAACTCATCTGGTCTTGGAGTTGTTTTCATTTTTAACTAAGGGAATTCATTGATGGTTTGTTCAATTTGTTTTTTTCTGAAATAGGATTAAGTATTTTATTGTCTCTTCTGTTAAACTGGGCAATTTATATCCTTTATAAATATCCATTTTACTAATATTGTGAATTTTGTTGGCATAAAATTTGGAAATACAGCTCTTAATCATTGTTTTTCTTCTTCATTGATGGTGAATATACTCCTCTCATTTTTAATATTAGTAATTTAGTTTTCTTCTTTCTTTTTTAAAATCAAATTAAACAAGTGTGCACTTGCATTTCCAATCATTATGGCAGTCTTCAATACCACCTCCTTTAATTTTCTTATGCAGTCTCTAAGTGAATACCAGGTATTCACTCCACTAGCTCACATAGAGTCAGTAGGATACTGACTACTGCAACCTTCTGCAGCCAAAGCTAACAGAGTAGTTGTATTATTACCTCCTTGTATATTATAATCTCCGTAATTGCTGTACAAAAGAATTCTATTACCTATAAATTTCAGGCAATTGATGGGATCTATATCCATTCCTCCAGCTCCATCATCACTGATTCTCACCATCAAAGATATTAATGTTTCTCTCATCCTTTGGAAAAAATTTCTGTGACCTCCATTATTTCCCTAAATAGATTATCTCCTGAGTTATCTCCTTGGAACTCCTGTTTCTGCCACACTATTGGACATGCTTCTGACTGAGAAACTTCTTCCTCTAAAATTATTTCACTTCCTTTGTCACTGTGACAACGAGGCTGGGTCTGTGCAAAGATCAGATGCTCATTTCTTTTATTAGCCTTCAATTTCTTCTGAGCTAAATAAATGAACAGCCTTTCCTTCTGACTGAGACTACCTGTATTGCTCTTGTGAAGGAGAGCCAGAAAGATAAGAATTCCCATGCAAACTCATTAACTAATTTTCCATCTGAATTTTTTTTCTTTATTCAGTTTATCTCTGTTTCTACACATAATATGGTAAGTCATTACTAAAATGGAGACTGTCTTACTTATACCTGACAGCTCCTCCCCTGGTCTTACTGATATTCCTATCAAACACCTTTCTAAATCTCCAAGTTTCCCCTACTGTAACCTTGCTTTTCAGTTTTCACGGGGTCCCATGCTTTTAGCTCCCTCCCTTGCTAGCAAGGAATATGGTAAATCCTCTCATCCTGTGATATTAATGTCTTCTTCCAAATCATTTTTGCCTCCAAATAGAGATTTTTTTACTTTGCGATCCTGTTCTTGACTCCTGTAAGGGGTCTGGAACTCTCGGGTTATCAGGGCCATGGTGTCTTCCCGAGAAATCTCTTGAGACATCATGTCCTTGCATGACTTACATGATGGACCACCCTTACGCAATAATCAACCTTCACAATTATCTTGAGCAATAGCAACAACAGCCAAGCACTCACGCAGGCATGAGGTCTTTGGGAACTTAACAGACACTATATGTATCACCAAGGCAATATTCACAGCATTGGTGGTGACTATGAATACGCCAGAATAATTCTCAATTGCAAAATATAAAAGACTCTCCATATAGAAGGCAGAAGAAAAACATTTATTTAAACGCCAGAATGCCAAATACCCAAACCAGAAAGCAAAATCTATCATGATGACCAAGAAGTGAGTAAACATGATCACTTTAGAAGGTAAAGCCATTTGCAAACCTCCTTTTCCTCAGCCAGGGCCTTCTCATTATCATCTATCACACTGTGTTAGTAGGCTTGTGCCAGTTGGCCTGTGTTCTATCCCCTCTGATGTGACCCCACTCACTCACTTCCTCCTAGTTCTGCTCCTCCCTTCCTGTTCTGCCTCTTTGGCAAGCTCCTCCCACCACATGTGACCTAGGCTTCCAGATGATTTAAGCAGGTAACATGGGCCTATTAGTTAATCAGAAAGATCTTTCCATTTAAATTACTGTTATAGTCACAAAGAGTCAGACATGATTAAAATGACTGAACAACAACAACAACAAAGAATGAACTTAAGAATAGGAGACTTGAGTTTGAATTGCCGTATTCATTACGCATTTGACATTGGGAAAGAAATTTATTTGTTTAGAGCATCAGTTTCCTACTGTGTAAAATTAGAATTAGGCTACTTCTATTGCCTTTTCTAAAGACTTATTGGAATCAATTTCCTTTGTAATATTTAAAGTGCTTTATAAAAGGGAGATGTTATTATAAAAAAAAAATCTGAATTTAACATGATCAGTGCCCTTGACTTCCCAACCTTTTAAGATATTTTTATGGTTTGCTCATCATAGACTATTAAGTCAAACTCTTAGGACAGGCCTTTGTAAGGGGTGGGGGGATAGGGTGGGCAATTGTCTGTAAAGCAGAAAGCCTTTACTTCAGTATGTACAAAGACAGACATTCATTCCCAAGAAACATTAGCTCTGGATTAAAGTGAGATTTAATTTCTTTTTTTTTTCAGTACATGGACAAGTACATAAGCTTTGTACTTAGCTGTGGGTTTTATTATAGTCTTTTTGCTATCCAGTCAGTGTTGAAAGATATCTCTGCTCTCTCATGTCATAACAAAGTCAATTTTAAATGAAATAAAACTCATTTTGATTCCAAGATTTTGACAGAAAAGATGTGACTGCACTGATCTGATGACAATTATAGGGAGGATATTGGACAAGGAGACTAGAGAAACATCGAGCATGAGTGAACAAGATCTCAGAGGTAATGAGCTAGATACTAGATTTTGTTCTAAATTCTTTGGGAGATAGCTAAAAATAGACCCCTTGGCTGCCTCCTGGCATGATTTTTAAACTGGAGCTGAGAAGTAGAGAGATCACGACAAATAGACATAGGTGTGAGATGTGAAATAAAATGAAATAGAAAAAGAGTGATAATGGTAGAAAATTAAACACAGTCTAGAAACCAATTTCCACATTGTCTCTATACTATATATCCTGAAAAAGCAGAAATGTAAGATTTAAAACTGGAGGGCAATGTACAATGACGTTAGAGTCAAAAGACTTGGATTTGAATTCTGTCTCTGCTTTTTGCTACCAATATGACCTTGAGAAAATCATGAACTGATATAGACTTCAATTTCCTCATTTGTAAAATAGGCAAATGAGACTAATTAATTGCTTAGGATTCATTTTGTTCTAAATCCTATGGTTATATGAGGGATTTTAGAGATCTTCTAGTCTGATCTTTTCACTTTAATAAAGAGGGAACAGAGGCATGTAATTATTCCATTATAATAGTTAAGCAGTCAAAATTTCTCTAACACTTTATGATTATATGACATTTCTTTCTTTCATTTTTCTTCCTCTTTCTTATTTACATAAGCTATTTGATTTTTTACAAAAAAAATGTCTTTGAGCTAACCAATGCAGATAATGATGGTCCCCAACTTGAAGATGAGAAAACAGGTTGGGAGAAAGCTAATGTCCTAATCAAGGTCATGCAGTTGAACCATCTTGAATTTAGGTCTGTTTTGTTCACTTGAAGCTATATTTCTTTTGATGGATCATATTGTCTTCAAGGTCCATTAGGAGAATCACTGTGGTAGACCTCAGTATAAAATCTCTGTTTAAGAGATCAATTGTTCTTTCCCTAAACAAAATTCAGCAAGAATTCAAATCTGCAGAAATTTATTAAGGTCTTAATTGTTTGTAAGTATACAGAAAATATAGAAGTGATAGATGCCTTATGCTTATGGAGTTTACAATCTAATAGTTGAGAAGAAACATGCATATCAGAACCATGTAACTAGGATGCTATTGTTAATGAATTTTAATGGAATTAATCTATTTTTAATGTAATGGGAAGATGTTTGCCATCGCTTAATAGGCCTACGCAATCTATTTAAGTCACATGGAAGCCTAAGTCACATAAGTTTGAGTCACATGAAACCTGTGATGTGAGGAACTTGCAGAATAGGCGGAAAAGGCATAGGTGGAACAGGAAGAATGAACTAGGAAGAGGTGGAGCTAGAGCAGAACTGAGAATAAATTGGTCAGACTAGTTAGAGCTGGGTAGGACAGAGGATGGAATCAGCTAGAATGGTGAGTGTTTGTTTCTGGGAAGGCCTGATAATATGTAGAGACTTCTTTTTCCTATGATGGGTTTTTTTATTGCTATATTGGATTTGGCTTTCTGATGTTGGGATTTGACTTTCTGGTTTGGTTCTGTCCTTCATGTGGAGCATTCATTATATTTTGCAATTCAGAACTGTGCTGGCCTATTCATGGCCACCATATGCACTGTGAATATCAAATTGGTCCTACAGATGCATAAGAGAAAATGATACACACAAAGTAGACTTCTAGGAAGTTTTGAGCATTTGGATAAGGGAGAGGTTATGTTCATCTCAGAGCATTTGGATAATCTAGCAAAGGCTTCAAGGAAGAGGTAGCACTGGAAATAGTCTTTAAAATATGGGAGAGACTTCCATCAGCATAGATAGAGGTGATGATTATGCGGGGGTGTTCAGTGTTACTTTCAAGGACATAAGGGTGGCATGAATAAAACATGGTTGATGGTGGGAATTTAAAATGTGAATGGAGAGTGGTTAGAATGTACAATACATGAAGATAGTCAATCAACTAAGCACCTAGGATGTGACAGGCACTGTGTTGAGGGCTGGATATGCAAATAAAGGTGATGAACAAGCCAACCAAAACCAAATAAGCAAATGATTAAGTAACTAAATAAATAAATGGACAAATATACACTCAAACATTAAAATGAATGAATGAATAAGTAAATTGACATGAGTAAAAAGTTATTAAAATAAACAAATAAATAAACATAGAAAGCAGGTGTATACATATACACACATACACACACACACACGTTCATGCATGCATTTATATATGTTATGGCAGTTTGTGCTTTCCAAGAGCTCATGCTATAATATAGGAGACAGTATGCAATATCTATGGCAAACAAGGTATATAGAATATAAATTGAAGACAACTGGCAAAAAGAAAGAAGCAAGATTAACAAAGATTCAGAAAAGTCTTCTGAAAAAGTTGGAATTTTTGCCAAAACATGAGTGAAGCCTTAGAAACTAGGAGGCAAAGATGGGGAAGGGGAGAGCATTCCAAGGGAGAAGTATGAAATACATCCAGTAATGTAGAATGGACCATGGAGGGCTTCGAATGAAATTCAAGAGAATTTGTATTTTATTCCACAGGAAGTTTAGAATCATCTATGGATTTTGGACCAGATAAAATTACTACTGTGGGAAGAAAATTTTTTCAGGGAGACATTACAGCAGTCTAGTTGAGTAATAATATGGACTACGACTAGCGTAACGACCATGTGAATGATGAGTGAGTGTCTAATAACAAGAACAAAAAATGACTAGAATAATAGTAATAGCTAAAATTCTATAATATTAAAATATTTGCAAATAATTTTATATTTTCCCATCTGATCCTCATAGTAACTGGGGCTATAGTAGGTTGAATGATGTTCCCAGCATCAGATAATTATTGGGCTTTTAAAGTAGGATTTGACTCCAAGCAAAATACTCAATATCCGTTATACTCCCTCACTGCAATCAGAAAGACTTTGGCTATTTAGTCAATAAGACCAAGAAACCGACTAGCAAAGTCTCTCTCCTAATTGACTTGCACTCCATATAGACTCTGATCCTTCCAGTCTGCCAGAAAATTCATGAAGAGATCTTGCAAGCTCCTGGAGCGCTGTCACTGAATGACTGTAACTTAGCAGGCTGATTCCTAGGTAGCATGGGAACTTGACACATTCACTTCTGTTGTTCTGAATGTTTCCTTTGGTGCCTGTGGGTTCTTGATGATCTCCACTCCTCCCCTTTAGTACTGTGATTCTGTTACCCAACAGAGCTTCACATTGTCAAAAGTTTCCCTGAGTCGATTCAGTCTGCTGGGAAGTGTCTTTTTCTTTTATTATATGTCTTCAAGGGGATTGTGGAAGTTCAGTGAAACTTCTGTGATACCTTAGCTACTGCTGGGTATACTGTCTCCTTGTGATGACACTCTTAACTTTCTTAGAAAAGAAATGCATGATTTAAAAGGGTTGCACTGGATTGCTGGTATTTTCT
>CM053769.1:143249709-143269533 GCA_028658325.1 Potorous gilbertii
GTGATGTTCCATTTCCTCATATCTAAAACTGAAAGTAAATGGTACTAGATATTCTTTAAAATCTCTTATAGTTCAGATATTCAGTGACTCCAAGTATTAAAAAGAACGTGGTACTGGGAAGCACAAGGAGATCTGTAAGTAGCTATTTTTCACCTGGGACAAAAACAATTCAGGGGTATTGTAGTGGTACAAGAAGAGAATCTCCATGTGTGGGAACTGTTCATGCTCTAGAGTCAGGAAATTGGAAGAAGTCGGGGAGCTGCACTTGGTCACATCAGGGAAACTTACAAAGGAGAACCAGTGAATCAGACAATGGAAGTGGCCCATACTACTTGGCTCAGAAGAGTAGAGAAGTCCATGACTGAGGGATAGAAATATTGGTTAAGGGAGTCGCTATAGGGTAAAAGCCACACCACCTTTCCCTGTATATTAATTATTACTCTAAGTCACTTCTTTTAGGACCCCACCCAAATTACAATTGGCCAAATGACCTGCCTAAGGTTAAGCTCCACCTTCACCTTATTGTTTGACCAAGTGATGTTTTCCCCCTTTGTTAGACCTCAATTTTCTATTCTAAAAACTAAAGTGATTTGACCTATATATCTTTTAGGACTTTTCCACCTCTTAAATTTTATGTCTCATGACTCTGATTTTTAATTTCTAAGTTCTGATTGCCCTCTGACATAATTATTATAAAATTATTTGCAGGATAGTCAGAGGTGAATGGATATGATTTCCCTTTTGCAAGGAACTCCCCATGAGGAAACTACCTTTACTGATGCTGATTGACAACTATTCTATGAATGATAGAGTCATGAAGAATCGTATGAGGCATTAACAAGTTAACTGATTTCCTCAGAGCACCTAGTCAGTTTATGATTGAGGAAAGACGACCATGACTTTTTGACTGAAACATCAGCTCATCCACCCTTCCAGTCTGTTTGTCTTCTATGAATCTGCATATCTATGAATCTATTGAAAATAATTGTTCAATTAAAAGAAATGATAGATTCAAATACAATATTTAACAGGGTTGCTCCATTGTAGTTATAGACTGATGTAAGTTTATGCTAGAGTTGTGATCAAGAGAAGGCAAAGGAAGTAACAGGCTTGAGTTCAACATATAGGGGAATATAAAGATAGTGTTGAAGTTTTTTTTTAAAAGATTGTTATTCCCTCTAACCTGTAGGGATTTCCCTTAGGATGCATAGGTCACAATTAGTGGACAGTAACCTATAGAGGGTATGATTTTCCCAACTGCCCTGGAGTGCTACATGATATGATAGTGAATGGGATGGACTTATAGTCGAAAAGTTCGAGGTTCAAAATGTTTCTCTAATGTGTAATAGCTATGTGGTTCTGGACAAGTCACTCTCTGAACCTCAGGTAAATCTGTAAGAAATCTACTCTATAAAATAGTTGAATCTCATTTTGATTAAATTATAAATGACTGGCATATTCACATGATTGATAGTGTGCTTGGTCCCATGCTTTTTCGCATGATGTTTTCAGTCATGCAGTTAAATGCTTTTAATGAAGATGAACACAGCATCAGGGTCAACTGCTATAGTGATGGTAAGTTCTTTAATTTGAAAAGACTACAAGTCAGACCAAAGTGGAGGGAGTGTTGGTGATTGATTTTCTGTTTGCAGATGATTGTGTACTCAATGCAGCCCCTGAAGCTGAGATGCAACAAAATATGGATCAGTTCTCTTCTGCCTGTGCTAACTTTGACCTAATAATTTACACCAAGAAAACACAGGTGTTCTATCAGCCACCACAATGCTATCCATATGTGGAACCATTGATTACAGCAAATGAGGAAGTTGTGAATGTTGTGATAAATTCACTTATTTTGACAATGTACTACCTAGAGATGTACATATTGACAATGAAGTTGATGCATGCATTGCCAGAGCTATCTCAGTATTTGGGAGACTTTGAATAAAGTTTGGGAGAGAAGGGGTATTAGAATGACTACCAAACTGAAGATCTTCAGAGCCATTGTGCTGACTTCATTTTATATACTTGTAAAACATAGACAGTCTATTAGTGCCATGCCAAAAACTGAATTGCTTCCATTTGAACTGTCGAAGATTCTGAAGATCACTTGGTAGGATAAGGTACCAGACACTGAAGTAGTTCTTCAAGCTGAACTGACAGATATTCAAACTATGCTTCAGAGAGTGAAACTCAATGGACTGGCCATGTTGTTTGAATGCAAAATGTATGCTTGTCAAAAAGAATATTTTCTGGAGAACTCACATAGTGGTCAGAGGCAGCAATACCAGGACACTCTCAAAAATTTTGGATTTGACTGTGCAACATGTGTGACACTGGTGTAGGACCACTCAGCATGATGGGGCCCACATCAGAAAGTGTGCAGTGCTCTATGAGCAAAGCAAAATTGAGACAGCAAAAAGTAATCAGATGCACAAATTTGGAGTATCCATCCCAAATATTCACAGACTGTCTGTGCCCAAATTATGATAGAGCATTTCGAGTTCATATTGGTCAGATCAGTCACAGTCAGACACACTGAAACTTCACTTTATCATGTTGATGTCATTTTGGTCCTTTTTAAAAATGGACAACAACCGAGTGTCCATTTACCTGATTCATCTTTGTACCTAGATGGATTTCATCGTTTTGTTCTTTTTCTTTTCTCTCTCTTTCTTTTTCAGTGCATTACTTTCACTATCCCTTGTTTTCTCCCTTGCAGTTAGAAAAGGCTGGCTGATGGTTTAGGAAAAATAAAAACAAACAAATAAAAACATAACTGAATTTGGGGTGAGAAAGCCCAGTATTTTAACCTGGATAAGCTCTCCCTCGAGCTTAAGTACCTGTGCTAGAATGAGACTAGTGGGTGAATTCTAAATTCCCATCTAGTAATTAAGCTTTTTTTGTCAATTTGTTTTTTTACATTTTGTGTTGTGTTGATTTTTGTTTAAAGAGTGTTTACAATTGTCACATGGAGATTTATCTCCCTAAAATACATATTTTCCTGAGCAGTAGCCCCTTTGACTGATACTCAGTGCTCTTCTGCTAAGGCAGAGGGAACAAATATAATGTGCAGTACTGACCTGCTGCTTCAAGAAGAGAGGTCTAGGTGATTCATATTACATAGAAAATCATTAGACTGGTGAAATTGGGAGACATGTTGTTGAAGAGACATATCCCTATATTTCATCTTTATTCTCAATCAATTTTGAAAACAAGGAAGCTGTCACCATTTACACCAGTGGTTTCTAGTTATATTGCCTTTTGATTCAAATACAGAACAAATTCCTGCTCTAGCCTTGGTGAGAACAGTTATCACAAATTGGAAAATACATATAAAAGAGAAGAGAGGCCCTGCTGTGGAGACACCTCTGTGAGGAAAAAGAAAGGGGTGATATAGGCCAGCAACTCTGGTTTATGGTAAACAGCAGTTGATAATACTACGTTAATGTAATATTTGAAAGTTTACATAATACTTTCTCCATAGCAACCCAGGGAGGTTAGCAGTGCAGGTATTATAATCTTTATGTGAAAAATGCATACATCCAAGTAAATTGTGATGTATAACCTCCAACAAAAAAGTCAGGAAAGCATAATAAGAAGTTCTATGGTCTTAGAGTCACAAGTCTTGGGTTTGAAGCTCAGGTCTATTATTTATTTACTAGCTGTGTGACTCTGAGGACCTCATCTCACATTTCTGATACTTCTCTTCCTCCTATATAAAGGTTTCCATTATGTATATTTTTTCTACATCTGTTTGTGCTCATAAGAAAAATATTTTGTCAGTAATGGAAATTTCAGCTATTACTATTCAGAATCAAAGTCAGTGCTATTTTCTTCACATTGTATTGCTTCTCTCAAATCTTGGGGTATAACCAATCCCAGTGAAGTTTAAGGTGGCAGATAAGTAACCATTGGCTTCAACTTTAATTACATCACAATGTTTCTAAATACTTCTCGTATTTACCATTTTTCAATAGACTGAGATGTTGCACCTCAGCAAATACCATTTTAGCCATGTGGCAACACCCTCTTGTTATTTTGAGAGGAAATAGTAACTCAGCTCTGGAAAAGCACTGCAAAATTCACCCACTAAGCTTGAAAGAAAGCTCTAAGTAGCAGATATAGTGCAAAATAGAGGAGTGGTACAATGACATAATTCCTTATCCCATTGCATCTCAAGAATGAAGAAATTTCTGGCTATGGCTAAGACTCAGGGCTGGTGATCTGACTTAACCTGACAACCTTTCCAGCTACTCACAGCTCTCCTAGGACAAATTCTTATTTTCAAAAATGTGATTTCCTCCTGTAGAATATGTGGAGAACTATATGAAGCAGGAAGTTTGTTGCCCTGTGTTAGAAGTTATTGCCTTGTTTATTTGTGATAGCAAATTCATCAGAATTTGCCTAGAGAGTGTTTTTTGGTTGACCTGTGTGTCATCTCAGCAGTTTCCTAGTGTAGACTTTCTAGGTTCCATTGTAATTATGAAATATTATGCTTTAAGGTTCCTGTCAATTTTGTGAATTCAGTGTGCTTAATTCCCTATCAATTTTAATATTTTATTAGTCTATGTATCTCTAAACAAATTTGATATAGTTTGTCCTTCATTCTAAAAGAGGACCAATGACATCAGGAGGATGATGTCTTGACTTGCAAGCAAATTGGATTTAAGTAAGACAGGGCTCTAAACAAACAGATTTTAAGTGAATTAGTAAACTCAGGTAGAGTGATCTATGTGGTAACTTTAAGCATACACCTTGTTTAGGAACTAGGAACAGAAAATATAGGCAGCATTTTAAGGTGAATCATTTGGTTTTGAAGGGGTGGGTATAATAAAGGAAACTTGTCTCATTCCTTATTTTATAAATGTTCACATTACTCATGAAAGGTTATTCTAGTCATGAACTATGAAGATTTTGTTGTGTGATAAAGTATTTTGATTTATGAAAATTTTAAATGTTGATTGAAAAAACAGATACATCTATAAGTGATAATATATAGTACACAACATATTTGCAAATTTGTATGTGTTTATCTATACAAATATGCATACACAAACATACACATATAAATATACACATGCACATACACAAAAAGAAATGGAGCACTGACTTTAAACAATTAACTTAATATCAAAATTTGGTTTAAGTGATGATTGGCCATGAGCAGGTCACCTTAAGCTCTTCTCTAGTTGTACAGCCTAAGGACAAGATTGTACTCTCCCCAGTGCTCTATTCTAAGGATAGCATTCAGGAAAAACAATAGTGATAAAACATGGGCGTTGCACAGAAGATACTGGCTCATGACATATTGTGGTCAAAATTCACCTTGCAGAGTTTTAGTAGTGCTCTATTAGCATAGTTGCATGAAACTATTTCTTCAGTCAGTTTCAGAAACTTCCCCAAAGTGGATACTTAGACATGCATATACATTCAGAAGTTCCTCTAAAATTGAGCTTCTTCTTATTCATTCCATTGCCTTGATATTCATGTACTAGTCTTACATGTTTCTAGTGATTAATATACATGTGAAGAGGTGCCTCTTAAAATGTTTCTAATACAGCATAGCTAAATCCCTTAAATATAGCAAAAGGACCCTGGAAGCAATATGGTTCAGCATAATGGAACGCACAATGAATCTAGTCAGTTGAGTTTGAATCCCAGGGCTATTAATGAATAGCCAGGCCATTCATTGATAAGCCCAATTCAAAAATGTTCCCAACTTAGTAAAAAAGGGATACTGTCACCAGAACAGAATGAGTTTTCAGTGGGGCATAATGGAATATGGAGTCTAATAGTATTATAGGAATAATTTTGATTGTTTCTGTTCTTAAAACGTAATCAGGAATTCTATATTCTCTCTTCTGCTATGGATCACCTCCATTTCTCTAACCAGTGCATTGTTTTCTTTCTTTCCACATTTCCATTTCCAGGTCATTGATTAAACAAAGCATTAAAGAAACAGGAACAACAAAAAAAAGATGATATATTGATCTACTGTGCACTCTGTCAGGATTCTTCCTTGTCATGGAACATGTTCACTCAAATGCACTTACTCTTAATAACTCAGCTCCTCCAAAATTGATTGAGGAATCTCTGTACTACACATCATCTCTCTTAGTAATTATATATTGTGAATGCTTCAGTATTTCAGATCACTAGGAAATATCATCTTGGATTCTCCACTGTCATCATTTTTGATTCATCATCTGAAGACTCAGAAAGAGCCAAGAGTTTGAATAAGGATTAGGGTAGAGTGACTAGATAAAGACTATAAAAAAACCTGAAAATGTGTGTGGAAAGAGAAATTAAATACTACAAAATATTGTTTTGGAGTAGTCCTAATATTAGTAAGATTCCTATGACTGCTTCATAAATATATTCCTAGAGTGCCACATCTATAACTTCATTCATCATCCCACTAACATCCTAACTATAATTTCTTTCCCTGGTTACCATTGTCCTTTATATATTGTCTGTCCTATTAGAATGTAAGCTCTTCAAGGGCAAGCAAAATTTTGTATTTTGTAATTTTGTCTGCACATTTTATTTTTCAATCAAGATTTTTTTTTATAATTTTTTTTCCATAATTTCATGGGATAAGAAGTTTTAACATTCACTTTTAAAACTTTGGATTCAAAATTCTCTCCCATCTTCCTTCCCCACCTCAATGAGAAGCTAAGCAGTTCAATATAGGTTATAAATGTGTAGACATGCAAGATATATCCATAATTGTCATGTCATGAAAGAAAACATGGACAAAAAGGACTCAAGAAAATAAACTTACAAAAGTTTTTTTTTAAATCTCTATTTAGATACCATCAAGTCTTTTTTCTGGCAATTGATAGTGTTTTTTATCATAAATCCTTAAGAGTTCCTTTGGATTGCTGCAGTCCTGAGAATGAATGTCATTTACTTAGCTGATCATCTTGCAATATTGTTATAATTTTGTACACAGAACATTTCCTTTGCCTCAGTCTATGTAAATCTTTCCAGGTATTTCTGAGAGAACCCTACTCATCATTTCTTATAGTACAATAATATTCCATCATAATCACATACCATAACTTAGTTCAGCCATTCCTCACTTGATAGGTATCTCCTCAGTTTTGAATTCTTCACCCCCATAAATGAGCTGTTATAATTGCTTTTGTATATATATATATATATATATATATAGGGTGTTTTTCATCTTTTTTATAGGGTGTTTTATCTCTTTTGAAATATAGACCTAGTAGACGTATTGCTATGTCAAAAGGTATGCATGGTTTTATAACCCTTTGGGAATAGTTCTAAATTGTTTTACAGAATGGTTGAATAAGTTCAAAACTCCACCAACAGTTGCATAAAAGTCTCATTTTATCCACATCCATTCCAACATTTGTCATTTACTTTTTCCATCCTACTAGCCAATCTAATAGATATGAGGTAGTATCTTAGAATGGTTTTAATTTTCACTTCTACAATCAATAGTGAGTTAGAGTATTTTTCTTATGACTATATATAATGGACTATTTTATCTGAAAATTTATCATTTCTTCTGATCATTTGGAGAATGGAAATTAGGGAATGGCTCATATCTATAAATTTGACTCAATTCTCTTATGTGTTTCAGAAATGATGTGTTTAAAGAAGCTTGTTTCAAAATTCTCTTCACATATACTCACAATTGTATTTCTTTTTTTCCCATTCTTCTCCAGTTTATTCTATTCTCTACTTTCACCCTGTGCCTCTTCTAGTTAGAAGCAGTAGTTACTGCTTCTGACTGCTCCTTCCCCCAATCTTCCCTCCCTTTTGTCACTGTCCACATTCTCTTACTCACTTCCTCTCCTGGTAAGATAGAAGTATCCACTCAATTGAGTGTGCTTGCTATTCCCTGTTTTTGAGCCAGTTCTGATGAAACTTATGCTCACTCACTCCTACTAACCTCCTTCCTCTTCCACTCCACTATAAAAGCTTTTTCTTGCCTCTTTTATGTGAGACAATTTACTCTATTCTACCTCTCCCTTTCTTGTTCTCCCAGTACATTTCTCTTTCACCCATTAATTTTATTTTTTAAATTTTCATCCCTTAATATCCAACTCTCACCTGTTCCTCTATCTACATGTACTCCAAACTGCCCTAGTAGGGAGAAAGTTCTCATGAGTTACAAGTATCTTTCCAGGTAGGATTGTAAACTGTTTAACCTTATTAAGTCCCTTATGATTTCCCATTCCTTTCTTCCCTTTTTATGCTTCTCTTGAGTTTTGTATTTGAAAACCAAATTCCTATTCAATTCTGGTCTTTTAATAAAGAATACTTGAAAGTCCTCTATCTCATTTAATGTCCATTTTCCCCTGAAGGCTTATACTCAGTTTGGTGGGTAGGTGATTCTTGGTTTTATTCTTATTTCCTTTGACCTCTGTAATATCATATCCCAATCCCTTCAATTCTCTAGTGTAGAAGCTACTAAATCCTGTATTATCCTGATTGTATTTTCACAATATTTGAATTATTTCTTTCTGGCTGCTTTTAATATTTTCTCCTTGACCTGGAAACGCTGGAATTTGGCTACAACATTCCTAGAAGTTTTCCTTTTGGGGTCTCTTTCAAGAGATGATCAGTGAATTCTTTCTTTATATTTTACCCTCTGTTTCTAGAATATGAGGGCAGTTTTTCCTTGCTGATTTCTTGGAAGATGATGTCTAGGCTCTTTTATTGATCTTGACTTATATGTAGTTCAATGATCTTAAATTGTTTCTTCTGGATCTATTTCATGGTGAGTTGATTTTTCCAATGAGATATTTCACATTGTATTCTTTCTCCCCATTCTTTCAGTTTCATTTTGTTGTGTTTTGATTTCTCGTAAAGTCATTAGTTTTCATTTGCTCCATTATAATTTTTAAGAATTATTTTCTTCAGTAAGCTTTTGGACCTTTTACATTTGGTTAATTCTTCTTTTAAAGACATTCTTCTCTTCATTTGCTTTTTGGACCTCTTTTTGGTCTGGTCTGCTTGTTAAGATTTTATTTTTTTTCTGTGAACTTTAAAAGCTGTTGATTCATTTTTCATGATTTTCTTGCATCACTCTCATTTCCCTTACCAATGTTTCCTCTACCTCTCTTGCTTGATTTTCAAAATCCTTTCTGAGCTCTTCCATGGCCTGAGACCAATTCATATTTTTCTTTGAGGTTTTGCATTTAGGAGCTTTGCTTTTTTCATCTTCTGAGTGTGTGGTTTCATTTTCCTTGTCACCATAGTAACTGTCTATAGGCACTTTTATGTTGTTTCCTCATTTTCCCCAGCCTTTTACTTTAAGTTTTTACTCTTTGACAAAGTAAGGCTCTGTTTCCAGGGTCATGAATCCATTGTCTCAAGCTTCAAGGGTTTTGTGCAGCTATTTTCTGAGATATCTGTATCTATAAGTTTTCAATATTTACAATGTAGTAAGATCTAAAGAGAGGTGTTTACTTCTCTCCTGGCCCATTCTCTGGTCTGAGAGAACTCAGGCACTATTTTCTGTCCTGGAACTATGAAGAGGGTCCCTACTCCACTGTGGCTGCAAGATCTACTATGTTAGTGCTCCTTATCATGCTTGCTCCACCACCAAAGACCATGACTCAGATCTAATTATGAATAAAACACTAGAGTTCTGCCTCAGTACTAGCAAAAAGATCCCTGCAATCTTCTTCTGAACAGTTGTGCAATACCCTTACTATGCATGGGCTGAGAACTTCAGAAGCAGCTACTGCCACTGATTTTAGATTCAGTCACTCTTCAGTCACTCTGGTTTGCTGCAGCTGAGACTATGCTGGCATAATCTGGGCTGAACTGCACTCCACTCATAAAAAATGTGACAGACTTTTCCTGATGACATTGTAAGCTGTCTGACATCTATGGGCTGAGAAGTCTGGAAACCTCCACTGCTGCCAAAGATTCTATTGCCCTACTTTTTTGCTGTGCCTAGTCTGCATTTGTGTGACATTAACTGAACTGCTCTCCTTTCTACTTCTTGCCTATATATTTTATCAAACTGTTAGATACAAAACAAGTGATATATTTATTTTTTTTACTCCATCATGATATGGAGTTGCCATTGTGTTTTCAAAGAGAATAGCAATAGATATCAACCTTTGGCATATCCAAGGTAGAAAACCAGTTAGCATCTGATGCCCAATTTAACAAAGACAAGAAAGACTCAACATCAGATTAGTTAGGATGGCATATTTTATGGGAATGGAAAATAAATCACACTACCTCCTGAGGCATGTTATGCATTGACGAAGACAGTATGTATGCTGACTGAGGAAATAATGAATATTTGAAGCATTACAAATAGTTCTTAAGTATTTCAATATTTCAAAAAATATGATCTTCTAAGTGTGAACACTCCCTCTGCTGACTTATTTTTTAAAAATTTATCTTATGATAATAGTCACTATGATTTGTCAAGTATGAAGATAATCATTTCCTAATGGCTAACCATTTGGTTATTGCTCTTCCTGTATTTAGGTAGTCTTGTCTTCCAACAACATCTTCCCTCACACCATCACATACATACACACCAAACTTAGCACCAGGCTCTTGCTCTGTCTTGTTAAAACCTGACATTGCCTGCTATGTCATACTTTCTGTGGTATTAGCCTTTGGGAAGTCTACTACTGTGCCACAATGAAGTATAAAAGTTTTTAAGTTTAAGTTAAGATTTAAAGTTCCTGAAAATAAATATATCACAAGGAGATACTGTACCCGATTTTGATGGATTTGTTTTTCATTTCTGTGAAAGGAGTTATTCAGTAGAGCAATGATATTTAGAGGCAGGTGGAAACTTAGATAACATCTAGTTCAAACCCCTCATTTTAGAGATAAAGAAACTAAGACCTAGAAGTAGAAGGGATATAAGGAACAATCCAGTTTATCCCCCTAATTTTACAGTTTGATTCAGTTTCCTTTGGGGGAACAAAAAGAGAGAATGGAAGTATGTATGACTCTGGTAGAGCTAAGAGAAAGGGGCAATAACCATTTATGGCTCATCAACATGACAGAGATTAACCTACAGACAGGGCTTCTAATTGTCTGACTGTAAGGAATACATACATCACAGATCAACAGATAACAGTAACTGTATGACCATACATACATATTTGCCAGAGATAGAAGCACCCACATCTGGGTTTTCAAAGCTGGGGGGCTCCTTAGTGGCTGCCCAGAGTGTTGTCTTGCCAAACAAATACTTCCAGTGATTAAGTTCCAAAGTAAAACCACACCTCAGAGTATCTATACACTTTTCATAGTCAGAGGGCATCATAACCCCTAAGAACCAGTGCCTCATTATAAATGTAAAAAGTTACTTGAGTCTGTTCTGATCACTCTCATTTTAACCTTTTTGTGTTTCTCTTGGCTCTTGTGTTTGAATTCCAACTTTTCTGTTCAGTTCTGCTCTTTTCATCAATTTTAAATTATTTAAATCTTCTATTTCATTAAATACTCCCCTCCCCCACCTGAGGATTTCATTCAGTTTTGCTGAATAAATTATTCTTGGTTGTAATCTGTAACAGCAAAGACCCTAACATACACAAGAGTGCCTGCTGTACAGGTTCTTTGATCTGCTTTTCTCAAAGGAAAGACAATGCATTGGGAAGATCTAATTAACATTTCATAATCCTAGTTTATTTGCTTTCCAGGATGTCATATTCCAACCCCTCCGTTCCTCAAACATGGAAATCACTGTCCTATGTGATCATGGCTGTTCCCAGGATATTTTAACTGTTTCTATCTGTTTCAAACATTTTCTGTTTTGATCTACGGTGTCTGAAATCCAGCTATAATATTCCTGGGAGTTTTCATGGGATTCTTTCAATTCTTATTTTATCCTCTGTTTCTAGGCTATTGGGGGTTTTCCTTGATAATTTTTTGAGGTATCTTTTCTCAGTCATGGATTTTAGGTAGTCTAATAATTCTTAAATTATCTTTCCTCAATCTATTTTCCAGGTCAGATGTTTTCTGAAGAGATATATCATATTTTCTTCTATTTTTGAAAATATACCTTTGAGTTGATGTTAACGTTTCTTGAAATTTCATGGAACCACTAGCTCCATTGGCCTGATTCTAATTTTTATGGTATTTTTTATTCAGTGCAATTTTGAACTGTTTTTCCTATTTGGCCAATTCTGATTTTTAAGGAGTTCTCATCAGTGGATGTTTGTGCATCTTCTACCATTTGGCCAATTCTGTTTTTATAGGGTACTATTTTCTTTGTGTGTCTCTTTTATCTAGCTGTTGATACACTTCATAATTTTCCTTTATTACTCTTGTTTATTTTGTTAATTCTTCCTTTACTACTCATTTCTTTCCTTAATTCTTCTAGGAATTCATGTTGAGTTTGGGTTCAATTAGCATTTTTCTTTGAGTCTTTTTCAGTTGTTTTCATATTACTGTCTTCTGAATTTTTGTTTTATATTTCCATGCCACCATAGTATGGCCAAAATTTTTGTTATCATTCACTTATTTTCCCAATCTATTTTTTGACTTAGAACTTTATGTTAAAGTTGGGCCTTGCTAACTTGGGGATGAAGAGGCAGTGTCCTGAGATTCAAAATTTTTAATAATGCTATTTTTAGAGCTAGTTCTAAAGAATTATAAGTTTTTGGTACTTCCAAGGGAATGTGATCCAAAGAGTGATATGGTCACTGCTTTTCTCATTTACATTTATGTTTCTTAGAGGGGAATGTTTGGAGAGTTCAATTGGGTGGGTGACTGCTTCTAATCTGATATTTTGGGTTTGCCTGCTTTTCCTATCCCACCCTCTATGCTGATCTTTAGTTTTGCATCTCAAACTGGCATTAGACATCTCCAACTGAATGTTCTGTAGAAATCTTAAGCTAAACATTCTCAAACATGAATTTTTTATCTTTTCTTTCAAAATTATCTCCTTTTCCAAGCTTTGCTATAACAGTAGTTGCTACTACTCCCTGTTACCAAGGCTCTAGGTATTTACTTAAACTTTTTACTCTGTTGTCCTCCATATCCAATATTTTGCCAAAGTCCTTTGATTTTACCTTTGTAACATCTCTCACATATATCTATTTCTCTTCTCTGATAATGGTACCACCTTAACAAAGGTCCTCATCACCTCATATCTTGATGATTTGCTTCCCACAAGTCTCTTTCCACTCAATTTCATTCTCTACTCAGATGTCTAAGTGATTTTCCTAATGAGAAGGCTTTCCTGCATTACCCTCCTACTCACTAAACTCCAGTGACTCCCTATTACTTCCAGAAATAATAAAATCTTCTATTTTGAGTTCAAAGTCCTTCACAATTTGAAACTACACCTATTTATGAGTACATGATTCTTTCCATGTTAGAAGACTTACTAAGAGAATGAAGGAATGTATTTTAATAAGAAAAGAAAAATATTTATCTATAATTAAACATGATTTGAAATTTAGTAGACCTCTACTTGTCCTGAGTCACTAAATTTAAAACAATACATTACCCTCCATAAGGAGACAATATGATGTCATGATATCATCATGGAATAGTGACTCAGAATACCAAGTTTTAGTTTTTAGCTGTAAAATATTCTGGCTCTTTGGCCTTGGACTTTCTTTTTGTATCTCACTTCCATGATCATTCAGATAGAAAAAAATAACACTGCATATATGTTTTGTTTGTTTTTTGTTTGTTTTATAAAATACAGGAACTTTGCAAACAATAATTTCCTCCTATTCATTTCTTTCACCACAAACATTTTTCCAGTGCCTGAAAGAGTGGCACAAGGGTTATCCATATTCCTTGAAGGCAAAGTAGTAAAGCATACCAGTGACTGATATAAAAGTGAGGTCTTGGTCATGTACTGGGGCAGATAATCTTTTCTGAGAGGCAGTTTAAGTATAGGAATGTTACCAAAATATTGATCTTTTGGGAATCATTTTGATTTTACTATCATAACTCCTTAAATAAAAAGGCGTGGAGCAGTTCTGATCTCTGTCACTGGAAGTAGTAGGACAACCACAGTAATGAAATTTCAGATGTTTTAAAAATTGTTAATGTGTCAGCTGTTTTTATATGATCATTTGTCTTTCTCTCTATGGTTTCCTTTCCAGAAGTAGAATTCTACAATTGGTGAAAGAGAAAAAGTGAGAAAAATGGATGAAAGAAATCCATATTTATGGAAAAAAAATGAACAGTGGAAAGGACTAAAGAATCATTCACCTTGACAGGTCATACTGGCAATTTACCTTTCATTACTTGAAAGGCCACACTTTGCCTAGGGAATGCAGGGAGTTTTTTGTTCAATTGGTGTCAGATACTATTAGGCATCTCTTGCTAGACCTGGGGGCAAACACATTCAGATCACATCAAAATTCACAATAATTTCATGTTGAGGTTAATTCTTGTGGGGAAGTAATTGAATAGGTATATCTAGATTTCAGGAGGAGAAAAAAACTTAGCTGTGCTTTTCTTAAAATTGTATTTGGTTAACCCCAGGGATTGTGAGATCAAAAATATTTAGAGTTAGAAAGAACTTCAGAGATTATCTTTTCCAACTTTGATATTTGCATTTGGAGAAACTGAGCCTCCAGGAAATGAAATATTTTACGCAAGATACATAATACCGCAGAGCAAACTTGATTCATACCCAAGTCTTGTGTTAAAATTCAATCCTCTTTTTCACTATACAGGCTTCCTCCTGAAATGAAATGGAATATATATATATATATATATATATATATATATATATATATACCTTGCAAAATTATTCTGCCTCTTCTTGGGAGGAAATATATGAATAATTCAAATGATGTAAAGAACACTGTTTACTAAAAGAAATATTTTCTTAAGTGAATGGCACCAATTGCATCCTTTTCCTCTCTCTTCAAGTTCACACTCTTTGTACCAGTCAAATTAGCTTCCCTTATGTGATGCTTTCACACTCTGTCTCCAGGCTTTATCTTAATCTGTGTTTGAATTCTTGGTTCAGTCTCCTTTCCTTCTCAATCACCATGTTCCCTTCTTTTCAATATATAGGAAGAAGAAGTAAGTCAGGGAAGGTGAGTTCCTGTAAAATTTCTACCCATGTATAATTTATGACCTTATCCAAGTCAAATACTAGAAGAACTTTTTCATTTATAAAATGTGGAAAAATGCATAGAGGATCAAATGGTGAAATGATGAGAGTATATTATGTGAACCCATTGAAGAAAGTGGGAATGCTTAGCCTAGTGAAAAGAATACATAAAGATAAGAAGATCTTGATGGCAATAATTAGTAAGAGTAGTGGGAGATGAATATGTGAGTCTGTGCTCAACATAAGAATTTTTCAAGTCAGGATGAACAGATTATAAGATGTAGGACTTTGCTTTCCTGATTCCACAAAGATAATTCCTCTGCCAAATATATTGGGAAGTCATAAACTGAGGTGCATATTCTTAACTTCTATTACTAATTCCTTTCTTTTCTTCTGTTCTTCTTTTGTTCCACTCTAAGCACATTATAAACACATAAATTAAGTTTTATTCAGAAAGTCTCCTCAAAATCTCTGCATTTTGAGATATGAATAAACAATGACAAATGTGGACCACCTTGGAGTCTGCTCCCAAGATGAAATATAATCCATGTGAACCACAAGCTTTGAGGAACAGATGTGATCCAATATTTGATACGTGGTATTGGATTACAGCAACTTGTTTCCAAAGGTCAGCCCTGGAAGAATTAGTATGTTTCAGAAGGGGAAGAGAGGCTCAAGAGAAGGGAAAACATTCTAGCAGTTACAATTATCTCAAAATGGAAAAAAGTCATACTGCTTTTGATGGGACAGTTTCTCCCTCAAGCCAAGACTAGATCCCCATTTGTCAGTAATGATGTCAAGAAGATCTATACGTTGGTACTCATCATGTTGGATGAGCATTTTAACTCTGAGATACTGTGAAACTGTAAGAGCTGCCTTTGCTGTCTATCTTCATTACCACACTACTTCATCAATCAATACTAAGACCATTGACTCTTTACCTCAGGTTGAAGTCAGTTTCTCCTTAGCTGAACTTCCCACTGAAGAAGAGTTTTGAGGGCCATAAGGCTCCTTTCATGTGGCAAAGTACCTGGTACTGATTCTATTCCAGCTGAGATTTACAAGGTAGGGGGACAATAGCTTAAACAAATGTTGACTGAAATTTTCCAGGTTATATGGCAAGAGGAGGTTATCCACCAGGAGTTCAAGGATGCTTCCCATGTCCATCTCTATAAAGGTAAAGGGAATAGATTGCCCGCAACAATCATGGGGCCCTTTCTCTGTCATTGCTGGCAAGATTCTTGCTAGAGTCCTCCTTAACAGGCTGATTCTTCACCTGGAGAATGGTCATATAGTGTGGCTTCACAAAGAGTTGAGGAATAGTTGATATGGCGCATTCTGCCCGATAGCTCCATGAGAAATGCCAGGAGCAGAACAGAGGTCTGTACACAACATTTGTAGATTTGACCAAGGCCTTTAACACTGTTAATCATAATAGTTTATGGAAAATTATGTCAAGATTTAGGTACCCAGAGAAGTTCATCAGTATTGTATGCCAATTTTATGATGTCATGTTTGCCTGGGTTCTGGATAATGGACTATGCTCTCCCCAGTCACCAATGAAGTGAAAGAGGTCTGTGTGCTTGGTCCTGTGAGTTTTAGCATGATATTTTCAGCTAGGTTGTCAAATACTTTCAATGAGGATGAACATGGCATCAAGGTCAACTACCACACTGATGGCATTTTGAAAAGGCTACAAACCAACACTAAAGTGAAGGGAGTATTAGTGCATGATTTTCTGTTTGCAGATGATTGTGCCCTCAATGCAGCCTCTAAAGCTGAGATGCAACGAAGTGTGGATCAATTTTTTGCTGCCTATGCTAATTTTGGCCTAATAATTAACACCAAGAAAACACAGGTCCTATATCAGCCACAACCATGCCATCCATATGTGTAACCATCAGTTACAACAAATGGAGAAGTTTTGAATGCTCAGTTCACTTACCTTGATAGTGTACTTTCCTGAAATGTACCTGTTGACAATGAAGATGATGCACGTGTTGCCAGAACTAGAGGTTCCAAAGCAAAGTTTGGGAGAGAAGAGGTATTAGAATGACTACCAAACTGAAGGTCTACAGAGTTGTTGTGCTGACTTCATTGTTGTATGTCTGTAAAACATGGACAGTCTACCAGAGCTATGCCAGGGATCACCTGGCAGGATAATCACTTGGCTGAACTGCCAAGTATTCAAATTATGATTTAGAGAGTGCAACTCTGATGAACTGGCCTCATTGTTTGAATGCAAAATGTATACTTGCCAGAAAGACTATTTTATGGAGAACTCACATGGGACAGGCAAGGACACTCTCTCCAGAACTTTGGATTTGACTGTGAGACACAGGAGACACTAGTACAGGACTGCTCAGCATGGCATACCCACATCAGAAAGGGTGGTGTGCTCTGTGAGCAAAGAAGAATTGAGAGAGCACAAAGTAAATATTCGATGCACAAATTTGGGGTATTCACCCACCCAAATATTCAAATGGACTATCTGTGATCGCTCTGTGTTAGAGCATTGCAAGCTTGTATTGGTCTGATCAGCCACAGTTGGACACACTGAAACTTTACTTTATCATGGTGATGTCATTTTGGTCCTCTTCAAGAATGAAGCAAAGCAACCAACTTCTCCACTTGTAAAAAATTATGATCCCTCCATGTAGGTGGGTGAAAATTATATAAAATTGATTCCCTGTTCAGATGTTCTTAGACATTGTTCATAACATGTTTCCTGTGATCTTCCTTTCTCATTTACAATTAATTGACAATAAAATATGCTGAAGCCATTCTGGTTTCGTGTACGTGAACTTCAAAGACATTGTGCTATGGTAGGAAAGGTGACTAAACTGTCAGCCAAAAGACCTTGGTTCTTAGTCCTGGATCATTCATTTACTAGGTATATGGCTGTGTGAAGTTGCTCCCCCTTTCTCTATTTCAGTTTCTTCATTGCTACAAAGAGGAATTTTGTTCCTGTTAATCTCTAAAATCACTTTACCTTTAATAGTCACAAATTCCACTGTGTCCTAAGAAACTTTCCATCTCTCTTCTTCTGTTATTGAAGTTCCAACACTCTATATACTAATCTCTTTTCAACTCTATACATTCTAAATTGTTCAAAATTCTTAAATTTTCTACATTATATAATATTTTTATTTTTCAAAGAAGAATAGCAGAAGTTTGGTTGAGTCAGTTCTTAATGGCTCATAAAATATTGTTTATTTATTTTGACATTTATTAAAAAAATGTTCTGGATTGTCTATTTTGATCCCTTCACTCCCGTATCCATAACCATTGTGAAGGCAAGAAATGTGATATGAATTATATATGTGAAATCATGCAAAATATATTTCCATGTCAGTTATGTAAAAGAAGTGCTCAAATCTTCACTAAGATATCAGTTTTGCTTACCTGCTATAGGTAATGGTAGTATTTTTATCCTAAGCCTTTTGGAATTGTCCTAAAACATTTTATTAATCCAAAGACCTTAGTCTTTGTGAATCATCAGAAAATAGTTCTGTTACTCTGTACAATGTTCTTTTAATTGTACTCACTTTACCTTGAATCAGTTCATGTAAGTCTATTTTTTTGTCCCCTCAAATCTGCCTGCTTGTCATTTTTTGTTATATAATTGATTTTCAATTCTCAATGTTCATTTCCACAGGATTTTGAATTCCAAATTTTCTCCCCTGTCTTCCCTTCTCACAATCTGCCCTCCATTCTATCATCCCCCTTCTCCTGTCCCCCTTCCCTCTATTTTCCTGTAGGGCAAGATAAATTTCTATACCCCATTGCCTATACATCTTATTTCCTAGTTGCTTGCACAATTTTCAACATATGTTTTTAAAGCTTTGAGTTCTTCATTTTCTCCCTTTCTCCCTCCCCATGCACCTTCCTTGAGAAAGCAAGCAATTTTACCTAGGTCATACATATGTAGCCATGCAAAATACTTCCATTATAGTCATGTTGCAAAAGACTACCCACATTTCTTTACAGTTCCTTGTAATATGTTTTCCTTGAACTGTGAATTCTGCTACAATATTCCTAGGAATTTTCCTTTAGGTTTCTTTTTCAGGAGGAGATAAGTGTATTCTTTCCATTCCTATTTTACCCTCTGGTTCTAGAATAACAGGCCAGTTTTCCTTGACAATTTCTTGAAAGATAATGTCTAGGCTCATTTCTTTTATCATGGTTTTCAGTTAGATCAGTAATTTTAAATTATCTCTCCTGGATCTATTTTCCAGGTCAGTTGTTTTTCCAATGAGATATTTCACATTGTCTTCTCTTTTGTTATTCTTTTGGTTTTGTCTCCAAATTTCTTGATTTCTCATGAAGTCATTAGCCTCCCTTTGCTCCATTGTAATTATAAAGGAATTATGTTCTTAAATGAGCTTTTGGAACTCCTTTTCCATATGACCAATTCTGTTTTTTTAGTCCCATAATTTTTAAATTGTCTCTCCTGGATCTATTTTCCAGGTCAGTTGTTTTTCCAATGAGATATTTCACATTCTCTTCCATTTTGTCATTCTTTTGGTTTTGTTTTGTGATTTCTTGGTTTCTCAGAAAGTCATCGGCCTCCATCTGTTCCATTCTAATTTTGAGAGAACTATTTTCTTCAGTGAGCTTTTGCACCTCTTTTTTCACTTGGCTAATTCTGCTTTTGAGAGCATTTTTCTCCTCATTGGCCTTTCGAACCTCCTTTGCCAATTGAGCTAGTCCATTCTTCAAGGTGCTATTTTCTTCAGCATTTTTTTGGGCCTCCTTTATTAAGGTATGGA
>CM053769.1:143270033-143291341 GCA_028658325.1 Potorous gilbertii
CACATATGGCCTATATTGAATTGCCTGCCTTCTCAAAGGGAATGGGTGGGGAGGGAGGGATGGGGAGAAGTTGGAACTCATAGATTTAGGAACAATTTTGCAGTATTGTTCTTGCTACTAGGAACAAGAAATACAGGTAATGGGGAATAGAAAGTTATCTGGCCCTACAGGACAAAAGAGAAGATGGGGACAAGGGAAGGGAGGGATGATAGAAGAGAGGGCAGATTGGTGATAGGGGAAATTAGAATTCTCAGTGTATTGGGGTGGGAGGAGGAGACAAGTGGGGAGAAAATATGGAACCCAAAATTTTGTGAAAAGGAATGTAAAATGTTAAAAAATTTAACTAAAAATAAAATAAACTGTGTGCACACATACATATGTACAATACATGCATATACATATGTATACATATATATGTATGTATATTGCATGATTTCTCTTATATTGTCTTGTAGAAATGCCTGCTTCATTCCATATAATAAAAATTATATAAGATATATACACCAGAAATTATTAGATTAAATGGAGCCATTCTTCAAATGAATACTACTATCTGAAACAGAGAACAAATATGGGCTGTAATGTGAATAAACTTGAAGCCTTCTCAATAGGATCAGGAGTGAAGAAAGAATATCCATTTACACTAATATTGTTTAATATTATACTAGAATTACTAGCTATAGGATAATCAATAAAAGAAGAAATAAAATGGAAAAATAGGAACATTAAGGAAACAAAACTATGGCTGTTTTCCCATGACATGATGATATAGATACAGAATCTTAGACTAGAGAACTAACTAAAAAACTAGTTGAACCATTTAACAAGTTCAGTAAGTTTTTAATATAAAAAAGAAACACACAAAAATCATAAGCATTTGTGTGTATATATATATATATATGTACAATTAACAGAAAATTATAGAAAGTTGAATACCATTAAAAATTGTAGACAATTAACAAATGTATTTGGGGATCTACCTGCTGAGACAAAACCCAGAGATTATATGAACATAATTACAAAACATTGATATGGAATAAAAGATCAAAGACAGTCTCAGAGTTCTATATTTGAAAATGCATTGTAAAGTATTAATCCTTCTGATGAAATATAGTGGTGGATATGTAGAACAGGTTAGTTATATAATACATAGTACGTAATGCCCATAGCAATCTAGCATTTGATAAACCCAATGAATCAAGTTTTTGTTATAACAACTCAATATTTGACCAAAATTGTTGGAAAAAAACAACCTAGAAAGTAGTTATTATAAATCAGGCATAGACCATCATCTCACACTATCAAGATAATGATATAGACACAAAGAGTGTTAAATTAAGCAAAATAAATGAACATGAAAAAATGTATCTGTCAGCTCTATGGGTGAGGGAATAGTTTATGACTGAACAAAAAATAGAACATTATGGGAAGTAAAAATAATAATTTTGATTATAGATTAAGATTTTCCTTTTCTTCTGTTTTTAAATAATTAATTAATTTTTAGTGTTTACCATTCACTTCCATAAGATTCTGAATTTTAATTTTCTCCCTTCTTTCCCCCCCTCCCCAAGACAGTATAAAATCTGATATGGGGTCTACTTATAAATTCATATTAAACATATTTTCACATTTCTCATGATGTAAATAACAATTACAACTAATGGGAAGAATCATGAGAAAGAAGAAAAACAACCACAAAACAACAGAAGAAAAGGAAATCCAATAATATGCTTCCATCTGCATTCAGACTCCAAAGTTCTTTTTTCTAGATGTTGATAGCATTTTCCATCATGAGTCTTTTGGATTTGTCTTAGAACCTAGAACTAAGTCTATCAAAGTCAGTCAGCACACAATGTAGCTGTTACTATATACAGTATTTTCCTGGTTCTCCTCCTTTCACTCAGCATCGATTCTTATAAGTCTTTCCATGTTTTTCTGAAGTCCATTTGCCTTAATTTCATAGATGAGTAAATTGAAAAGAAATTAAGCAACTTACATAAATTCAACTACTTCATGAGTGATGGTATTGCAATTTGAAGTTAGGCCTTTTGCCTCAAGATGTAGAAGTCTTTTAGATATTTTATAATTTTTTACCTATTTTCCAGGTCTAAAGTTGAACCTTTAGTTACTCAGCATTTTGTTTCCTCTTAGTATTTGCTTGTATAATTACCATCATTTCCTGTGTTATTCTTTGGTTTCCGATTGTACTATTCTGTATCAGTTAACATTATTTACTATGTGACCTATGAGGTTGTGCAAGTGTATTATCCCATTTTACATTTGGAAGGTTCATGAAGGTTAAATAACTTTCCCAGGATTTGAACCCAGATTTTGTAATACTTGCCATTATATCAATCTACCCCATATATCCCAAACTTAATAAAGAGAAATGCTAAATTATCTGAGTCTGTTGCAATGGAAGTGGAAAATTTTTGGGGTTTTGTTTCATTTTGTTTTTTGTGACTCAGCATCATGTATTAAAAACGCACCAACTTCATGATGATGCATTGTCAGTGGAAGCCAAGAATCAATCTGCTGGGCCATGATCTGTTTGATGACTGGAGAAGGCCATTAAGCATGTTGAAGTAGTCAGACATTTTGTTTTCTTTGGTATTTACTCCCAGCAGTCAAGAGAACCAGGGCATGATTTTTCATTTGATTAGAAAAGGAAACACAAACACATTTTGAGACAAGTATGGCAGCTTTCCTTGGAGGGGAGGGAAGAGGTTGTCAATACTGTTATTACTTTACTTAAATAGAAGTTATTGTCCATTGGCACCAATGGTGATAGAAAATCCAGCATTCTGTTCCCCCACCATTACTTCATGTGGAGATACTGTTTCTCTAAATTTCAATATAAAGGACAATGACAGTTCAAAAGCCTGCATACTTATTCATTCACTTGTTTTCCCCTCAAAGCTATCAGTTCATCATTCATTTTGTAACAAGTGTACAAAAGAATGAAATTTCCTTTCAGGTTGAAGAGAACCATTACCATGAATCACATTTGGTGGACACATTTGAAACTCCAAGGCTAAGAAATAGATTTTCCATCTTAACTTGTGCCCTTGGAGATTAGAGATGGTTAATCTCCAATGTTTTCCAAGAAAAGGGGTGTTTGTGTGTGTGTGTGAGGGGATCACACTTGTACACATATCGCACATTAAATCCATCAAATGTAATATGCCAGATGTCTAATGGATTCCATCCACAATGGCCAAATAGCAGGGAGTAGCATCTTTACTACGCAGAGGCACTGCAGCTTGCCAGTCACACCATGTCAGCCATAGGAAGATTCTGGATGCAAGGCTGGCACTACTTGTGAAAAATTTCACAATACATAAAAGAGGAAGTTAAAATATATATGTGTGTGTGTGTGTATGTGTGTGTGTATACATACACACACACATTTGTATTTAAGAGTGAATAACAGATTTTTAAACCCATGTATAAATATAAATATATATTATATATTGAAGATATGAATGGATGTATACATGTACAGACGTACACATTACTTCTACATAAATATATGTGGATAGATATATAAGTACAAGTATGGGTATAAGTATAAATACAGATATACATATTGATAAATATATCTATATAGATATATATGTAGAGATAGTTATAGAGATAAAGTAGAGACAGAAATATGGAGATATGGGTACAAATACAGATATAAGTTGCCAGTATAGTTACAGCTACAAGTAAAGGCACAGATACAGAGGGTTATAGATTATCTAAAGACAGAGATGTGGATGTAAATATAGATAGTATAGTATAGAATATTTAGCTTTATATATTCAGGAACCTCAGAATTCCTTCTTCTACAATTCCTTGTTATATATCCCTGGTTAAGTTCTTAATTTTACTGACCATTCTCATCTCTGAAATGCAGATGGTAATAAGAATTACCTTACAGAATTGTTGTAAAGATCAATTAAACTGCCAATTTACATGTGATACCATTGATCCTTGAAGTTCTATATAAAGATAAACTGTCTTTTATTTTAGCTTCAACTCTGTTAGCTAGAGTAATTATTCATTGTTTGAAGAGATATTCAAGCCAATCCACAAATAAATAAATACCAGTATTATATGGATCAGATCAATTTGGGAGTTGTGACAGGGCATTGATTTTTAAGCCATAAGGCAGTCTTTTGTTATAGAGTTCCTCATTTTTCCTAGAAACTTGCTGTTGAGGAAATCTTTCTTTAGGTAACTGGTGGCTGAACTCAGTCTTGGAAATGTTCCAATTCAATGTCAGTCCAAGACAAGAAAAGACCACTTATCTCTCAGTTAATTCTCCTCTGCAATACAATTCTATGGTAATACTTACCACTGAGGTAGATGCTTTGGTAGGAAAAGCCCATCTTTAACAATTTAAATATCCCATGTGTTTACGAAAAAAGGGGGAGAGCGCTAAGGAAAAATACAATTTTCAGGAGCATAATTCAGGTACCTGAAGCTACATGGAGAAGCCTATGGAACTCTCCTTGTGCTTTTCCTGAAAGTAGTAAATAAAATTATAAGTAACTATACATAGAGAGAATAGAAGAGCAGAGAAGAGGAGAATAAGAGATAGAAAAAAGAATGAGAGACAGACCAGCAGACAGAGGGAGATAATGAGTAACACAGAGAAAATAGGAACTTGCTTTTTCCAACTATAAAGGAGGGATAGTTTTTTTTTTTATTTTGTTTTGTTTTTTCACTTGAGACTCTTCCTCTTAATTAAAAATCATCTTGGAAGCAGTCACAATCATTGGGAACTAACCAAAAATGTTTCCTGTCTTTTAAGTAAGGTATTAGTAAGCATATTTAGCTTCATGAAACATGCTCTTCAGATGCCTACCAAGAAGTCCATGCTCTACATTATTTATCAAGTGGAAAGAACCCACCAAACTAATTAGGTACTCCAAATCTCCCCAACATCCAAAAAAAGATCACATATCCTCTACATTTTAATGGACAAATATGAAACGCAGTAAGTAATATAGTTTTATTTGGGGTGCCTATATTACCTCATTGAATAAAATTCCTGAATTCCTTTGTAACTATAGCAAGATGAGAGTTTCAAAGACTTATTTATGTTTAGAAGCTATTTCTGGGTTCTTCTAAGCTTAGCTAGATTGGCCTTCTGATGAAAGAACACAGTTCTTCAATATAATGGACTCAACATCAGATCAGTTCGATATGACTTGCTAAAACTTATGGTCTACTACCACAGGATTTAAACATTCAAGTTCATCTTCAAGAGGCATCACATTAATTGAATGAATTCAAAGTCAACAAGTACAACCAATATTTATAAAGCACTTCTACTTTGCACTGTATTGTATTAGCCACTCAGGTAAATGAAGCTCATGAGTATAACCAAAATCAGTGCCCTACCTGGTAGAAAGTCCTCTCACAACATAGTTAAATGGCAGTTCTAGAAAAGACACTTGGTCCATCATGTTTTCTAGCTTGATAGAATACATGACTCTCAGACATAGCTTTTGAGAATCTAAAATCATTTGTTTACGAAAATATTTATATTAGGCAAATTTCTTGATATCACTTCATGCATTGCTGACAAAATGTACTATTAATAGAACTTTTTTGATAATACTGCTTCAAGTGATGTATGGAATGATTTTCTTTTACTTTGAAGGAAATAAGATTAAAATAATGATAAATAACTTTGTTAATGTCTGTTACTCAAATGGGCAAGCAATTTGATTTAAGTGACCAGAACACATGATCTGTTCCTGTAATCAGCATGTCAGTACTTAAGGGACCTAGAAGTTATATGGGCTACCTCCCACCCTTAAAACACAAACTTAGCCGGATTTGTAGATGAGGAAATTGAAATACTCAGAAGGTACCATGAGTTGCCCAAAATCAGACTCCTACTCAGTATTATAGCTGAAAATGAAAATAATTCCTTTTGATTTTAGCTCAACATTAGTTCTGTCACATGCTGGTTTATTTCCGGGGTTTTTACTAATGAGTTACAATAAGAGGGGGTTTAGAGGAACATTTCCATAAACTCTACAGCAAGCACAGAGGGAAATGATTAAAAAAAGTATGTATACCTCTCAGAATACAGATCCTACTTTGAATACTGAAATCCCAGAGGTCATAATCTGTCATTTATAAGCACAAAGGCTATGTGGGAGTCAAGGGAAGGTGCTATATGGATGAATGCCAGACTTATTCCTCCTGACAGCCAAATCATTTATAATTAATAGTATTTCTTTACAGTTTAATGCTCAAGGAAATTGACAATGAACAGATGCTAAAAGGAGCAACTCCGGGTACTACCAAGGGATCCTCATTCTTCCCTCTCTATCAGGTCCTAAGGAGTCAGAGAAGCAGAATATAATACAGATTCTTCAAACTAATTAATCATGCAATAGATAGCATGAATCAATATTACATAAACCTTTAAAATTTCAAAATCATTTTCCCACAAACTTTAAAGTCATCATCATTAGTCTTTGTACATAAAGAGGAAAAAAATGACATCATTATATCCAGGTCAAAGTAGAGTCTGTTCAGCTGTGGCTGATCAGACCAGTACAATGTCAGAATGCTCTAGCACAAGTTGGGCACAAATAATCTATATAAACATATTGAATGGAGAAGTCTCTAAATTTTGGCATCTCTTTTTTTTTAACTACTGCATTTCAGATTTGCTAATAGAAGAAAATGCCTTCTTTGATGCAGACAAACCAGGCTGAATGGGCTTATGCCAGGGTTTCCCACGTCTCACAACAATACCAGAGCTTTTCGGTAAGACCTTGAGTGTCCTTGAATCTCTTCTGACCTCTGGGTGAGAATTTGCCCTGTGTGAGTTCACTATAAAATATTCTTTTAGGCAAATGTACATTTGACTTTTGAACAACATAGCCAGCACTTTGCAGTTGCACACAATGAAGCAGAGTTTGAAAGCTTGGATGTTCACCTAGAGACAGGATCTGAGTGGCCAATAATTTTCTTTTTCAGGTGATCTTCAGAATCTTCTCCTGGCAACCAAATTTTGCCTTGATCTTCTACAAACTCTTGACAATATTAAAGGCCAAGGTCAGATTGATGAGCATTGCATTGAGACATTCTGTCTGCTTCTGGCATTTCTGCTGAAGTTGTCAGGCAGTAAAAACAAAACTAGACTAAACAAAAACATGTCATCCATTCCTCTGCCCCTTCTGAAGTCATATTGGATCTCAAGTAGATAACAATCTTGCAGGTGAAGGATCAGTCTATTAGAAAGGGCTCTGACTTCTATCTTGTTGGCAAAAACTAAGAGAACCTCCCCACCTCAGTGTAGTTGCCCTAGGACAACTTATTTTCTTTGCCTTTGTATGGATGGATAATACAGGCATCCTTGATATTCTAAAGGATAACTTTCTCTTGCCCTATAACCTAAAAATATTTCCACCAAATTGTATATGAACAGTAGACCCCCTGCCTTGTAGAATTCTGCTTAACTGAAATAAGAACCAAGTGCTTTGCCGCATAAGTGGAGACATGGAAAACTATTCATTCAGTTGGAAGTTTAGCTTACAGAGAGATTAAGTATCAATTGAGGTATACAGTCAATGGTTTAAGCATTGGGTTGATGGTGTGTTGAAAATACTATGGAATTTTTCAGCCCGCCTCTCCAATATCATATCCACTTATCAGTGTCGTTTCATCAGCACATAGTGGTTGATATGAACCAAAGATCTTTGGTCCATAAATAGCCTTGAGGGCATCACAGAAGCTCTTTGAGATTTACTGTCAGTGTAAAACTGAATCTCATCTATCTTATTGAATCAAGAATCCTGCATCTCTCTAACCTTCACTTGCCCTTTATTTCTGATGGAGTTAAACACAACTTTCTCAGAAATGGACAAATTACCCTACTGGTAATTTTTGTGAAATTCTCATTTTTCAGGTAATAGCTTCTGAATTTCCCTATCATTTTAATCAAACCCATCCTGATGTTTGTGAGTGTGCTGGCCCAAATGAGTAAATAAGATGCTCTACACAAAATATGTAAAACCTGCCCATACATTTTCTGTTCCACTGTTGACAATGTTAGTTCAGCTTTCCTCCAAGTTAGCAATAAATTGTTCATACATGGAAAAAAATGCTCTAATCTGTTGGCATTACATCTTCTAGTGGTTACCTTGTCTCTGGGCTGCCACTTTTGTTGAATACATATCTTTAACTTCAGGAGGATAAATCTATGATCAGTCTAGTACTACACCACCCACTGCTTTCATCATACTCACATCCTGTCTGTCTCTTCTCCTCACAATGACACAGTCTATTAAATGCCAATGTTGCTATAAGGGTGCATCCAAAATGTTTTATCATGTTTAAGTAAATAGAAGACAGTGCTGGTCATGAAATGAACAAGTTTTCAGTAGTAATTGACAGTTGCTCTTGCTGGTTCCTACCGCATTCCTGCTAAATAGTGATGACAAATAGTATATACCTGCTCCAGTGTTACAGTCATTAAGAATTGTAAGCCTGTTTTTCTCCAGTGTATTGATGAGGAGAATCTCCAGGTCTTCATATCTTTTTTTTCTTTGATCTCATCAGGGTTCATCATAATGAGAACATACAAACTGCTGATAGCACTATGCTACAAGTGGTAAGAACATAGTGAGTCTGTCATCCACTTCTTTGGGAAGATATACAAGCCTGTTGATTAGATTAGATTTGATTGTAAAACCTATGCAATCTTCTAAGTTCTCCTCATCACAGCAGTCATTCTAGAAAAACATATCATATATGTAGCTCCCATTCTGGTAAGCTAGCTTTCATTTGCCAGCCTTGTTTTACTCAAAGCTGCTATTTGGATCCAATACTTGTTGAGTTCTCTTGCAGAAAGACTCTTATTTTGGATCTATTGGGTTTTATGTGGTCCATAAACACACACATTCCATATATCAATGGAAAGTGAAATAATTTTGACAAAAGTTATTGTATTTATTTTTTCACACAGGGTGGGATCCCTACTTGCTGTAGTGAAGATGTGGCCAAAGTTCAAAGAAGCAGAGAGTTTTAGGGCATTCTTTCTAACCCTTCCTCATTCAGGAGATAAGCAGTGCTCTCCTTAAAATGAAGCTGTTAATAAGAATGCACCCTAGAGGATGTCAAATCCCACTGCTACTTCAGTACAGTAAGCAGACAACCCTATGGCCTGGGCCACTTCTTGGCAGAGTTGTGACTACAGTTTACAATGTATCCACAACTGTTGCTTCATTCCTAAACCACTACCAAAGTGAGTAAAACAGTAAAATTGTAATCTAATCAAATGATAAGATATTAAAATAGTTGAATAGTAAGATAAAAAGAGCAAAAGTTTTCAAAATAAAATAATGCAGCTAGATGGTGCCATGGATGGAGTATCAGGAAGATTCATCTTTCTGACTTCAAATCAGGCACCAGACAATTACTAGTGATATGACCCTGGACAAGTCATTAATGCTGATTTCTTCAGCTGTAAAATAAGTTGAAAAAGAAAATGGAAAACTACTCCAGTTTTTTTTTTAATAAAAAACTCCAAAAGGAATCACAAAGAGTTGGACACAACTGGAAACAAATGAACAACAACAAAAATAACAAAATAGTAAAATGTTACAAGTGATGTATTTTGAATTGCATGTAAATTGGATTTAAGTAAGGCAAAGTTGCACAAAGACATCTCTTCCAAGGCCTATGGAGTTTAATGGAAAGACAAAAGTCAAGATATCTGACAATGAATTGAGATGCAGAAAATGACCTTGGTGTCTTTGATGTCTGACCACATACAAAGTCCTCCATAACACCTCTTTCTACCGAATTCATCACTCATTGGACTCATTGGAACAAATTGGTCATATTCTGCTCGGGAAGTTCTTCACTTGCTTCAGGTAGACACCCCCTTAATTTACCAATATGTTTGGGACCTGTTGGTTATCATCAACCTGTTTTAGCCTATCTGCTAAGATGATTTTACCAGGATTTGACTATGGGACATCCTACACCTTCTTGGAGACACAAGGGAGAGTTGATGGCAGATGGACACAAAATATGGTTGAGCAGCCTTGAAAAAGTTTTGGCAGTCATCACCCAAGAGGTCTTTGTTCTCCCTAAACAACCCAAATTATAAGATCAGTGATTTAGAGGTCATTATCATCATTTACATTTTCAGAGAAGTTAAATGATATATCCAGGCTCATATATATACAAATGTAGCTTTGAAGTCAGGATTCAAACTTTTGTCACTTGATGTCACATGCATTGCTATTTTCCAGATACCTACATTTTCTAGGCCTTGGGAGAGAGTACATTGGATGTCCTTTATTTTATTAGCACTATGTTAGAGAGAATATAGATAGAGAAAAATGTGGAATGAATAGATAGTTCATAATAATATAGGAACTCATAAATAAATTATGCAGTATTTTGTATTAATATTTTAATTAGTTGTTCATCTCGGTTTTATATTGGATAAAAATGACACTGATGAGAACAAGCATAAGTTTTCTCAAGACAGCAGATCATTTGTGGGGATAGGGGAGAAATGCAGTTTATTAGTTTCCAGGAAGAAAAAGGAGAAGTAAGAGAGATCAGAGACCAGAGGCACTATCCCCAAAAACACAAGACTGGAGGTGATTGAAACAATGAGCTGCTACAAATTTAAAAAATATATATGAAAATAGAAAGGAAAAATAACCCAACTATAGCAAGTTACTGTGGGAGTAGAGAAGGCTGGAATTCATTTTCAGAGGAGCACAGTGAAACAATCTCTCTCTCTCTGTCTCTCTCTCTCTCTGTCTCTGTCTCTCTGTCTCTCTCTGTCTGTCTTTGTCTCTATCTTTTTCTCTCTCCCCATACACAGATATCCCAAAGAGTAAAATCAAATGCTCACCTACATTAAAAGAATTCACAAAACAAATTTAAAAAAAAAGATTTTGAAAATTAAATGATAGAAATTGATGGAAAAAATAAGAAAATTCCAAAAAAAGTGAGATTATGAAGAGAAAGTCAACCCATAGGACATGGAGAATCATAAGGAAGAAAATGAGTCATTGAAAATTAGAATTCAGCAAGAACAAGCCAGTGAAGTCATGAGACTAGGAAATAATAAAATAATGTATAAAGAATGAAAATAACAGAAAAAGAATGTGAAACATCTAAGACAAAGAACATATTTAGAGAACAGATCAAGTAGAGAAAATATAAGAATAATAAGACTATCTAAAAACTACAATTGAAAAAAAGAGAATCTTGATACAATAATACAATAAATAAGTAAAGTTTCCCTGAAGTGTGAGAAAAAGAAGAGAAAGTAGAAATTGGAAAATTCCACTGATTGCCACCTGAAAGAGATTCTACAAGGAAAATTTACAGGAATACCATAGTCAAATTCTGAAACTCCCAATTCAAGGAGAAAATGTTATGTAAATCAAGAAAAAATTAGAATCACACAAGATTAGCAGTTGCCACACTAAAAGACCACACTGTATATCAAAGAGCTGAATAACTGTGGTTGCATCCAAAAATATCATACTCAGCAAAGTTTAGCATAATCCTGGGTGGATAAAAGAATGCATATTCAAGAAATTGCCAGAATCAGGATTTTTTTATTTTGTGAAAGTAAACAAATTTTAATAGAAAATTTGACATACAAGATCCAAGAGTAATACAAGGTGTACAGCAAAGACTAATGACAATGGATTTGATAAGGACAGATTAGACTTTTTATATGAGGAAACGTAAACCATATGTCTAAGATTGTCATTAGTAATTGGGTAGTTCAAAGAAAGTTTTCAGTAGACCTGAGTATGATGTGATTCAAAAAGTAAAATCATTTAGAAAAAAGTAAAAAGAGTAATTACCTTATACAAAGAAAGTATGAGAGGAAGAACTGACACAGAGGAATTAGATGGGGAGGAGGGCTTGTAGTTGTGGAACCTACTTTCACTGGGAATGTGTTAAAGACAAAACATACATAAATATATAGAAAGATACAAAAGTCTTCTAAATTCAGAAATGATAAAGGGACAAGGAGTGGGAAGAAAAGAAGGGAGATATTTTTAGAGGGAAGCCTGCTCATATCAAATCTGGATTAAAAAGAGAACAATAGATACATTTGGAAGGCTATAAAAGTCTTTTAAATTTATAAAGTAATAAGGTGAGGGAGCAAGATAAGGTTGCATGTGTGTGTGTGTGTGTGTGTGTGTGTGTCTGTATGGAAAGCTATGAAAGTCTTCTCAATGCAGAAATAGGAAAGTAAGAGGAAAGGGTAGAGGAGAGAGGATAAGGGAAACATCTTTGGAAGGGGTAGGCTAAGAACTAAGAGAGCAAGGTAGCAGGTAGAAGTAAAGTAGTGACATCAGGAGGGATAGGAAATAAGAGAGATACAAATAAAATAAAAATCAGAAGTAGGAGTTTTGGGGAAAAACAGGGGCAGTAATCACGATCTCAGACAAAGTTAAAGCTAAAACACATTTACTCAAAAAAGAAAAAAAATAGGGAAACCACACTATATGTCAGTCATATTAATCAATGTTGTTTTCGACTATTTAAAATGATTAGACAGTGTCGGGTTAAATATTTCTGTGGTGTGGGAAATGATGAGTTGGTGAACTTAGAAAAATGTAGAAAGACTTGGACTTATGAAGAAAGATGATATCCACTCTTAGGGAAACAGAGAACAAACAAATATAGTATAGTTTTACATAGATGTGTATGAATGTTTACATGTATATGCAATTATGATTGTAGAGATTGAAGTATATCTATCTGTATATATGTGTACAAGTATGTAAATATATGTTTGTGTGTATATATGTATATGTATTATGCATATATGCGAATAATTCACATATATTATGTATGTTTATATAGATATAGATAGATAGATAGATAGAAAGATGTTCACTTAATTGTAGTTTTCTTCAGATAGGGTGGAGAAAGAGAGAAAAAAAAACAAATGAAAAAGTGCACAGTAGAACAAAAGAAAAGTTACAACGAAGCAGAGAGAAGATGGACAACTCTGAAAAAAATGTATAGTATTTAATATGTAGTCATTCTCAAAATAGAAATTTGTTGCTTTATATTTTGAATCCTTTCACATATGCTGCCATACACATGGCAATGAATTCCTTTCTTATTTTGTATTTAAGATTATAATGGGTTTCTTTTTCTTTACTTATTATGTATTTAAGTTTAAAGTAAATCCTTTTTTTTAAAATAAAGATAACCAATCAGAAAAGGAAACCCAAAGACTTTTGGAAGAAAATAACTCCTTAAAAGTAAAATTTGGCAAGGGGAATGATATATATAACTTCATCAGACATCAACAACTAAAAAAAAAACCACACTAGGTATAAATTTTTTAAAAAAAGAAAACTCAAAATATACCATCAAAGATATAATTCATTTAGAAAACACACTGAAGCAAAGTAATATAAGAGAGTTGCTGAACAACTTGCAAGTTATGATATGCAAAAAGGACATTATTCTTTAAGAATAAGAAATGAACTACTGAAATTTTAGGGCCAGATGGTTAAATAGAAATAGAAAATTCTACTAATCACCACCTGAGACTCCAAAATAAAAAATAACAGGGACATTATATTTAAATTTCAAAGATCTCATGTGAAGGAAAAAACATTATAAGCAACTAGAAGGAAAATTTAAACACAAAATGTACCAGAGCTACAATCAAAATATGACAATATTTAGTAACTTCTACATTATAAGATTGAACGGCATAGAATATGTTATTATGAAGAGAAAAAGAAAAAGATTTGTAACGAAGATAAACAACCAATCAAATCTAAGTGTAATCTCATGGAGGAAAAATGGATACTTAATAAATAAAGGACTTTCAGGTATTCTTGAGGAAAAGACCAGAACTGAATAGGAAAAATAACAAAAAACAAAAACAAAAACCTAGTTTCACAAAAATCAGAAGAAACATAAAAAGGCAAACATGGAACACTAATAACAAGGTCAAGCTGTTTACTTTTCATACACCAAAAATGTTGTGTAATTATTAAGAATGTTATCATTACTAAGTTTGTTTAAAAGAATATACAGAGACAGAAGGCTTAGAGTTAAGGTGATTATGATGGAATGACCCTAAAAATAAAATTGAGTATAAAAAAGCAAAATTGAGCCAATTGCTTAATAAAAAGGAGTGAATGGAAAAACATATTATGGTGGAATGGAGAAATGAGTGAGCATTGGGTAGTTCAGGAATATTATTCTCCCCATAACTGTGTTAAAGAGAGAATAACGTTTATGTCCAGTAAAGTATAAAATTTACTTGATTTGCAGAGAAATAATAGGGCAAATGGATTGGATAAGGGAGGGGTTCTTAGAATATGATGTAGATTAGGGAGGTAGTCAGAAGTACTTTAGCCTTCTAAAGAGGAATAGGGTAAAATAGAGACAAGGATAAACAGTGTGGAAAAATAAGATGGAGGGAAACACATGACTAGTAATTATAACTTTGAAAGTGAATGCAATAAACTCATCCTTAAAATGGAGATAGATAGCAGAATGGATAAAAAAAGAAGTACTCAACATTGTGTTCTTTACAAGAAACACATTTAAATATAAGAGACACATAGAGGAAAAATAAAGGATTGGAGTAGAATTTATTATACTTCAGCTGATTGATAAACAAACAGTGGTAGCAATTGTGATCTCAGAGCAAGTTAGAGCTAAAATGCATTTAATGAAGAAAGATAAACAGAGAAACATTATGTTAAAACATTCATAGATAATGAAGTAATACTAATAATAAGCATATATGCACAAAATGATGCATTATCCAAAATTTTAAAGTATAAGTAGAGTTGGAAATATCAAAATTATAATAGGGGTTCACTTCAATCTTTCATTCTCAGAAATAGACAAGTCTACCAAAAAATAAATAAGAAAGAGTTCAAGGAGGTGAATAGAATTTTAAGTAGGGTAGATGTGATAGACATCAAGAGAGAACATGGCATCTTTATAAAAAGTGACCATATATTAGTAGATAAAATCTTTATAGTTAAATATAAAAAAGCAGAAATGTTAAATGCATCTTTTTCAGACCATAATGCAATAAGACTTACTTTAATAAAGTACACAGATTAAAATTAAGTAGAGACGAAATTATCTAATCTTAAGGAATGAGTGGCTTAAAGAACAAGTCAGAAATAATAAGTAATTTAAGAGAATGATAAAATGAAACAACATAACAAAACTTGTGGAATACAACAAAATCATTAATCAGATGAAAATTTATTTCCCTCATGTTTACATCAAAAAAAGTAGAGAAAGAACACAGCATTGAACTGGTTAGGCAATTAAAAAAGAACTAGAAAAATAATCCCCAATTAAACATCAGATTGGAAATCCTAAAAAATTAAAAATGAGATTAAAAAAATTGAATGTAATTAAACCATTGGACTAATACATAAAATTACGAATTAATTTTATGAAAAAAGTAGATAAATTATTGTTTAATATTATTTAAGAAAATAGAGAAAACCAAATTTCTAGTATCAAAAAAGAAAAAGATGATTACATCACTAATGGAGATGATATTGAAGGAATTATTAGGATTTCTTTTGCCTAATTATATTCCAATGAATTTTGGAATGTAAATGAAAGGGAAGAATATTTTAAAAATATAACCATGCTAGATTAACAGAAAAGGAAATTGAATAAATCAACCTTTGTGTAGAAATGAAATTTGACAAATCATAAATTAATTGAAAAAAAAGCATCAGATCCAGATGATTAAGTAGATACTACTAGATATTTAGAAATCAACTGATTTCAGTATTAGACAATGAAAGAATCCTTCCAAAGTCCTTTTATCAAACAAATATCTACTACACTCTGAAACTGGGACTCCAATGGGCCCCTGCCTAAGGGTTCCTCTGGACCCTCCTACCTTTAGAGTGATTATCAATAGTAGCTGTAGCTGTTTCCCACATAGACTGATGTCTCTCTTTTTCTTAACCTCATTAAAGGGGCCATGTCCTGGCCACTTCTTAAACGGGCCTATTCAATGAATGAGTGTTGCATCACCTTAAGTGAGTACCTGCAAAGACCTTGGCGCAAAGAGTCCAAAGTCTCCCAGTGTATCCTGGGTCATCTCCAGTCATCCTGATGAATATCTGGTCACTGGAGTCAGATGGTTCTGGAGGAGAAGTGAGGCTGGTGACCTGCACAGCCCTCCCTCACTCAAAACAAAGTCAAGTGCAAGTCATGCCATCATTCTCTGATGGCATGGTCTGGAAATTACAAATATAAATTATAAAGATATGTTATCACCAAGTGTGATTTTTACCAGCAATGTAGGACTGGTTCAGTATAAGAAAAATGATTAAAATTATTAGTTAAAATAGTAACACAATAACAAAAATCATATGATGACATTAAAAGATGCAGAAAGTAGCTTTTTAAAAAATATAGCTCGTTTGTATAAACAACACTTGAAAGTACAGTTATAAATATTTTTTTCCTTAAAATGCTAAAGCTTCTGTCTGAAATCCTCAGCAAGTAGTACATATAAGTAGGATTTGCAAGGAGCCTTGCTAATACTATTAGAAATGAAATATGGATGTCTATTACTCATTGTTTCACTTGAAATACTAAAAATAGCAAGGAGAAGAAAAAAATTGAAAAAATCAGAATGGGAAATGAAATAATAAAAGTATTCCTTTTTCAGATAATACAAAATCCTTAGAAAATCCTAGTTTCAACTAAATAGTGAATTGAAAGAATTCATAATTTTAGAAATGTAGCAAGATAAACAATACACACTCATAAATCATAAGCAATTTTATTTATCACCAAAAAGACTTGTTAATAATAGAAAACAAAATATTTTAAATTTAAAATAACTACATGCAACAGAAAATACCTGGAAGCATACCTGCCAAGACAAATCTAGGAATTACATAGATAAAACAATAAATCATTTTGTGTACAAATAAAGTTAGATTTACGTAATCAAAAAATAGCAGTTCTTCATGAAAGTGCCAAGTCAATATAGCTAAAATGACAATTTGGTTTAAACTACTCAATTTATTTAGGGCTATACAAATTAAATCACTAAAAAGTATTTTATTGAACTCAAAAAACCATAACAAAATTTATTTAGAAAAAGAAAATATCAAGATATCAAAGGAATTGATAAAAAAAAATGTAAAGGAAGGAAGTCTAGTAGGAGCAAACCTTGAAATACAATGTAAAAATTATCTAAATTATCTGATATTGGCAATGAAACAGAAAAAAGAATCAGCAGAACTGAGTTGGTACACAATACACAGAAGTAAATGATTAAAGTAACCTTGCATTTCATCAATGTAAAGACTGACAAAAACTAGGCAAAAACTATGATCTTATAGCATCCACGAAAAAAGCCAAAATGGATAGATGACCTATAAGTAAAGGGGTCTATCCTAAGTAATTTAAGAGTATATGTGGCTCTGTAAGAGGCAACCCAATTAGGTGAATCCTTAATAAACTTTGTTTTCAAAAAAAAAAAAGAGTATATGGAAAACATTACCAATCAGATTTATGAATAGGAGAACAATTTATGAATAAATGATAGCAAGAATTGTAAGGTATAAATTAGATAACTTGGATTGTGTTAAATTGAAAAGGTTTGTACAAATGATACTAATGAAGTCAAAATTTGAACTTTGAGTTCTAAAAAGTGCCTGTTTCTATCCCTTGCCCATTTATCAATTGGGGAAAGACTTATATTCTTATAAATTTAATTGAATTCCCCCTAAAATTGAGCAAGGAGACCTTTATCAGTGAAACATCCTGCAATTTGATACCCAGGGATCAGCTGTCCTACAATTCTTGTGTGCTTTAGTTTTGTTCATTTAAAAACGTTTTTCACTTCATGTAGTCAAAATGATCAATATTTTGTGTCATGTAATACTCACTTTTGTTTGATTATCAAATATTTCTTCCTTCATAAATCTGAGTCCTCTAATTTGCTTATGATATTACCCTTTATGTTATAGTCACATAATTCACTCTGCTATCTGGTTCCGTTTTGAATGCGTTCATCCTATTCACATTCATATTTCTGATTATTGTCTATTTCCCGCCATGCCTCTCTCTCTCTCTCTCTCTCTCTCTCTCTCTCTCTCTCTCTCTCATACTATACTGTAAAATAGATTTCTATGGCCAATTTAGTGTGTATGTTATCTTTCTTTGAGTCAATTTAAATGAGACTAAGGTTTAAGTGTTGCCCATCACTCCCATATGCCTCTCAACTGTAAAAAGACTTTTGTGCCTCTTTCAGGTGAAATATTTTACCCCATACCACTTCAACTTTTCCTCCTCTCCTAGACCAATAGTCTTTCTTATATTTTTTTATATCTTCCCATTATACTCAATTCATACCTGCATTGTCTATGTATATATCCCTGAAGAGGAATATAAAAAACTTAACCTTATTGAATTACTTACATATTCTGTTTGTCTTTTTATGCTTTTTTCTTAATTCTTATATTTGAAAGTCAGATTTTCTGTTCGACTCTAGTCTTTTCAGCAGAAATGCTTAAAAGTTCTCTATTTCATTGAATATTCACTCCCTGTCCCCTGTAGGATTACGCTCAGTTTTGCTAAATAGGTGATTCTTGTTTTAATCCTAGCTCCATTGCTTTCTATAATATCACATTCCAATGCCTGAAATCCTTTAATGTAGAAAGTGTTAAATATTGTGTAATCCTGACTGTAACTCCATGATATTTAAATTGTTTCCTTTTGGCTGTCTGTAGTATTTTCTTCTTGCCCTAGGAGCTCTGGAATTTGCTATTACATTCCTGGGAGTTTTCATTTTGGGATTTTTTTTCAGGATATGATTGGTGAATATTTTTAAATTCTAAACTATTTTCTCAACTCTACATTGCACCTTCATAAAAATTGACCATGATTATAAAAATCTCAAAGCCAAAATGCAAACAAGGATGAAATACTAAATGGATTGTTTTTAGGCAATAATGAAAAAAAATACATTCAATAAAGGGTTGTGGAAAGATGTTAAAAATTCATTGGAAACTAAATAATTTATTTCTAAAGAATGGGTGGGTCAAAGAATAAATCATAAAAACAATCAATACCTTCATTAAAAAGAGTGACAACAATGAGATAACATACCAAAATTTATTAGATACAGCCAAAGCAGTACTTTAGGGAAAATTTGTATCTCTAAATGTTTACATGCATAAGAATGAGAAAGAGGAGAGCAATGAATTGGGCATGCAATTAAAATAGAAAAACAATATATTAAATATCTACAATTTAAATTCAAATTGTAAGTCCCATAAATCAAAAGATAAATTAATAAAAAAAATGAAAATAAGAAACTCATTTATCTAAAAGAAAACAAAAGGAACCTGGGAGCTGGATTTTTATGATAAAACCAATAAAATAGATAAAATATTGTTTACTTTGATTATAAAGAAGGAGAAAATCTAATGACCAGTGTCAACAAATGAAAAGGGTGAATGCAGCAGTGATGAAAATTAAAATATAATTATTATGAATTATTTTACTTAATTATATACTCAAAAAGCTGACAATCTAAATGAAACTGATGTATATATTCTAATATATGTATATATATATATATATATGTGTGTATATATACATATATATATATATATATATTGCCCAGATTAAGTGTAGATAGAATATTTAAATAATTCTTTCTCATAAAGAAAAGAAATAGAAGAAGCCATAAATAAACTCCCTAAGAAAAAACTCCCAAGACTAGATGTATTCATTACTGAATTTCATTAGAAATTAAATGAACAATTAATTCCAATAGGATTCAAATTATTTCAAAAAACAGACAAAGGAGTCCTATTAAATTCCTTGTATTACACAAATAAGAGTATTATGGCTAAACTAGAAAGAATAAAAAGAGAAAGAAAACTACAGGCCAATTTACCTAATGGATGTTGTAAAAATTTCAAATAAATTATGAACAAAGAGATTATAGCAATATATTCCAAAGATCACATTCTGTTTTCATGTGATATTTATACCAGAAAGATAATAATAGCTGAGTTTTCAGCATAAATGACTGTATCAATAACAAAACCTACCCAAATCATATAATTATCTCAATAGATTAAAAAGTGTTTAAGGAAATACTACACAGGATTAAAGGGCCATAGTAATATAGTGTTTAATAGAAGCAAAAGATCCAGGCTTTACCAGTAAGAAAACAATATTTTACAAATTTGCTGGAAAAATCTTGGAAAGCAATTTGGCAGAAACTAGGTTTAGAATAACATCTTACAACAAATACCAAGATCAGGTCAAAATGGATACATGATTTAGATATAAAGCTTGATATACCAAGCAAATTAAGAGAGCATACCATAAGAAGAAGACAGTAAGGTCAAGGCTCCTGTATCCAAAGTCTCCAAGAAAAATATGAATATGTGGCATGCCATGGAAGAGCTCAAAAATAATTTTGAAAATCAAGTAAGAGTAATAAAGAAAATTTGGGAAGAAAATGAGAGTGATGAAAGAAAATCATGAAAAATGAGTCAACAAATTGGTAAAGAAGACCCTCAAAATGCTGAAGAAAATAACACCTTTACAAATAGAGTTAATCAAATGGCAAAAGGGGTCCAAAAAACCAATGAGGAGATTTTATTTAAAAAAACAGAATTGGTAGAAAGACTCACCTATGCTAGGTCCGAACCCACAGCCCATAGATTTCCTGTAAAAAGAACTCCTGACAAATTCTGGAGCAGTGGAAGCCGCGCAGCAACACAGTGAAGGAGATTTCCGTTGCAGAGAGCCCTGAAGAACCGACCACAAAGGTACCCGGGGACGCGAGCAGAGTCCTGTCCTGCCGAGCGCTCCCCTCCCCCGCCCCGGCCACGCGGCACTGAGGGGAGCAAGCAGAGCCCAGCGGGCGTCGGGGACCTGAATCTCCGGCGGCCGAGAAGGTCCCTCCACCCACAGACGCACAGGTCAGTGAGAGAGATGGGCTGAGAGGGGAGCGGGGGATCTCCGGGACTCGGACCCCCTTGGAAGCGGCCGCTGCGGCAGAGGCTGAGGCAGCTCGGCCAGAGGCTGAGGCAGCTCAGCCAGAGACTCCCAGAGCAGGCTGGAGCTCCACCCCAGCTCCATTACAAAGGATCTCTGTAAAAACCCCCTGAGGGAACTGAGCCTGAGAGGCAGCCCTGCCCCCACCTGAGAACCAGCCGATAAGATCCCATTGAAGAGCAGTCAAGCCTGCCGCCAAAAGCCCTGAGGCTGGGGAGCAGCATTTGAATCCCAGACCC
>CM053769.1:143291841-143321479 GCA_028658325.1 Potorous gilbertii
AAAAAAAAAAAAAGAATTATCACTGTCTAGGATGTGTCCCGTCTTAACCCTAACTGTGTCCAACCTAGGTTACTGAGACAATATTAGCAGAAAGCACATGTATCAAATGGTTAATAGAAAGTAGATAACTGGCTGCCCAGTGCATACTAGTAGCCAATCAGAAAGAAGAAAAAAAGAACCAAGTAAAACATGTCCACAAAAAAATAAATGAAAATGACAGTAAATATGAGAATTCTTGTTAAATATATGGACTACTCTTGGATCTTGATGCCCTCAAATGACATGTAATTTCCTCCTCAGGAAAAAGAAAATGGTAGAATATGAGTGTGGAATATTTCAGACTCTTTCATCTATGGTCTCTGTGATGACTTATTTTAAATTAATTGTTTAGAAGCATTGACAAGTAACTGTGTTGTGAAAATAAAATAAAACAAAGAATTACTAAACAACTGTCCCACAAGAAGAGGAACTTAATTCGTGATTCTATAGTATTTTCATACTTGCAGTGACTTCGTGAATACAAAGAATTTCAATGTCCATTTTACTACTGAGGAAACACAGGTTGTCAAAGTATTCACTGACTTGCCCAAGATAATGTAGCTAGTTTCAAGAAAAAAGAAAAAAAATCCAACCCGTTCCTTTGACCCAAAAGCCAGAACTTTTTTGTCTATATCATGTTATTTTACTCTAATATTTTTCTTGAATAGCAAATAAAATATTGCTCAGTAGAAAGTTTACCACAGGCCAATTAATCTTTTATGTAGAGAGCTCTGTTTTAGTTAAAAAAAATAGTAGGAAGTAGAGTTGGAAGATGTCCATTTTGTGCTCATAGTGTTTCGGTTCTATCCTGATTAAGAAAAAAATGCTTAGGCCCTCATATTGTCAACACAAGGGAAATTACTGTGTCCATATTTGAATTTAGTACATCATTTGGCATGTAGTATAATACCATAAATATGCTACTACATGCCTACATAACCATTTTCTGTATGAATCGCATGGACTGTTTTCTCTGAGTTGTTTATAAAGCACATTTGCAAACCAAAATTAACCAGATGACATTTTATTATGCAGTTGGACTGATGTAATGCAAAATTTAATTACATAATATTTCAGCCACAGCTGTGACACCATGCACCTAAGGTGCCAAGATGCACCAGCTATGCTGAAAATGGTATCTTTAGGCAGAAGATCAAAGTGGGTTATCTTCTGTTGGGCTACTTTTGTAAAGGAGAAGACAGAACCTGTTTTCTAAGCCAGAGTATTTTTTGCAGCCAAATAAGGGAGTCTATTTCTTGGCTCAAGGATCTATGTCACCCTGAATATTGTGATTAAATAACAAAATGCTGTTTATAACATGCTGAATGGGAGAGCAGTTGGATGTCATGGGAAGCATATAGGGTTAGTGCTTTATTTTTATTTTTCTTAAGAAAGAGAAAATAACAATCCAAGACATTTAAGATTGTGTTCTAAGACCTAATGTAAAGATTATCTACTCCATCTCACTTGTATATGTATGCATGTATGTGTGTGTATATTTTATATGTATATATATATATATATATATATATATATATATATATATATAGAGAGAGAGAGAGAGAGAGAGAGAGAGAGATAGAGAGACAGAGAGAGAGACAGAGAGAGAGAGAGAGAGAGAGAGTTTTGTTTTTCTATATAGTATATAGCAACAGGCAAATAAAAAAAGAAAGACGAAAGAAAGAGAAAAGAAAAAGTAAGAAAAGAAATGCTTCAAACACTACTGGGTTTAGGTTCATTTTTATAATTGAATTATACAGAAGGGGATGATATAGCCTAAGATGAGCTTGACCAAAACTGCTTTTTATATTTAGGAAGATTTCATTCATTTAATAAACATTTATAAGACTTGTTAATAGTGAGTCTCTGTTCTATGGATGTGGAGAGTAAAATTCTTACACTCAAGGAGTTTAAATACTCTCCCCAAAACACTCTTTTCTACTCTTTTAATCCACCAAATACCTAGAAAGCTCGAATATCCCAAAAGGTGGAAATGAGAACAGTTAGGAGAAAATATTTTGATTCTAAACAAAGAACTACCCTGAAATCCCTAAGAAAAGAGACAATGTCTCCCTAGCTTGTCAAAGATAGGAAACAAATTGAGATATGGATTGATACTTGGAACTTTTTAGCAACCCATATTTCATTCCACCTAGACCTTGGCCTGAGATTTCAGTTAGTTATATGGAATATTCCATAATAAGTCTCATTTGGAAACAAATCTCAGTCAGTTGTTTTCTCTGTCTTTGGTTCAAATGCTAATTCACCTCAGTCACTTATTGAATCTTTTGCCATCAAGGATGAACTCCTATAATAGGAGAAACTGATGAAGTCTCCTCATTTGAAATTTCCTAAACATATCTTAAATAGATTTCATTAAAATTGTTTCCATAATTGATGTTAATTTATACATGCTGGGATTTATGTCTGCTAAAGTAGAACTATATACAGTTTCTTAAATGCTAAGGTATTTCCATTCCAGATATGGGACACATTCAACAATTAAAGAATAGATGAGGAAGAATATAATCAAGACTAGAAGGTTGTATGAGTTGAACAGACAAAAGAAAAAATATGTAAATGGAGAAATCAACAAAAGTTTGCATAGTCTTTGAAATGTCAAGCATTGTCATTAGGCTACACGGTAAAGCAATCTTTCCTTGTAGATGAGGAGGTTGAAGTTGAGATAGATAACAAGTTCATAAGAATTAAATCATGACAATAAAATTTTATAATGTCCAAATACTTTTCTAAAATAAATTTTGTAGATTTGAGTAAGTCACAAAAACTCATTGAGTCTCTGTATTCTCATGTATTAAATGATGACAAACATTAAATGACAACAAATGCAGTGCCTGCCATACTAGGTTTCTGAAGCTCAGTTGAGAAAATTTATCTATGATACTTTAATTTTAAAGCATTCTCTCTCTCTCTCTGTCTCTCTCTCTCTCTTCTCTCACACACATACACACACACACATATGTATGTTAGTGGTTTCTATTACTGTTTATAATCAAATCAGTCCTGATACCACTCAGATATAGATTCTATCAAACATTTGCTGTAATTCACAATAACTTTAGTTAAACCTATTTATAGTTTCAAGCATAAGGAAAAAAAGAGCTTTCTCTATTGAGAACAAATAATGTTATATCATTCTATGCTTTTCAGTGTTTTAAATAACCTTGATTTCCTCATTTAGGTCTTCCCTCCATCAATATTGATCACAATCTTTCAATGACTAAACAGTGACTTCAGAAGTTCCTGTAAGCACAAAAGCCACCACCTTGTGGTTAATATAATGATAATCCCCTCTGAACTGATTTTTGCTTTGCTAAACTCTCAAGCCACTAAAGCTTTTCCAGTTTGGTTCTGACTTGCTAGAATCTATACTTCACTACTCAACTGTCATGTACCCTGGGACACTGTATTATCAAGAGATTTTTCAAGCAGTTTGGCCATTCTTTATGGGATTCCAAAATCCAAAGAGTGATAATCTGAGAAGCAGGACTTCAAGAGAATAGAGTTCTAATCCTATGCTTAATACCTTAATTATGAGTACCTAGGCGCCTCATTAACTGAGCTTCTCATGCAAAATGAGGGAATTCCAGCATGAGATATGGAATGGGTTTAGGAAATCAATCTTCTATGCCATTGAATTCTTGTTCAGATTATGATATCATTTCCCAAATGCAGAAATAAGTTGTCAAAGGCCATACAGTTGACAGCAAATGACAGATGCAAAATTTAAAACCAGTTCTTCTGATGACATATTCAATTATCATTGTTGTGGTTTTTCCTATGCCTACTTTTCTTAGATTTGAGTGATGACATTTAATGTTTTCTCCATTACTAAATTCTAGCATCCTAGTCTCTTTCAGAGTTTTAACTGCTTCACCTCTAAAATGGGGTAAGGAAGAAAAGGATTGATAATTTCTAAGGCATTGCCAAGCATTGGAATTTTATGGTTTTATGTTTTAAGAAAGAAGGGGGTTAGCAGGGGAGGTGGAGAGATTTTGTGAAATATTTAAGATTCAGCATGCATTGTCATATTGAAAATAAGAGTGAGACAATAGAATTCTATACTATGAAGACAGAGGAGAGATAAAAACAGTCTTCTCTGAAATGAATCATGAAATGTTTCACAATTGGTTTACCTGTTCCTACTACCTCTCTCTCAGGTGACTGAATCTGTAAACGATGAAATATGGAATTGACAAATTAAATGATGTTGCTTTGAAAAGGTTCAAATAAGATGGTTTGCCGTTATCCTTTGTTGTTGCTGTTGGCTAATGGAGGCATATGGACATTGGTGTCTTGTTGCTAGGATAAAGATAGTAACAAATACTTAAAATGACACCAGATAAATCTTAGCACATGCAAATAAGCGTAGTCGGATAGTAACATCCTGCATCATTAACCCACTCACCACATGCCCAGGAAGATGGAAAGTTTATGAATGCATTTAGTCTTATAGGAATTACCATTAGTAATGGTATAGGGTCAATTGAAAAGTTAATTTAAAAATATATTAAACTGCTCCTGTGTGCAGAGCACTGTGGTTAGCTCTGGTGGAAACACAATATTTAAGCAAAACCATATCCTTGCTCAGATGGGGTTTAAAATCTGGTAGGAAGATGAAACATAGATAGAGAGAACTAGCTACTCCAAATATATGATAATAAATAACATTTTGAGTAGAAACATATAAATCTCTATGTCCATTCAAGATATACAAAGGGTAAATGAGGTGCAGACTCAGAGGAGTAGTATTATGGGAGAGGATGTAGAATACAAAAGACTTCCTACTTTGAGAGGAATTTTTAAAAAGTCAAAAAGCAGAGGGGATGCAGAGAGGGGAGAGCAGTCCAGACATACCAGACAGTCAAAAGTCAGAGTGTCCGGAGAAGGAGCATCATAAGTGAGGAATATGAAATATGTAGAGGAGAATAATGTATTAAGAAGATTAAAAAAGAGAGGAAAGGAACAGTTAAGAGCTTTAATTTAAACAAGAGGAGTTTATATTTAAAATTACAATAGGGAGCCCCTGGAGTTCATTGAAGAGAGAATGACACTGTAAAATTCTATATTTTAGAAAAATCACTTTGTTATTTATATGGTGATGGGATAAAGTGGATAAGAAGATGAATACAAATATAGATGCCCTAATTTAGACATAAGGTGATGAGTTCATGCCTGCATGAGAAATGTGGCTGTGTAGGGAAGGTAGAAAGAACAAGACTAGACAACATATTAAATATGCGAGGTGAATCTAAGGGATGAGTTGAAGATGACACTGTGATTGTGAGCCCATGACATGGTGAAGGTCTGAGTTTCTTGACAGTAAGATGGGAGTTTGGAAGAGAGATGAGTTTGTGATGGAACACAATGATTTCTGTTTTGAGCATGTTGACTTTGCGATGTCTACACAATTTGAGATGTCTCAAAGACAGTGATGTGAGATTCTCAGGAGAGATATTAGGACTGGGTATTTATGCCTGTGAATCGTGTCATGCAAATAATACTGTGGAAGCTAGAGAGATTACCAAGAGAGATAGTAAAGAGTAGAAAGGTCCTAGATAGAACCTTGAAAGACACAGTTACTAGATATGGCCTGAGGGATGACTTGGGGGAAAAATAAGAAAGAGTGATCAGAATGAAGAATGATCAGGAAAGATCAGGGTCATCAGAATCTAGAAAGGAGAGAGCATCAAGGACGTGAGGGTAATTGCATAAATCTGGAGTCTTGTGGAAATAATGGGTAGAAGTTGCAAAGGGAAAATGTTGACATGATGTCAGGAAAACATTCCCAAATTTTAGAATTGTCCAAATTGCCTTGGAAGACTGTGAATTCTTTATCATCGGAATTCTTCAAGGAGAATCTGCACCATCACTTCTTAGGTATATTATAATAAAGATATTTTTCAGGTTTTGATTGAGGTCAGTAACATTAAAATCCCTTCCAATTCAAGAATTATTATGCAAAACATTTGTCCTTCACACACTGAGAATCATGGAAGTGTGAAATATATATTTGGAGGAACTTATTCTACATTTGAACTTGTAAATATGTAACTCTACATTGGCCTTCACTGCCTGGAGGGCCAGGCAAATTGGATTTTACTCCACCATAAAATTTTTCAGTACCACTATGGGGGATGAGAAAGTCTAGACTCTAAAAATGTCTGTAACCTGTATCTTTTACATTCTCCAAAGTGTAAGGGCTTAAGGCCCAGGCACCCTGGCTTCTTTGGACTTCTATCAATTTCTGGGTAGCTACAACATCCTGTCTGAAAGTCTGGCTCAAAGTTCACCTTGGCAAAACTCCTAGTCCAATGAGAAATACTGCCTGCATGTGGAGTTGAAAATGATACACAGCACCAAAAAAGAAAAGTCCATAAACCCATTTTTCAGAGCTGAAGGAAAAACAAAAGAAATACTTGATTATTTTTTTTTTACTTACCTTATTGTGAATTTTGTTCTTCCATAAAGAGATAGGCACCTCTTCTATTCTCTTGAGCATTTGTGAAAATTACCATTTACCCAAAGCACAAGTACTATGAATTAAATGAATGGGAAGGAAAGGCCTTCTTTTCCTTTCTCGGTTTTGTCAATTTTAAACACACATTCCAGTTGTATGACCAATCAATGGAGGCTACATTCATATATGTACTATGGATCTCATGCAACCTCTATTTTAGGAGATTTGGTCATAATAAAGCAATCTCCTTGTATTTCTCCATGTTAAATGACGTGATCATACTCTAAAGGCAAGCACCTTCATGTAAGAACAAAATTCGCATTAAGGTAAGGAAAAAATATCAAGTATTTTGCTTTTATATCAAGGGCCTCTACAAATATCCAAATAATTAATACCTCACATTATTTAAAACATATCTGTACAAGATGTTTGTGAAAGACTTTCTGAAATTCTTGTCTACTTTTCCCCATTTTTTCTGGTCATGAAATGTCATTTCATGATAATAGAGATTCTGGGACCACTAGACAAGATGGTTGCAAAACTGAGATGGGAGCATGAAGATTCCACATTCCTATTCCAGCAAAATATAAAGTTCACCCTAGACCAAATAACAATCCAGAAGTACTATGAAAAGCTTTCAGTATATGACTTTATCCACTCCAAAACTGAATAGATGTCAACCAGGAAGCAGAGCCTATAAAAAAGACAGTTGTCAACAAAATCAGAGTCAGAGAACATGACAAGAAAAAGATCGACTAACCTTTAGTCCTGAAAGACTCAGTATCTAGAAGGAATAAAGTCACAGAGCTCCTCTGAGAAATTCATATAGGGACTTCCTTGAAGTATAGAAAGGTAAATGAGGTAAGACTGATTCCCTCACAGAAATCACAAAATAAGGGATGTGAGAAACATATGCCTAAGTCAACATAAGGCAGAGTATAGTGAATACACAAAAAATTCACAAAGTGTTTTTAAAATTCAGAAAAGAAAGAGATGATGTTCATCTTTGGGGGAGGATGAGACAGAAAACATCATCCAGATAGTGCCCTCTAAGTATAAGTTTTCTACTAAGGTTCTCTTCTGGCCTTTCTTCTCTTCTTCTATCCTGTTTCATATGGTGATATTATCAACTCTCATGGAATCAGTTATCATCTCCACACAGATAGGTCTAAGATCTATTTATTCTGCTCTAACCTCTATTTAATTCCAAACTTGAATCTCTGATTTTTTTATCATTTACCTCAAAATTGATGCTTCATAGATAGCTACATGACATAGTGGATAAAGTGCTGGAACTGGAATCATCTTATCTGAATTTAAATTTGGTTTTAGACACTTCCTATGCAATCTGGGGCAAGTCATTTAACCCTGTTTGCCTCAGTCTCCTCATCTGAAAAGTGAGCTGGAGAAGACTATCACAAACCAATCCAGTATCATTGCCAAAAAAACTCCCAATGGGGTCATGAAAAGTAAGACACAACTGAAAACAATTGAACAACAATAACAACTGACGTCATAAACAATATATATGAAACTAATTATCTTCTCCTAAAAAAAATCCCTCTCTTCCTCATTTTCCTGTTATTGTGGATGGTACCACCATCCTCTCAGTCATCTAGGAAACTGAGGTATCATCCTCATTTCCTGACTTTTCTCCCTTCACTCCATATCCAATGTGTTCCCAAGTCTGATCAATTACAACTTCATTACATCTTTTATCTGCTACCTTCTCTCCTCATAAACAGTCATCACCCTGGTTTAGGTCATCATCACCTCACACTTGGACTATTGGCAATAGCCTTCAGATTGCTTTCCTTCCCTCAAATCTCTTTGAACTACAATAAGCCTTTTGTTGAACTATCACAGAAATGTTTGTCAAGATCAGATCAAACTCACTTTAAAAAAACCTCTACTACTTATTTTCTTGGGTAGAAAAGGAGAACCTCATTTTGTCTTTTTAAGCCTTTTATAAAGTGGCCTTTTCATATCTTTCTTTTCTTCTTACACGTTACCTCCATCCTATACTGTACATTCCAGTGACATGGGCTTCCTATCTCTTCATTTCAAAACACATCCCATCTTCCAAATCTATTCATTTTAGCTGGATTTCTCTCATGGTTGATTCTTCCCCATTATTTTTTCCACTTTCTGCCTTCCTTGGCTTCCTTTAAGTTCCAGCTAAAACTCCATGTTATACATATAGCTTTTTTTACTCTTTATGCTAAAGCCTTCCCTCTGAGTTTGCCTCCAGTTGATAATGTCTGTATCTTATTTACACATAGTGTCCATTTTGTTTCTCTCTTTGAGAGATGTACTATTATTGAAGGGATTTGAATATATCTACAGGATTTAAAACAATACACATAGTAGGCACAAAAAAGTAGTAATTCACACACTTTAATTTGATTCCATGTCAATTTCATATGACTTTGAATGAATAGGAGGCTTACAGTGGGTAGGTATGTGTGGCCTTAGAAAGGGATGGAATAACATGAGCAAAGGTATAGAGACTTAACTTTTCCTGTTTTCTATTGTCTTGATGTGTAAAATGAGAGGATTACATGAAATCTGTTTTTTCTCTAAATTCTGGTTCAGTACTAATCTTTATTTTGCATTCTTGTGTTGCTGTTTGGGGTTGGAGAGAACCTTAAGGCACATAAGAGTTCATAAGAACCAAATTCTAATTTAAGCTATATATGTGACTTTAGATAACTCAATTAATCGTAGATCATCATCTTTTCACCTGTATAATACAGATACGAATGCCCCTATTAATATATGCATATGTGTGTATAGAAAGTACCACATTATAGAATTGTGAGCAATTATTACTTTCTAGGTCTATAGCAACATTAATGTTCTCTTATGTTTCTTCTATCACTTTTGTTTTAAGATTTACACAAACAAACTATGTTTAAGCAAAAAAAAAATTCCTAGAGCTATAAAGTAGGGTAAGTATGAATAGCATTGAGAAGCCTCTTGCTGACAAGGCCGTGACAGCTTTTTCTTGGCTTCCATGCAAATCAGAATTCTCAAGCTGGCTGCAATCATGATGGATATTTGCAGCAAAGTAGTCCTTTGCCTTTGCCACATGCTATTTTCCTGGAGAAAAGTGCAGGATGGCATTTATAGCTCCTCCGGGTTGAAGTGGTTCAAAAAAGCCTCTTTTACAGCGTAAAAGGTTACAAGAGTCACAAAATATTTGCAAATAGTTTGGAAAATGTGAGACAAAGTGATGAGGCTCTTCATAAATACACAAATTTTTTGACTTCTATCTGTTTGGTCCCTGTCTTCCTCACAAACCCTTTCAAGCTTAGCTTGGGTGTGATACTGACAGAAATGGAAGGCAAGAAACAGGCCCACAATAATTTATTTCATTGTTAGAGGGAACCCATTGTATCATCTAAATCAGTGATTCTCAAACCCTTTTGGTTTAATTTATTTTTCTCAGCACAGTTTTCCTTAAAACGGAGAATCTTTCGCAATGTGGTATATCTGACTTAACCACGATTGTGACTGCATGGATGGGTTCCGTACAATTTGCATAAGAACAGTGCATGCACTTGCAATAACAAGCATAACTTCTGTACACATCATGAGAAATCTAGATGAATTTCAAGGCCCATTGTTTGAGAAATATCAATCAATGCTGCAATTCACTTCACAAAGAAAGAAATTGAGGCCCAAAGAGGATTAATGACTCAAAATAGCAGAGCAAGTCAGTGGCACAGTCAGGCTAGACTTCATCTACTCATTCATAATCAAGTATTCATTCCTCTTCATCACACTACCTCATGATAGAGCCCTTTACTTATCATTAGAAGCAAGGAACTACTGAACCATGATGGAAGTTATTATTAATTCAAATATCATGGTACTAGAAAACATTTTCGCACTGGCAACTGCACCCCTGGAAATCTATATCTTAAGTAGTCCTGCTCTATTTTCTCCTCTAGGACCATTTATTTTATATCTTGGTTTTTTTCCAGTTTGCCCACAATGTTATTATACAAAATTCTATATCTTCTACAAAAAAAAGTAGTGTTCAATGAACTCTTTCTGGCACCAGGTCTTATGATCCAAGGCACAGGTAATGTTATCTCTGTTCCATCCAAACAAGGTTGACTTTTTTTTTCTAAAAAATGTTGATTGGAAAGTGTGATTTGTATTTCTTGCCTCATATATCAAAATTTCTGGTCATTGTTTTGGCCCAGAGATTTTTCCAAGACTGAATAGTTGTTAAATGACAGAGTTAGGATTTTAATAAGTCCATTTCTCTTTCCAATTCACCATGTTTAATTAGGTGCAGTCTCAGTGAATCACAAAATCAAATTACTATATTAGAGAAGCAAAGTACTCTTGAGATATTCTTGTCCAAATTCCTCATAAGATAAATGTAGAAATTAAGGCTCCGAGAAGGTAAATTACTAATGCAAAGTCATACAGCTGTGAAGTCATAAATCTCCATGCTATTTTTCACTACGTTGAACAGAGGAGCAATGAGGTTTTATTGAAAAAACAGCAAAGTTCATTGAGCACAAGTCTACTTTTCTTGAGGGATCTCTTCAGTATCACTGACCTCCCCATATTGACAAGACATTCACTGGATATGAATCTGGAGACTATATCCCTATTTAGATTCCAGTAGACAGTATTAAGCTATGAGATGGAATGGAAGGCCACTGAACTCATTGGTAAGAACTTTGTGTGGTCTGTGAGACAAGTGAGTAACAATCACTTTCAAGTCTATATCAGCTTTATACAATACATAAAAACAAATGAATAAAGCATTCATCAAATACATTATTTGCAAAGCACTATATTAAGTACTGATAATATTAACAGAACACATAATTGTTCCTGGTCTGAGTGATTTTACATTCTGATGAAACTGACAACACCTATAGAAGCTCTGAGTTGAAAGATGGAAAGGTTCCCTCCACCTGCAAGTCATACGGAAAGTTTCTGTGGTCCTTGGGGTACGTAGACACAGAAAATGCTCTTCTTTGATGTCATTTCTCCTGATAAAGTCACTGTTTTTCTTCTGATGTTGAAGCATTTGACAATTCCAAGGAATTCAGTGGTAAGAATTTTCTTTTATGGGTCTCCATTAACTGTGATCATATCAGCTACAGGAGCAGTTTCAAGGTTGCCTCTCCACAATAGTTGTTTTATGAGATGAAACTTGATGGCCCTGGACTGAAAGAAATGCTGTTACTAAGTATCTATTGCAAGGTCCTGAAATGTCTATCAGGATCTAAACCACGGTGGTGGTTAGATTTTCCTGGAACATGATGCCTCCTATCTCCCTCCTGATTTACTTTTAGTCTGGTTCATCTATTAAGTGGGTGGCAGTCAGTTGATTGTTGGTGGGGATGGATGGTATCTTTTTCACAAAAATTATTTCCCTAGAGAATAGGTAAACTGGACTGGACTGGAAGAAACAAAGTCCAGGGGATGCTGCCATTCCCAGGCCTCCTGTATCAATTTTTTTTAATAGATAGTAGGTGGTCAGAAGTTGCTGCTGCTGCTGCTCCTGAAGAAAGTGGACCCCTTTCCCACAAGTTATCCTTTTAATCATATTTATCGAGGCTAAGGTAGAAATTATTTTGAAATTTTGGGAGAATGTTAACATCCACAAGTTTCTTGGGCTCAGTGTCCTTGGTTTCCTTTATTGGTATCTGAGGGGAGATATTAGCTAAGGTAGTGATGTTGACGATTTAACTTCTCTGGCACATGATACTTCCTGTCTTTCCTTAAGATTTCTAGTTTGTGGATAGTAGTTTATGCTAAATACATGGAACTATTTAATCTATAAAATATAGTCTATATTTTATCTATATATCGCTATATATAGATGAATATATATGTTCATGTATGTACACATGTATACACAAACATAAATACATGCATGCATGAATATACATATTAGTTATCTACTGTGTGTTGGATACCAATGAAACACTGTGGAAAATAGAAATCATAAATCTCAGCTCCTGTCTTCAAGGCTCTTATTGCCTTATTGAGTTAATTCCCTTCAATCAATAAAGACAAGAAAAAGTACACACACATATACAAACATATATACTATATATAAAACACATACATGTGTATATACATATTCTAATATAAGAATATAAAATTCACATAACAATATATAATTCACATTTATTGTACATATATTTTATACATTTATATATATATATATACATACACACAAAACACACACACATACACAAACACACACAGACTATATGTCCAATGAATGATGAAGAGGCAAAGTTATATTTAGGAGTGCAGGTATTCAGAAGACAAAAGAGAAAAAAGAAGAGAGAAAGGGGTGAAGACAGACAGAGAGACAGATAGAGAAATAGAGAAACAGAGACAGGACAGCGAGAGAGAAAGAGGAGGAGAGACAGAGAGACAAAGGAACAGAGATTGTTATGGACTGTGGTCACTTTCTGGAGAAAGTGGCATTTGAACTGGTTTAAATTAGACAAGAGAAGCACCTCCCAGAGTACTGAGAGCAGATCTAGTGTAAGAAATAAAAAAAAATTAAAAAAAAGATCAGAATCATATAAGAATGTTAATTTATGCTGTATGCTACACATACCATACAGTCTTTATAAATTCAATATATACACAGAAGGTTACTTTAATGCATTTATATACACACTTTTGTTTTTTAACCTCACCTTTTAAAAGGAGTAATGGAATGAAACATTTGGTTCAAATGTGTTCCCAGGTAGTTCAGCATTGCAGCAACAGCAAATAGCACTAAGCAGTTATGATTTGTAAGCTGTAATTTGTTGTCTGTGAGAAAATAGAATTTAGCCTAAAATTATTTTCAATAGCTCTACTTCAGCTTGCTATTGTACAGTCAGGTTATTGGAAGTAACTGAGTATCTGAAAAGTAATTTATTAATTCTGGATCAGGGCTGTGTACTGAGCATAGGGTTGGCTCTGGTTTTCTCTTCTCAAATTGAATCTAGGTAAGAGGATAAGCCCATAATGCCCTGGCAACAGTTAACCACTTATTCATGCACAATTATAGATAATAGTGCGTAGGAGTCAATTATGGTTAGAGATCTTTAAAATGATCAGTAGAATTAAAGGTAGATAAACAAGAAAATCTAGATCATGTGCCAAGGAATTTCACTGGTGAAAAAAATAAAATGTCCTGGATATCAGCAGCAGGTGATCCAAAGAAGTTATATGCAGCTGGTGCTTCGATGGCTCAAAGCCAAGATATCACCTGCTGTATTTGCACCATTCATGAGCTTGAGTCCAGCCTCTAGAAAGGTGAAAACTTTGATAAAACCTGTTTTCTTTCTGAACTTTTTTATTATGAGATGAAAGGAAGCCATTTTCCCTCTATCCAGAAAGAGATTTTATTCATGCTTTGAAAATACATGAACAGCACTACCCCCAATACCTCACATTTGCATGACACTTTAAACTTTACATTGTTAGCAATGTTTTCTCAGAGAAGCAATTGTAGTAGAAGTAAGGATATAAGATTGTTTCAGGATTGTTGTGCTGGATAGCACCCAGACAAAAGTAAATGAAATTATAATGCCCTTCCTTATGTAAGGATTCATATTTAAAACACCATAAGATAATTAGTGGAAAAGGCATATTTAGATTAGTGGAACATAATCCATTAGTGGAACTGGCATATTTAGTTGAAGTAATGGTTGTTTGTGCCTCTAGGTGATTTAGAATGAAGCTCTAATAATACCTAGTTGTGCCTCCTTGTTATAGTACAATAGTGATTACAATATTCCACCTAAAACATGTTTTCAGAGACCAGCTCCTTCACATAAAGCATCCCTTCACAATTTCCTGGTGTGATAGATAGTGCAAGTATTAGAATTCCAGTTTTCCACATAAAGTGAACGAGACTCAGAGAAGTTATTGGTCTTCCCCATGGTCACTGAGATTAGAAGTGCCGGGCTTAAGAATGTAAAAACAAACAAACAAACAAACAAACCCTCTCCCAAATACAAACCAATTGTTCTAGCTGATCAATTATAATATTTGTAGGTATTGGAAAAAACTTCAAGGATCACTGGATTCTAAGTCAAACATTTTAGATCTGAATGCTCAGGGTTAAACCAGAGGTGGGCAGGGGACAAAAGTGAATAAAATACAAAGCTTTACTTAAAAGGAAGATCCATTAATCATCAATGGTGAATTGGAGACAAGGAATTAGGCACATATAAGCCAAAGAATATGAGTATGATTCATGGTCATTCATTCTGATTACAGTACAAGATTTAAATTTTTAATGTATTATATATTCTATGAACTCTTCTTATATTCAGGTGCATGCTTCACTTAGTTGATCTTCTACTAATTCCCTGCACATGTACTATTAGAGATGCTATAAAACATGTGACTTTGATGCAGGCTGAATGATAAAAGGTAAAAGGTAACTCATGGACTCTTAATAGTTTTAAGAAAGATGAAAAATGGAGAGGTAGCAATGAAGGTCAGAAAAATCTGATGATAGTTTAAGTCATATATATGTAGACAAGGCCATTTGTGCTCAGGCCTTCTCAATATAGGATCATCTTGTGAAATGAAGATGTCATAGATAGCTTGGAGAAATATTAAGAGATAGCATGACAGGTAAAGCCAGGTTGAACCTTTCGAGTCAAAAATGAGAGGAAACATTGAGATAATCTAATCATCCATTTAAAGAAGAGGAAAAAATAGCTCAGAAAGAGCAAGAGAATTGTTGTAAACTCACACAGATTGTGACAAAGTAAAAATCCAAGCCCTGGTAAAATAACTAACTGATCTTTAGAACTGAGAGAGACATCCTATCCAACCTGCTCAATTTAGAGATTAAAAATTATGGAAAGTTAGAGAAAACAAGAACTTTGTGAAAAATCACACAGATTGAGGTTAGGAGAACTGGGATTTGAACACATCACCTGATTTTATATCATATGATCTTGCTAGTGTAATGGATAACATTTGAAATGTGTGCTATTTTGAATATACATATATATATATATATATGTATATACACACATATATACATAAATCCACATGTGTGTGTGTGAATGAATGCAATGCCTCCTCTCAAAATTATAGTGTTATCTCACTAAAATTTAGTGATCATTTCTTAAAATAGTTGCAATTGTAGGGAAATCTTTTCTTATTTTCCACAAAAAGCAGGGATTCCCTTTACACTGTCCCTGACCAGTAGCCACTAGTCACTTGAATACCTTTAGAGAGAAGGTCTGCACACGCCTTCATGAGCTGCCCTTTTTCTGTCCCAAAGCAAATAGTTGTCTTTTCTGTAAAAGGACTCTTCTAATGGTAGTGAAATGGATGCATACAACATTCTCTGACATTAATTCCAACACAATTTAGCTCTAACTCAGTCTCCTTTCCATTACAAGACTTAGAGGCTTTTCCCATGGAATCATTCCAAAGTGGTTTAGATCCACGAAATTTTCATTAAACTTGTCTGAATATATTCTGATGGTTAATAAATGATACCCAGCTATCATGATCCTATTAGCATGGCTTTGACTGCATTCCTTTCCTCCATTTCATACCAATTCTTTCACTGCAGTCCTTCTATTCACCCTTTAAGTCATTAACCACTATAGTACTATATTTCATCATCTATTAAAACAATGAGAAATTTGTGTTAAATGTCTTCTAGATTCTATTCCATGTGTAGAGCACATAACCTAATAATAATTTACATTTTTATATTTCCTTAGGATTTCCAAAATACTTTCCTCATGGCTACCTAGTGATATAAATAATACCAGTATGTTCTCTCTATTAAAGTAGTGGAAACCTAAATGCAAAGAAATTTAATGACGTGTCATATATGCTATACAGTGATTATGGAAGCTACGATATATATATGTATATATATATACATATATGTGTGTGTGTGTGTGTGCGTGTTGTATGTGTGTATGTTCTATCTATAAAGTCAATATTCTACACAGTATACTATGTTGCCTTTCTGTTAGCAGCCTAATTTCCCCATTAAAGAATTAGTGACCTCCAAAAGAAATTCCCATTCCCATGACCCATTTAATCTCACCACTCCCATCAATCAGTAAAATATAATTTATATATACCAATGCATTTCTAGGGACCAATTAACATATTTGTGAATTCATTTATGCCTTCAACTTCCTCTCTCTCCTACATCAGCTGTAATGGAATATTAATTCATTCAGTTCATTTCGATAAGAAATAACTGAGCATCTACTAGGTAGCATCTACTACCAGAGACTGTGCAATTTGATGCAGATAAACAAACAACTGAGACAGTCTTTATTATCTAAACAAGGAGCTGAAATTCTCCATGTGGGGAGGGATAAAATTGACAGAGATGCAACTCAAAATATGTAAATATATACACATACACACATAATATGTATATATATATATATATACACACATATATAATAGGTATATATACCTATGTATATACCTATGTGTGTATTATGCAAACATATATATGCATGTTCATACATATGTGTCCACATATATACTTACACACACACACATATATATGTATACATATATATATATATATACATATATATATATATGTATATATATATATATATATATATATATATATATATATATATATAGTATTCCCTGTATCTATAAGTATATCAAATTTCTCTCTGCATCCCTGTCTCTGTCTCCCTCCCCCATCCAGTTACCCTCCCTCATTTGTTACTACTACTACTTTTATTGTTAATATTTTACTATTTTATAAACTCACATTTCAAAGGTTTTTTAAACTTAGCATAATGTTTTTCTTACAACCAACACAAGAGTTATTTATGGGGATTTATATATGGGGAAACTGAGACCATGTGAAGGGAAGGAACTTGTCCAGTGCCTAACTCACTTGTCTCCTTTAGTGATTCCATGTTCACTTTATGATACCTCCAACCTAAGCAATTCATTCTAATTGCATGAGCAAACTGAAGCAACAAGAAGCAGTTTCAGCAAACGCTCTTCCCTATGCTCATGCTTCTGTTCCTAAAGTTTCTGTACAGCTGATCTCTATAGCTCACTTTGCTGAGCTATCTTACTGGGTAGGGTGAATTAAGGAGAAATCAGCCTATTTCTCCTCTAAGTATTATCTCAGCCTCTGTATCATAAGCTTCTTGTTGGCCATGCATGCAGGGACACTCAATAAATGTTTGATGACTGTCAAGACATAGCATCAGGACTGATGTTCCGCAGAGTGTGATTTCCTAGAGAATTTTTTAAATTTTCTGCAAGGTACTCACACAAATTCCCTGAACTGGTAGAAATGTGAGGATAGGAAAGAGATACAGTGGGGAAGTCCCTCATGCCCCTGCTCCCACAGGAATGGAAGATGGAAGAGTTTTTAGAATAAAACTTATTGATTTGTGGAAAGTGAATGCTGCTATTTAAATGCCCATATAGCAATATTGAGATAAAGCCCTATCTAAAAGAATGGGGGCTATAACATACACAGCTTAATATATTGGACAGATTGATAGGACCTTTTAATCCCTCTCTAACAAACCTTAGGTAATGATTTCCTGGTATGTGTATTCCAGAATGTTGGTGTATATGTGAATAATAATGTAGTTTCATGCTTCATAGAAAAACAGATCCATTAGGTAAGCCCTTTGATGATTTTAAAATCCCTGAGTTTACTGGACATACTGAGATGATCACTATGCTTTTCTTGCCAAAGCTGTTAACATTCATCTCCCATGATAAAATTTGTTGCTAAAATACAAAACAAATTTACTTATTTTTGATGTCTACTAATACAGGAGGAAAGGTGCCTGAACTATCTCACTATTGACATGGTATTGAACAATCTTTTAAATCAATTTACATTATTGGTAGGTAACAGAAATTTGAATTTGACACTTTTTTTCCCCTGGACCCTGTGATTTCATCTATGTAGGGAGTGCAGTTCTAAGGAAAATTTTTTTTCTAATAATTCAGAATAGTGATTATACAGTAAATTGAAGATGTAGAGAGTTTATAGAACACTGTGATTTTAAATTCTAATGGTGACATGGTTAGTATATATCAGAAGAAGATTTAAACTCAGATTATCTTGATTTCAAATCAACTTTCTATCAAATATGCCTGTCAGGCAGCTAACTGGCCCAGTGGATAGAATTCTGGACATGAAACTAGGAAATCCTGAAACCAAATCCTTCCTCAGATAAGTACAACCTATGTAACCCAGGGCATGTCACTGAGTCTGTGCCTGACTCAGTTTCCTCAAAATTGGTGTGAGGGTCACATAAGATAATACTTTTAAAATGTTTAGGACAGTGCCTTGCACAACATAAACATTTAACTAATGTTTATTTCCTTTCTTCATCATAGGTCTATAGTGTATGTGTATGTCTGGAGGGGAGAAAGCTGGGTTGGGGAAGGGATAAGCAAAGTTCTAATAATGGCTGTTGTCCAGAAGAGTAATAGAGTGACTCAGGCACAACGGTCTACTTGGTGTTTTCTATACATGAGATGCCATGAATGTGATATCTGAAATGTTCCCTCTACCATTTATAGAAGATCTTTCATGATTTACACACTTGTTAATGTCCCTTCCCCTGAAATTACTCCATATTTTTCTACATATTTTATTATTTACTTATCTGCATGAATGATGCTGTCCTCATAATATCAGGCCCTGGAGGGCAGGGATTCCACTGGACCCAGGAGTTCTAAAGCTGAGCACATTAGCTCCTTCCCTCAATGAGACAGGTAGGGTTTCCAAAGAAATGTCCCAGATGTTGTTGATCCAGATAAACAGAAGAGGGCAATAACAAATCATATTCTAAAATGTCTACAGTGGTTGAATGCAAAACATGGTTTGGTTTCCTGAAGACATAATCAACTGATTTTGCACTCACCAACTCTCTAGTTGTCAAGTTATTTTTCATGGAATGTCATGCCCCATCAGGTCACTGAAATATCCTGGATTGTTAAACATTATTCTCTAAGAATTATGAGTTAATTTATGAGTTAAATTATGAGTTACCAGTCTTAAGTTCAGATTAAATTTCACAGTATATGTTTAGCTTTTAAAAATAACCAAAAGAAGGGAGGCTGAAAACTAGAAGGTGCAATGGCAATCAAATTAGGATTTTTTGCTGTTTTTGTTTTACTAAAAGTTGTTACTGCGTTTGTCTTTCATTTTCAAAGAGAACCATGACATCAAGATGATGACATGATTTGCAGTTGACTTTGATTTGAGTGAGGGAGGGCTGTGCAAGGTCACCAATCTCACTTTCTTCTCCTGAGCCATCTTGGTCCAGTGGCCTGATATTCATCAGGATGAATGGAGATGTCCCAGGATTCATTGGGAGACCCTGGCCCTTTCAGGCTAAGGTCCTATAGCATTATCACTTTTAGCGAGAGACACCCATTCAATAAATAGGGTTCGTTAAGTAGTTGGTCAAGGGATGATCCCCTTAATAAAAACAAAACAAAAAAAAAAAACTGGGAGGACCTCTGATTGAATAATGTGATTGGGCAGGATCTTTCCCACCCACTGATGGATATGCCCATTGTTGGAAGCTTGATTAGGGGAGTAGTTTTATAGGAGGGTCCCAAGTGTATTTTGCTTTTTCTATTGAACCACTGAATCAGAGGGTTATGCCCTCTGGCTCTGAAAAGTGTGTAAATACTCTGGGGGAGAGGTTTTACTTTGAGAGTTTACTGACTGGAAGAATTTCAAGACCAGAGAGACTCTGGGAAGCTTTTAAGCTCCCTTCCCCCCACGCCCTGAAGCTAAACCCCAGAAATTTATGCTTCCCTCTCTAGTAACTGTGTATGTATGTAATGGTCAGACATTTTTGGAAGCATATCTGTTGACTTTTGATTTCTCTATATTTTCTCTGAAATTTTGATTTTGATTTTCTCTGATACCTGTGCTTGATTAAAGTGATTATTAACCCCTTGAAAGATGCTTTCCTTTTATAAATGCAGATCTAGAACTGGTTGTACTAGACCTCCCTGTGTATGTTGGGGTACTTACTGATACAGAAGGTCAGTTATATGTTGTTAATACTTTTACTTCTATTTTTGGTCTTGCTTGGTTGCTTTAGTTTGCTGTTTGTTATTGGGGAGCCATCTACAATAACTTTAAAAAAAAATGCTTCCCATGGTTTGGAGGGTCTGCCCACACAAATCAAAGCAAAAATGCTGTTTAGTAGTGAAATAATTACCCTAATTCAAATGTTCTCAGGAAATAATGATGGAAGCACACTAACTTTTCATAGGGAATGCAGTCAGTTAGAACATAATGGTATGTTTGCTAATGAAGCATGAAGGAAAATTAAATATTTGATAGAGTGTAAAACATGTACAGTTTTCTGATGTATGTTGTGATTTGTGAGATCTCTGCCAAAGGGGAAACTGATGCTGGCTGCTCCCCAATGTATGATCAATTCTTTCCTTGTTCTCTTCCCTAAGGCAACCTGTGAATGGTGAACATATATTAGGACCATATAATGTGGGCTTGGCAAATGGAACCACTTGGGGATGAGAAGATAAAGTCAGGACTCTATTCTCCAGGTTCCTTATTGCACTCATTTCAGCAAAATGCTTTCTGGTGAAACAAGGCTTAAGACATGCTACTGGAGACTTGATTTTGACATCTGCTTTTCCTTTCCATATGCTCTTCAAATGATATTTCTCCAATGTCCATTTTCTTTAAGGGCATCAAAATAACCAGAAACATCCTCAGATGAAATTATTAATATTTATTGTTACTGTTCAGTTGTGTGCAACTTTTCAAGACTCTGGATTTTCTTTGCAAAGATACTGGAGTGGTTTGCTATTTCCTTCTTCAGCTCATTTTACAGATGAGGAATTGAGGAAAACAGAGTATAGTGACTTGCCCAGGGACACACAGGTAGAAATGTCTGAAGTCAAATTTGAACTCATGAAGGTCAGTCTTCCTGACTTCAGATCTGACAGTCTTATCCCCTGCACTGCCTAGCTGTCCATACCTATACTTAAATAAATTGAATTCATGTTTTGGGCAGGGTTTGGAGTCACTGATTGATAAGGAATATTCCAATTGAGGTTTTATGACCTATGATTGGAATATGCTACAGAGTCACACCACAGTGAACCAAATAATAATTGTAGAAATGGAAGGACCCTTAGAAGGAAGATTTTTCTCCCACTTAATAAGGAAGAATATATGTGTTAGGAGAGAATTTGGAATCCCAATTCTTAAAGCAAGAAAGAATTTTAAATTATAGAATATTAGGACATAAATCATAAAATGTATTTTTTCTAAAGGAAATTGGAATAGATATTAAAACATAGTCATTGGAATATCAGATGACCATCTGCATTAGGAAGCTGCATTTCAAACAATAAGTATTTAAAATGGAAGGAATTTAGGAAATAGGATATTGTAGCTAAAAGGAATTTTAGCACATATAACACAGAATATTAAATATCTAAAGGTCTTTAGAAAACATGTGATTTAAGTTCTCAGTTTTTATATGGAGAAATTGAGATAAAGAAATATGCTTGTTTGAAAGTTTATACTTCCAAAGATTATGGTAGATAATAATTTGTAAATTTGGTAGGAATTGCTAAAGGGATATATGTGTGTATATATATATATATATTCAAGAGGGAGCAGTATCATTCACCATGCTTAATAATGTCACTGTTATGCTGTTTGCAAAAACAGAGACTATAAAAAATCATGGAGCTGTCCAGGGAAGATGAACCATAGCAGGCTGTCACCTGAGGTCATGGAGAATACCAATGGGGACAACAATCTGCTAGAAATAGATATTGCTATTTGCTCTCTAAATAAGCTTGGAATACCAGAAGATGATGGCCTCACAGTCAAATCTGGCAAAGCCCGAAGGAGACTTGTTCGCTCTGATGGGAGCTATTTGCCCATGCGTTCAGAGACATAAAGAAAATGTTTATTTTTTTATTCCTAAGCAGAAGAATGAATTCAAGCCCTCATCAAGTTTGTATAACCTCTCAAATGGAAATGAGTTTACCTGTGATCTCTGCTCCTGTTCTCTGAGTGTATCATTGGCATCATATGAAAAACTTTACCAGAATATCAGATAATAGACTTGGTTGATTCACTGAGTAGGTTTAGTGAGATATTTTTTTTTTGTCTACTCCTTTTTATGAGGGTAGAAGAATACAAGAGGTTGACATGTTATTACTACATGAAACTATGAAGTTAATCCCTAATTCACCTTTTTTTATCCTGGGGAGAAAAGAAACAAAATCTGTTATTTATATATAAGCCTAGGCCAAATGATACCCAGAAAAGGAGGGTTAACTTGGTCCATAGCATCCATGGGAACCAGCAGAGGGCAGCCACAACCTGACAGAGTCAGCTGCATTTTAGAACTCATTTTGCTCTATCTCCTAACATTATCTAGGAGAAAACTGAGCCCAGAGAGATTTTGTAACTTGACTATTGTCACAAAACTACTAAGTGGGAGATATGGACAAACCCATGATGTCTGACTCCAAGTCCATCACTTTTCCCCATTATTTTAGTAAATATAAATCAGTCATGCATTTTGTCCTTGTGGCTTAACCCTTGCTCATGCTTTTAGTCAACCACTTATGTTTCCTAAAATATCCAAAAGGAAATTAATAGACTTTCAGAGACATTCAATGACTCTTGTTCCTTGTTACTTCAGCTATACCTGTCTTTTATCCTGCTGTTCTAAGGGGTTTAGTATAGTAATAACTGGAATAAAGCAAACAAGGACATTCCTGATGTCCTTAATATCATATTAGGCTGTTTAGCTCTCTTTCTGCCATTCTGATCTTCAAACATATACCTCTACTGCTATCCTATCCTGGAACTTTTCCCATATCCTGTTCTCTACTTGCACTGGAACATCGTACCACCCCACTGGGAAGCCCAACATGAAATATACATCTTCAAGGACCTCAATACTCCTTTTCTATGGGTGACTTTCTCCTGGAGCCTCTAATATTTAAAGGGACACTGGTGGACCTACCTTAAATCCTCTCCAAGTTCTCTTCTTGAACTTAAGAATTTCAAAATCATGCCTCTGTGCTAGATATCTTTCTCCCGTCCCCAAAAATGTAAGCCCCTAAAAGTCAGGATATATGTTTATTTTTGATTATATTTATAGACCCAGGACTTAACACAATCCCTGGCAAAAAGCGAGGTGCTATTTTCTTCTCACAAGGTTTATATAGACTTCCAAAATATTTAGTTTGATTCTTTCATGGAATGTCAAAATTAAAAGGGTGTATAGTGTTATATATTTAGTATTTAGTGCAAAGAGTTTATTTTAAAGATGAGGAAATTAAGCTGTACTAATTTATCCAAAGTTGCTCAGAGAATAAATGATAGGTGTAAGCCTAGAGAACAGATCACTTGATCCTAGTACATTTCTCCTTTTTGCCTGAAGTCTGGCACACTATTTTCTGTGGGACTATAAAAAATATGACTATTGAATTTCCTAAAATTATTAATGCTCAAATAAGAATCTATTGTTGCATTATAAAAGACCAACATATTAAACTGTGTATAGTGTTTCATTAGAGTAGATGGGACCTTAAAGAAAGGAAGAGTAAGAAAACTGGAAGCCTCTTACACTTGTCCAAAAGTAGTCAGTTGACTAGTCTTGAGAACACATCTGTACTAACCCTAACCATTCCATTTAGAATAACTTTAGTCAAATTACACTGGTAACTTGACCTCCTTGATTCCTATTTTCCTTCTGTATGAAATGGGAAAGATTATATACTAAATTCCTGTAAGATTCCATAATAGATTTGTCATTATAAGCCATAGTTCTTAATTGGATGGATACATCTTAATATGCTTGGTCAAGAGTGATATATCTAAAGTATTCATTAAGGTAATTTCAAAAGAACATTAAAGGGAGGCAGAGACAAAGATAGCAGATTAGATAAAGTACTTGACTGAGCCTTCTCAATATTCCCTTCCAAATAACTTTCAAACAACATCACAAATCAGAGCAACAAAAGTTCAGAGAAAGAAATTCTTACAACCCAAGACAAGTTAAGGGTTCTGAAAAAGCCTTGTGTGACATCAAGGTAGATGAAGTCCTGAAGCTGACATGGAAGAAAAAACAGTGATGAAACTAGGTGGTAGTGACAGAAGCAGCAGCATCCTTAGGAACTCCCTAGTCAGAGATGCTAAAGATGTTAAAGAGATGGCTACTGATAGGAAAGAGACAACCAGGGACTCTAGTGTAAACATAGGATGCAGAACCAGATAGTTTGGTAGTTCCATTGTTTATACGTATTTTTGAGTCATAGTGCCAGGGAAAGAATATACACTTTTAGTCAAAAGAGTGTGGAAGACCTAAGTGGTAAAATCATTTCCTGCCCCAAGGAATAAGGGACCTTAGGAAGCAGTATTAATTGCAATCCCAAAGCATCAAGGGATCTTCCTAGGTAAAGACCAGAGTGCAGACCAGATCAGGAAAGCAGGGACCACACTTCTCCTTAGATCATAGCACCTTGGAATCATCCAAGCCTTTTAAACCCCCAAAACTAACTGAAAACAGAAGTGTAAAAGAGCATGAAGCTTGGGAAAGTGTCCCTCTACTTGCCATGCTGGTAATGCAAAAAATGCTGAAGATAACATTTCAAAGAAAATAGTGGGGGGAAGTACAAAAACTTCTTTTAAAAAATCCTTAAAAATTAGAATTGGGAAAGTAGAAACTAGTGACTCCAGGAGAAATCAAGTAATAATAAAGTAAAAGAAAAAATTAAAAAAATAAATAAAAGAAATTGTGACATTTCTCACAGAAAATACAACCAACCTGGATAATAAATCAAGGAGAGATTATTTAAGAATGATCAGACTAACTGAAAGCCATAACCAAAGAGACAGCCTAGACATTATATTTAAAGAAATTGCAAAGGAAAACTGCTCAGATATCCAGAAACCACAAAGTAAAATGGAAATTGAAAGTATTCATTACCACCATCTGAAAGAAATACTTAAAATCCCCAGGAATATTATAGTTAAATTCTAAAGCTCTCAAGTCAAAGAGGAAATGCCTCAAGCAGTCATAAAGAAAGAAAAAATATATTGTTCAGGACCTTATTCTGTGAGGTTCACATAAGATTTAGCAACTATTACATTAAAGGAGAGGAGGTGTTGGAATATATTTCAGAAGGCAAAAGAGCTGTGATTACAAGTGAGAACATCCAAACCATCTAAACTGAATATACTACTTCACAGGAAAAAAAAAATGAATATGTAATGAAATAAAGGACTATCAATTATACCTGAGGAAAAGACTAGCGTTGAATAGAAAATTTGACTTTCAAATAAAAGGCTGAAGCAAAGTACAAAAAGATAAACATAAGAAAAATAAATCAAAGTTTTAATAAAGTTTTAATTATTTATATGAGAAGATGATACATATACCTTCTAAGAACTTTATCATTAATAGGGTGGTTAGAAGGATTGCGCATAGCCACAAGGTACAGGCTTTAGTTGATTATGTTGGGATGATGTAAAATAAATGGATAGATAAGAAAGAAGGATCCAATAGCAGAAGGAAGGGAGAGGAAGAAAGGGAAAAAAATTAATTCACATAAAAAACGTATAGAAAGAAGAGTTTTTATAGTGGAAGGAAAAATGATAAGACCGTCAATGATTTAACTTCACATCTGTATTGGTTCAAATATGGAAGACAGATAGATAGACAGATCTATATCTTGTAGGGTGTGCTCAGAGAAGACTATTGTGAGAGTTCTCATGTGAGAGCTTATGTGCCCTTTTCAGGGATGCTTTATACCTTTGGGGTTCTATCTGATTCATATAACTTTTGCCTGCCTCCAACAAGTTGTAGCATGCATGGGAGACACACCCCAGGAAACTCTTTCGGCAGATGGCTAACATTTTAGTTCAAGTAAGGACCTCAATTCCCAATACTTTACCCTACCAGGTGATCTTCAGAATCATCCTAAGACAATTCAAATGGAAGCAATTCAGTTTCCTGGCATGGTGCTTATATATTGTTGAGATTTCACAGGTATTCACCTATGAGATCAGTGCAATGACTCTGTAGTAATACTTCTAATACTTCTTTCCCATACTTTCCTTTGAAGTCTCCCTATCACTGAGCTAGCTCTGGCAATGTATGTGTCAACCTCATCAATGTGTACATCCCTGGAAAGTACACTACCAAGGTAAATGAACCTAAGCATAAGACGACTTCCCCTGATAGAATGGGTGGATAAGACCAAGTTGTAACAATTTTATGAAGGCATCTGAAGCAAATGCTGGGGAGTTCTTAGAGCTTGGTTATACATCAAAGACTCCACTCCTTCTTGAACTATCAGTAGTTATCTTGACTCTGTCCTGCCACTGGACTGTGATGTCTCTGAAAGAGACAGAAAGGCAGACAACTTTCTACAACTGTTTTCCTTAAATCCAACTCATGAACCAAAACAAATCACCCATGTCATTTTACCATTTTTACCTATCTCAAAATCATGTAGTGACATGCAAGTGATAAAGCAGTAGGTAAAGATATGCTGGGAGCTGTAGTCAGGATGACATACTTGCCTAGGTTCTGGAAAATGGATGACACTCACACTTTACTAGTCATTAATGAAAGGAAACAAGGTTGTTTGCTTAGTCCTATTCATATAATTTGAATCTCCAAGTTGTAATGTTTCCCTTTGTGGAATAGGATTACATGGGGGAAGACTTGGATTCTATGTAAGCCTATATTGGTGCGGGAAAGGGAAGGGATGTAACAACGAAGGTTGTGACTATATTTAATAGCAAGGAGTGAATTCTGTGTGTTTTTGCTGTAGCATTGAAGTAAAAAAATATTTGCTTTGGCTATTCCCAAATATACCACCTTGGTTTTCAGTGTCTGAAGGAAAATGATGAAAAAGTGGACAGTACTTGGCATACATTTGTATGCATGGAACAAAATTATTTGTCCACTTTAAAAATACTAACAGCACTTCTCCTTGTGGTGACAAGGAGATAGAAACTGCAGCAATGCCCATCAAGTAAGGGATGGATAAAAAAATGTGGTATGTGATTGTTATGTAAAACTAATATGAAGTAAGAAAAGATAAGCTCAATGACCTTGGAAAAACATAGACAGACTTACATGAAATCATGAAAACTGAAATGAGTAGAACTAAGAGAGCAGTGTATAGAGTAATAGCAATATTGTTTTAAGAATGATTTTGGCTTAATAAGTCATTTTGACTATTATAAATACATTATGACTATTATAAATATTGACTATTGCAAAGAAAGGTTATATGAAGAAAGACTATCTACATACAGATAAAGAACTGATAGAAGTATTCATACAATAATTTTACACAGAAACACATGCAAACACACATATATATGCACACATATGTACATATGTGTACACACATATAAGCATGTACATGTGCAAATAAACTGTGTGCACGGGGGAGGAGCCAAGATAGCGGAGTAGAAAGATTCACATATTCTACCTCTGAACACACAACCCATAAAATACCTGTAGAGAGGAGCTCCCAACAAATTCTGGAGCAGTAGAAGCCACAGAACAACAGAGTGGAGGAGATTTCTGTTCCAGAGAACCCAGAAAAACCAACACCAAGGGTCTGTCACACACCCGACCCAGAGCAGAGCCAGCAGTACCTTGGCCACGTGGCACCGAGAGGAGCAGATCTGAGCAGGCTTCAGAGACAGAATCTCCAGCAGCTGCCCAGGTCCATCCACCCACAGATGCCAAAGGTTAGTGAGAGAACCTGTCTGGATGGCCAAGAGGGGAGTGGGGTGTCCCCATAACTCAGGCACACTCAGGAGGCAGCAGTGGACAGGGGCTGCCAAAGCAGGCAGGAGCTCAGATCCATTGTTGAAGGTTTCCACATAAACCCCCTGAAGGAACCAAGCCTTGTGAGGTGGCCCTGCCCCAACACGAGCAGCTGAACTTAATCTCACATTGTATAGTAGGCCTGCCTCCACTGAAAGTCCTGAGACTGGGGAGTGGCATTTGAATCTCAGACACCAAGCACTAGCTGGGAGGATCTAGAGGCCAGGTAGGAGTGAAGAAGAATCTCAGAAGTCAAGTAATCAGCTGGGAAAATGATCAGAAAAGGGAAAAAAAAATAAGACCAGAGAAGGTTACTTTCTTGGTCAGCAGATATCTCCTCCCTTCCTTTCTGATGAGGAAGAACAATGCTTACCATTAAAGAAAGACATAGAAGTCAAGGCTTCTGTATCCCAAACATCCAAAATAAATATTCAATGGACTCAGGTCATAGAAGAGCTCAAAAAGGATTTTGAAAATCAAGTGAGAGAGGTGGAGGAGAAATTGGGAAGAGAGAAAAGCATGAAAAGCAGGTCAACACTCTGCTAATGGAGAACCCCAAAAATGCAAAAGAAAATAACACCTTGAAAAATAGGCTAACTCAGTTGGCCAAAGAGGTTCAAAAAGTCAATGAGGAGAAGAATGCTTTAAAAAGCAGAATTACCCAAATGGAAAAGGAGGTTCAAAAGCTCACTGAAGAAACTGGTTCTTTCAAAATTAGAATGGAACAGATGGAGGCTAATGACTTTCTGAGAGACCAAGAAACCACAAAACAAAATCAAAAGAATGAAAAAATGGAAGAGAATGTGAAATATCTCATTGGAATAACAACTGATCTGAAAAATGAATCCAGGAGAGACAATTTAAAAATTATGGGACTACCTGAAATACATGGTCAAAAAAAAAGCGTAGACATCATCTTTCATGAAATTATCAAGGAAAACTGCCCTGATATCCTAGAACCAAAGGGCAAAATAATTATTCAAGGAATCCACAGATCACTGCCTGAAAGAGGTCCCAAAAGAGAAACTCCTAGGAACATTGTGGCCAAATTCCAGAGTTCCCAGGTCAAGGAGAAAATATTGCAAGCAGCTAGAAAGAAACAATTCCAGTATTGTGAAAATACAATCAGGATAACACAAGATCTAACAGCTTCTACATTAAGGGAATAGAATGGTGTGGAATAGGATATTCCAGAAGTCAAAAGAACTAGGAATAAAACCAAGAATCACCTACCCAGCAAAACTGAGTA
>CM053769.1:143321979-143351496 GCA_028658325.1 Potorous gilbertii
TCTCAGAAAGTCATTAGCCTCCATCTGTTCTATTCTAATTTTGAGAGAACTGTTTTCTTTAGTGAGCTTTTGCACCTCTTTTTACACTTGGCTAATTCTGCTTTTGAAAGCATTCTTCTCCTCATTGGCTTTTTGAACCTCTTTTGCCAATTGAGTTAGCCTATTTTTCAAGGTGTTATTTTCTTCAGCATTTTTTTCGATCTTCTTTATTAAGGTACTGACCCATTTTTCATGCGTTTCTTGCATCTCTCTCATTTCTCTTCCCAGTTTTTCCTCCACCTGTCTAACTTGATTTTCAAAATCCTTTTTGAGCTCTTCCATGGCCTGAGTCCATTGGATATCTATTTCAGATGTTTGGGATACAGAGGTCTTCACTCTTATCTCTTTACCTGATGGTAAGCAGTTTTCTTCCTCATCAGAGAGGAAGGTTGGAATCGTTTGGTCAATAAGAAAATAACCTTCTATGGTCTTATTTTCTTTCCCTTCTCTGGGCATTTTCCCAGCCAGTTACTTGATTTCTGAGAGTCCTCTCCATCTGCGCCTAGGTCCACCCAGCTAGTGATTGGGTTCTGAGATTCAATTGCTGCTCCCCAGCCTCAGGGCTTTCGGCAGCTCTAGACCATGAAATATTGAATTTTCAAACTATTTTTTTCTCATGTTGGGTGCTGGATCATTCATGATTCTTCTTTCTTCCTAATTCTTCTTACCATGTTTGGTAGATTCTACCCATAGCTTTTTCTAATTTTTATTTTTCTCTCTGTTTCTTGTTTGTCCTGCATTCTGGAAGAGGACCATGACATCAGAGAGGTAATTCCATGACTTGCAAATGAATTAAATTTCAGTGACAGTGAGCTGTGCACAGTCACCAGCATCACTTTCTTCTCTAGAGTCATGTTGGTCCAGTGTACAGATTTAGATCAGGTCAGCTAGAGGTGGTTGAGAATGGAGTGGGGACCTTGACTTTTTTAACCTAAGATTTTTAACAGGTCCCAGTTTGACTGAAGGACTGAAGGAACTCAGTGTCTAAGACTTAAAAAATGAGGTAGAAAATGAACTCTTTCCTCAGGCAAAAAACCGAAACAAAACAAAAAACAAAAAACAATCCTGGAAGGGAATTCCCTCAGGGTTTCTGGCTAAAACAGAAACAATAAAACAATTTCTATTTACATTTATTCTGAGCCAACCAGGGCACAAACAATGACCAGGTAGGGCTTGGACTGGGACCTTTTGTTGGTCAATCAATAAGAACTTTAGTGATTTGGGGCTAATACTGGTCTTTAACAAAGGAAAATAAAATCAAAGATTAATATTTACATTCCCTCTGGGCAGAGCACCCTCAGGGAAGAGTATGATACACTATGTGAACAGAGGGAATGGAAAGGGGTGAAGACCTCCTTTACCTGTCCAGATTGAATTCTCCCTGGTACCAAAGAAAAAATCAATAAAAATAACTCAATATAGTGTCCATATTTCAATTGTGTATAGAATTCTATGCTAGTATTTCCCTGCCTCTCTGCTGTGATCTTGATTCTTAAAATCTATACTACTGGCCAATATTTTCTAACAAATTATTTCCTCTTAAAATAGTGACAGATAAAGTCTTCTATATTTTTCTGTGAACAAACATAGTTATTTTCAAGAAGTTCTCACCCAATATGATTGCAACAAGGAATTTGTTTTTCGCATGATAACATATTAAATAAATATAAGATTATAAAATCAGTCTTACCTCTGTAACCTCCCTTTGTTTCTGCAGTGATGTTGACAAACTGATAGCAAAAAAGAAGAATATCAATTTTTCACTTTTTTTGGACAATCTCATCACTTTTAATGTACATTAATATTTGTTGTTCTATAAGTTATCTTTCTCATTTTATAACATCTTCATGAAAATTATCAGAGTACACTTGATATTATGATATGATTAGTGAATAGAATGATTTCCTAAAGCAAATTGATTCTCTTCTGGGTTGCTGAGAACCTTAAAATGTCAGGGTATAGTGTGGGCACTAGCCTGGAATGATTTCACACACTCAAACCATCTTCCCTTCAAGTGCCAAGGTTGATTGTGTATGGGATAAGAAAGACTCTTACTCATAATTTTAAATAAATGAAGAGGCTTCTCAATAAGAACAGAAAAATGATTTATTACAATTCTCATGAGAAAGGGAGAAAGGGACTTCCTTTCACCATGTTGGGGCATCTGATGGAAGGAGGCAACTACAGAAAATGAAGAACAATTTTTATACCCTAATGCAGAGAATTCCACCTCCCCACTATCCCACCTCTCCATTGGCTAGGAGGCGGGCTCACAATCTAAGCTCGAAAAGCTAGACAAACCCAGGGAAATCTTACCTATCCCAACACAATGACCTCATCTAATACCTGACTTAACTACTGATTTGCTTTAGAAAGGAGGGGTAAGGGAGAAGAGGGAGCTGGTAGTGTTGATGTGGCCACAGTAACAACAAACAAAGAAGAGATTTGAGTAACTTCCAAGTTTTGACTACATCCCACAGCACTTTCACAAAGAAAGCAGGTAGCTGGTAAAGGGGGGTGGGAGTGGGGGGAGACCAACTGACCATCCACAAGCCCTGGATAGCTGAAACTCAGACCTTATGGAAGAGAAATTTTATTTAGAAAATCCAATATACCCCATATTTTTATTACGAAAAGTTTTCACACTCTCCTCATCTCGCTCAATTGTAAGGCCAATATTAGAGGGCAAGATTTCTAGTGAACCTGCAACTTAATAGGGGTGATGAGAATGATACTTTTATACAAAAAGTCTGAACTAAACTGCCAAGCATTCAAACTATACTTCAGAGAGTGCATCTTTGATGGTCTGGCCACATTATTTGAATGCAAAAGGTACGCTTGCCCAAAAGACTGTTTTATGGAGAACTCACATGGGGCAGGCAATCACATGGGAGTCAGAAGAAACGATATAAGGACACTGTCAGGAACTTTGGATTTGATTGTGTGATAGAGGAGACAATGGGGTAGGACTGCTCAGCATGATGTGCCCACGTCAGAAAGGGTGCTGTGCTCTATGAGCAAAGCAGAATTGAAACAGCACAAAAGAAATGTAAGATTCTCAAATTTGTTCCCAACCTGTGGTAGAGTATTCTGAGCTCGTATTGGTCTGATCAATCATAGTCATATACATTGACACTTCACTTTTTTCATGGTGATGTAATTCTGCTGCTCTTTGAGGACAAGAGCCAAAACCATACGCAAAAAGTGAAAAGTATCTAGATGGGAATAAGGAGTGGTAAATAGTCTGGGGTGGGCCAAGAGCAACAGTGAAAGGAATATCAAGTTAATTAAGTGAACTAGGTGGTCTGGGCTGGGACAGTTACCTTGGGCAGAGGCAGCAGTGATTTGCACTGCTGAAATGCTGTATTTGTCCTTCCTTCTCCTTCTGGAAGAGGACCATGACATCAAGACGATGACACGACTTGCAGTTGACTTTGATTTTACTGAGGGAGGATTACGCAAGGTCACTAACCTGACTTTCTTCTCCTGAGGCATCTGGGTCCAGTGGCATCATATTCATCAGGATGCCTAGCGATGGCCCAGGATGCAATGGGAGACCCTGCTGAAATGTACGAGAAATTGAGAGACTGAATTGTGTTAAAAAAACATGAGTTTTTCCTTTTAGTCGTTCAAGTCCCATCACCTCATCCAAACACGTGTATTTATGTGAGGGTAATGATTTTTCCCCTCCCATCATAATAAATTGCTACTATTTGCAATAATTTTATAAATAGATGTGTTATCATCCTCGTTTTACAGATAAAGAAAAAGTGGAATAGAAAACAATATTAACATTTCCAAAATCAAAAATATTTTTAAAAATCATGAAATAAGGCTCCCCCTTAAGTCCTCTGAATCTAAGATCAGCGTTCTCTCCACAGTAACAAGCTGCCTCTCAGATTTTGTGGAATTTTAGACTTGTGAACAACCTCAGAAATCACCTATTCTAAACCATGCCTAAAGTACATAAACATGCTCTTCATAACAAAATATTGGAAAATGGAGTCTTCAAGCAAAGTGCTTTACGACTTTTTTTACCCTTAAGAGTTAATGTAAAGACATTGTCTAACAAGAAGGGATAAACATCATAATGAGAAAGCATTCACAGCATAGTATACAGTAACCATATCTTACTCATATATGAATGTCCTTTCACTCACATTTGGAGGCAGGATTTTTCTGTAACCAAGCTTAAATAGTATTACCTGAAGTATCACTTACATAATTCCTTCTTTGATTTGAAGATAGGTGTTTAGTGATATATTTCTCTCAGAAACCTCCCACTGGGTTACTTAAGCAGAAATTATCAGAAACACCGTCTGAAAGTCAGCTGTTCTGTTTTCTTAAATCGAGGGCATAACCTTACCATCTTTATTCTCACATCTTCTCATTTCATCATTTGTTTCTTTTGGCTTGTTCTATCACTTCCTTTCAAGAATTAAAGTAATTTGCAATAAGAAAGGAATAAACTTGCAATTTACCATTGCAATAGGGCAGATATTTTTTAAGAACTTTATATTCTGCAAGAATTTATAGGAAATGCTTAAAACATTAGCTTTGACCATTCAAACACTTCCTTTTCTCATCCACAGATAATACAGCCTAAATAAATTCTCTCATGAAATAAGAGACTTAGGGGAATATGATCAAAGTCTTCAAGTATTTAAAGAATTTATGGAACTTATGCATTAAAAAAAGGTTTAAACTTGTTCTGCTTGGCCCCAGAAGACAGAAGTAGATTGAAACAATGCATACTAGTAGAAGGAGACAGGTTTAATATTGATGGATTAATAATTTCAATTCAAATAAATTTATCATTTCTTTAAAGCTTTCTATTTGAAAGATATAGTGCTAAGAACTAAGGATATAAAGCTAGATATAAAGCTGACCCCTCCTAGGGAGTCACTTACAATCTAACTGGGGGGAAAGCATGTTAAAAATTAATTATAAGAGTTATAGAAGTATAAAGGAGAAGGCCAAGAAAAATACTATGAACATTTTAAGAAAGATATTACTTTTCTCCTGGGAATATCAAGAAACATTATATGGAATAGTTGAGTCTTGAGTTGAATATTGAAGGGAGAAAACTTTAAAAGTTAAGAGAGAAAATAAATATTAATCTTGGTGGAATGCATGAATAATTTCACATAGTGAGTATTGGACACAATAAAAGTAGTGAAAGTATGAAAAAAACAGTGTGGAATATACAAAGGAAAAATAATGTGAAATAAGATTATAAAAGTATACTGAAAATATATGCCACTGAATTCCATGTATGCTGAATATATAATGCCATTGAATTCTATAATGAATATATGACACTTTATCTCATACATAATAGGAAGCCACTGAAGATTTTTGTATCTAGGAGTGCTTGTATACTGTGGTATAGTATGTATCAGTAAGTAGTGGGTTTCCTGTCCTGATGCTCAGGTAGTTTCTGTGACATCTTATTTGGGAGTATTATGATTGCAGAGAAATAACTAGCAATATTCACACAGGAAAGCAGCCTTCAAATGAAGACACCTGGAGAAATAATATAAAATATGAAATGAAATCAAATTTTTAAAACCTATAAAATGATAGGAGGGAATCCTGGACCGTCTTCCCTCATGGAAATAGACCCTAAAGTAATGGGAGACAGTCACTTGTTGTAGGGTTATAAGATAGGTGAGGAGGATACAATCTAGGGAGTCAGTTAATCATCTGGTATTTATTAAGTGCTTACTATGTGTGAGGCATTTTTCTAAGAATTGAGAATAAAAAAATGGGACATCTAGACAGAGAAAGAGACAGAAAGAGACAGAGAGAGAGACAGAGAGAGGAAGAGAGAGACAGAGAGAGAGAGACACAGAGAGAAAGACAGAGAGAGAGAGAGTACATTTTGTTCTCAAGGATCTCATAATATAATGAGGGAAACAAAATGAATACAAATAAATTGAAGATAATCAGGAAGAAAGTGCTAATATTAATGGGAACAAGGAAAGTCTTATTATAAAAGATGCTATTTTAACTGGATCTTAAAGAAAAGGATGGAGGGCGGGTGATGGAGATGAGAATGGAGAGAATTCAAGAAATGGAGACAGCCAGTGACAATGTCTGCAGAAAGGAGATGGAATTTCTCATTCAAGGATCCAGAAGGAGACCAGTGTCTCCTGGATCAGAGTATGGTGGTAGAATTGTTATGTTCATGATAGATTATGTTAACCTTTGATGTCACCAAGTTGGAGAAAACAGAGTACCCAACATTTTCTTATTTTAATTAATTGTTATTGATAAATGGGCAAAAAGTTCAGCTGTTTCTGCCTTGGTGGAATGCAAGCCATGTCATCAAATTCTATTTGAGATCAAGCCATATTTCCTCCATCTTATTGTGTGTTTATGTTTGTGATCATTGTAACAGAAAGCATTCCAACATACAGGAGGGTCTGCTATTACAGATTTTTTGATCTGCTTTTCTAAAGGGAAAGGCAACTTTTGAGGGGTCAATAATCACTTTAATCAAGCACTTCACTTAGTTTGGGGAAGAAGTCAGAACCCTAAACTTCAGAGAAAACACAGAGAAATCAAAATCAACAGACATGGCTTCCAATTATCCGACATAAGAAATACATACATATTTACCAGAGAGAGAAGCACCAACATCTGGATTTTCAAAGTGAGGAGGGCTTCTTAGTGGCTGCCCAGAATCTCATCTGGATAAACAAACGCTCCCAAAGAGTAAGTCCCAAAGTAAAACCTCATCTCAGAGTTTTTATACACTTTTTATAGCCAGAGGGCATCACAACCCTTGAGAACCAGAATCTCATTAGAAAATTAACAAAAGGTGTGGGTCTTCCTACAAATCTTCTCAGGCCCATTAATGGGTAGGGAAGATCTCATTAAGAAGTAAAATTGTCTTAGCAATTGGAAAAAAATGCATATAATCACATAAAAAAATAAGAAGGGAAAAAAAATTTATTATGTGCCATGTGGTATTCTAAGGATCCTAAAGATTCTACAAACATTATTTCTTTGTTGTAAATTAATCTTATCAATTGAGAAAATGTGGATTGACTTTGATTTTCACTCTTGGGGAGTGTACACAAATCAATATAATCACAAAACTTTTGAAATATTAAAGAATATGTAAAATATATAAACAGTCCAATGTCAAGTTCAGGGAATCAAACGATTAAAGTCAAGTCACAAGAATCATATGAAGTCCAATGATTTTTCATTGAACTAAGGCAACTATTTATAAAATGTTATGCATATAATATGGAATTCTGGCTGTTCAGACCATGAATATTGAGCTGGAGGTCAGAAAAGAAATAATAAAGCCAAGACAAGACCAGACTACATATTTGTTTAGGGGCAAAATGTGTCCACTAGCATGACAAAAGTTACACAGTTGGCAATAGTTCTATTCCTGATCCCCTATGTAAGTTTATCTGAGGATACTCAGAAGTTACTAGGTATGTAAGAAGTTCTCAGTATCTGACCTCTTTAGGACACCCACTTATATCATCATTGTGTCATGAATGGCTGCTTCATGGGTCATTCTTGGCTTGGAATAGTCATGCTTAGTCCTTGTGGGTAGCTAAGAAAAAAATATTGTATAAGGATAATCTTTTTTAAAAATTTTGATGGCATCTATTTCTGTACTAGAAGTAACTAGATGCTTCTGAAGATACATTGGGGGACGTGAAGTCAGGAAGAGCTGAGCTTAAGTTCAGCTATAGAAACTTGCTAGCTCTGTGAACCTGGGAAAGTATTTTAACCTGTCTTAGTTTCCCACTGTAAAATAAAGATAATAGCACTACCTTCCCAAGGTTCTTGAAAGGACCAAATGAGATAATGTTTTTAAATACTTAGCATATTGCCTGGCATGTAATAGGCAATTAAGAAGACTTGTTTCCTTCTTCCTTAGTTGATAAATAAATTAGATTTCAAACTTTTCAGCAGATTATTTAAGGAAGTTACTAATAGTATAGATGTGAATTTCTTATAAATAGTCTTATAAATATTATTTGCTTTTACTTTGCTTCAAGGATATATTTTCTGTCAAATTTGGGATTAAACGGATTGTTAAAAGTGTGATTAGAAAAGAAAACAATGTAGAAAACTTGTTTAAGAGTATTAGATTAGAAGTTAGGACCAAGCAGAAGGATCTCCCTCCCAAATCACTGCTTTCTTTCACATATACATATTAAAGTATTTTGGAACATAGAAGGATACGGCCTTTGTACTCTGGATGTTTTCACGGCTAATGGAAATGGTTAAATTGCAATTGGTCAACCACTGAGAGAGGACAATATACTCCTCTAAATAACAGCTCCTTAATTTTATTCCTAGCTGCCTCACCCTAGGTCCTCTTTTGCAAATTCTATGTTTCCACTGCACTTTTTATCTTTTCATATTGATTAGGGAAAAAAGTTCTTCCTTGTCTTTGTTTCTGCCACATCTTGGTATACTTTATTGCTTCTAGTTTCCCTTCAGAATGAATATTTGTCTACTCTCGATATACTACCAATGAAAAAGATATTCTCAGAGAAACTCATTGAGGAAATTATGAATAGAACAATTGTTATTGACTTTGTAACTGTTTTCACGTTGGATACAATGTTTTCCCACTGAATAAATATGCAGGGTTTTAATGACTGAATAAATAATCAATGAGCTTTTAACATACATTAATTATCATATGCTTTGGAAGTACATGTGATTCACTGATATTTTCCCTAATCTCTTGCCAAGATCTTCTTCAGCAAGAAATTTTGGAATATTAATGACCTTTGTTGGCTTCCAAATGAACTGCTCTAAGCATTATATCCAATGTATTTCTACACTTGCCAGCCCACATTTACTCCATTGTCCTGTTATCTCAGAGAACATGGACTATATTCTTTCACTTAAATGAAAGAATAGATTTGCTTAAGTAAAGTATTAGTTTACATCATCACTGAATTTGCTATTCAACTTTTACAGAGTAATGTTTGCTGTGATATTCCCTTCAAAATAGCCTTGTTAACATTTTGCAATGGATGATGAAATTTCATTTGAAAATCTCAACATACTCTAGGGGAATTACCACTTATTATGCACTTATTACCAGGAGGGAGTTTTTTACTGCTTAAATCATTCTCTGATCACATTAGCAGCTCAAGATTTCCCTAAAGATGACATTTAAAGGGAAAGAGCCATAGTTACGATACTTGCTAATGCATCATCAATGTGTTGCCCTAACCTGAAGCAATAAGCTGACATTATATAAAAGAATAGAAATGATGGTTTATTTTTGATGCTTCTAAACAATCTCTCCCAATCTTGCTTGGAACCTGCTATAGGTACATCTTTGCTTATGTCTTGTTAATTAATGCCTCTTGTAAGTATGTGCAGATACTTGTCATTGGCAAATTGTCCTAGATACTGAGCCAAGAAAGAGAGATCATGAATTCCTGTTTCTTCAACAATAGTAAAGTCTAGTAGAAACTCACTTCATTCAATATTGTAAGATGTAAAGATTGTTGTGAGAAACTGGATCACTGATATATATACATATATATACACATATAAATATAGATATCTATATATGTGTGTGCATGTATATATATGTATATATACACACATATATTTAAATACATACATACATTCATATATATGTACACACACACATATATATATACATATATAAAATTTCAGATTAGCTAAATCAACAGTATTCCCTGCTGAGAATTAGAAACAAATTAATATTATTTGACTTGCTTCTGAGAATATGGTTAGAAGAACCTCTGTATCTCCTCAGACAGTTTTTTTTTTAGTCAGATAACTTCATATGGATATGTTTTTAGGGGACAGCTAAAGGCATAGTGTTTGGGATAGTGTCCTAAATTAGAGGAAGGCAACAAATATTTTATAAAGAAGTACTACTTTAAAACAAATTCCTTTCTATATCCAACTATTTCCCATAATATAAACATTTTGTTCAATCTATTACACCATATTCAGAATATCATGTCTACTTCATTGTACTGTATTTTAGGAGGTACACTTGCAAACCAGAGTATATGATAACCCAGGCAATGACAAAATGATTTCAGTTAGTTTGTTAAAAAAAATACTCTCTAAGTTCCAGGTTCTGTGCTGACCACAAAAAAGGGTACAAAAAAGGATACAAAAAAAAGGTAAAAAGAGACTCTTTTCCCAAAGGAACATAAATTACAATTTACAGAGACAACATGTAAATATCTGAGTCCACACAAGATACATAGATAGAAGATAACTTGAAATAGTGTGTCAGTAGCAAGAAAGACCAGAAAGGCCTCAGGTAGACTGGGTCTTGATAGAACAATATTGAATTGAAGGAACAGGAGATATTTAGCCACAAAGAGTGAAGTCCTAGGTGCATGTAATATCTATTTTCCTTTTTAAAATTATAATCTAGAAAAGAGATTCAATTTTTTAATGCCTCAAAGTTAAAACTATGAGAGGTAGGTTACAGTTAAACTCCTCATAATTAAAGTTGTCCAAAAGATAAATGAAATACATTTAGAGGAATGGGTTCCTGATCAATGAAGGTCTTCAAACAAAGAATAATATAAAACAAATAGTTGGGCATATTGTAAGGGCATTCCTTTGGAAAGTTAACTTCTGAATGAACTGCTTTCCTTCAAACTGAGACTCTGTGATTCCATACTTTATATAATAGTCAGTCCATAAGCATTTATTAAGTGGCTGCTATGTGTCAGGCATGGTGCTAAGCACTGAGGATACAAAGAAAGGTCAAAGATAGTCTCTGACTTCAAGAAGCACAAATAAGCAATATACAAGATGAAAACAATATAATTAAGAGAGGGAAGATACTAGAATTACAAGAATTGTGGTTAGAAGATTAGAATTTAACTGGGACTTGAGTGAGTGCAGGGAAACAATGATATGGGTATAAGGATGGAGAGCATTCCAGGTCCACAAAAGAGCCAGAAAAAAATACCCGGAGTCATGGAATGTGTTCTTGTGAAACTACAAAGAAACCAGTGTTGCTAGATCAAAATGTACATGGTAGGGGTTTTCTGCCTAAGAAATAGTGTCTAATTATAAGCCTGATGATGCCAAACTTTTTCTCTCCACTTGCAGTCACCTTTCCTCCTACTCATCATTGCTATCATAGCAATATTCTCACCAACTCATTCTAGAATATTCATGCTAGCATGGATATGATATTTCACCTTAATATTTAATCTAATTATCTCCAATTTGTATTTGATTTCATGGTCTATTTACTTGATCCTTTGTGGGATAATAGGCTCATCATTTTGCAGATTCTAAACGTAGCTCACTAATCTCAATGATCCCCAAACTCTGTTGCCACAGCTAATAGTCCTGGAAAAAGTGGCTGTCCGTCTAATGATCTTCCATATAATGCACAAACTGTAAGACCCATAACTGAGGAATAGCACCACACTTAATCTTAATGCCCCACTCAGAAAAAAACAGAAACAATCTTGGGAAGAAAGATAAGGATCTGGGGCCAGGAGTCATCTCTGCTGGTACAAATTCAAAAATTAGTCGTGATTTTGAGCAATTGACTTTCTCTCCCAATTGACAGTCCAATGACTACCTGTTGGGCATTTTGTAGAGGATATTACTATACTAGGTTCCCTGTAGCACTAATATATTTATCTGAAAAATCATAGTTGATAATTTAGGCCTCATTTTTATCATCTGCAAAATGTGAATAATACTTGTCCCTTCTACTCTCCAGAACTCTTGAGAAAGTTTAGTGAAGGCAGGAATACTTTGTAAACTGGCAAATTCTCTAGAAATTTATTTAATAATAATCTTAAGTCTTATCCTCTGTGATTTTTTTCAAATCCACTATGTATATATCTTTCCATATGGTCATTTGTATCTTTCCCACTAGATCATGAAGTCCTGTAGAGCAGGGACTTTTTTATCTTTCTTTTGACCAGTACTTAGCCCAGTAACTTGTATGTTGTAGAAAGGGGGTTCACAAATGTTAATGTAACACATTTTGAAAGGGTGTTAAGGTTTGCAAAGCATTTCCTTCACATAATCTTTTCCATCTTAAAAGACAAAGAAACAGAGTTAATAAATGTAATCATTTCCATCTTAAGGAGAAGGAACATACTCAGAAATATGAAAGTTTCTTGCCCTTGATCACACTACTAGAGTCAACAGCTGTGTTTCAACCCAGGTCTCCTAATTTCAAGTCCAGCACTTTTCCAATTATTGTTATTTTATAGTGTACTGTTATAGTAAGGTATCAGTAACTGTACTTAACTATTTGTTGAATAAAGTCTTCATGAACCCTGAAGTACTATCAAATGAAATTATTAATGAATGAATGAAAGAACATCCTCAGCATTTCTATCCAACTCTTATTCATTATTTCATAAGTATCAAACTGAGATTTCAGGGAAGGTAACACATCTTTGGGTTGATTGCTTAATGGATACAATTTTCTGCCAATTTACAAAGGACAAATGGACTTTGTTGGGCTGATATCGCATGAATTGCCTTCCAGGTGTTAGACAGTGTCCTGAAGTAAAACCCCAGTTCTCTGTTTCTCACCACGTTGAGAAGCTGCAATGATTCCCTGAACAGCCAGGATACATTTTGAAAGAGTCCAATAGCACCTAAATAGCTGTTTCACCACAATTTATTGTTTTTAAAAGTGTCCCTAATTTTAATTCAACATAAAACTTCATCCTGACATTTTAATATCAAGTTGTTGCTTTTTTATGAAGCCTATTTTCTGAGTTCTTTTTTTCTTGTTTTGAAAGAATGATTTGATAAGACTGCAGGACAATACTTGTATTGATATTATTTTTAATATGGGTAAAATGAAAATCTGACAAAAAATGCACAGCACATTTAGCATAAGCTAGATCTGTGGCACTGGTAGGGTATATATATTTGGGGAAATGACGAGATATCAACAGAATACCATTGTCATGAATTGATCTTGTTTGTTGAAAGAATGTGGTTGGTAATCTCATGGTGATGTCAAGATAACTGATTGAAGAAACTTGCAAATAGTAGACAAACTCCAATACAAAGGGGAAGGATGAAGATATTGTCAACATGAAGCTATTGTCAATTTTGTGTAGGACTGGGCTAGAGAACAAACTGTTGTCTTTATAATACTTCTTTTTTCTACCCATAAAGGTTCTAATAGGGTGTGGGAAGAAACACCATTTACTAGGTAATGACTCTGTGTCCATCACGACATTAAGCATTGAACAACACAAGCAACTTAAAAGTAATTAACTTTGATAAATAGAGACATATCTTGTCTGAATGAAACAACTGGCTCTGAGGAAATGGTCAATATAATTTCATTAATCAATTGGAACTACTGAAGAATTTATTGATCTGCCCTTTGTTTTATTGGTTAAAATATTAAGGAAGAAAAAAAATACTCAAATACCGTATTGATGTTTCCAGAAAGTTTGGTATGAATATTATTATAATTTTCATTGATCAAAATATCTTTTTTTCTGTTATTTTTGATGTATGAAGTTTTTTAAACGCTATTTTTTATTTGAATCCTTAATTTTAATATATAAAAATATAGATTTTTTTCGTTAACGAATTTAATGTTCTTTGGATTTGAGATATGAATCTTTACCAAATGGATGTTGGTATAATTACTGCAATCATCCTAAAAATCAGCATCATTATCAACATTATTAAATATTATTGTAAGTTGTCATACACAACTGAAAATTGTGCAAAATTCTTCAATTCACTTAAAAAAATTTCTAGAGAATTCACTTTACAACAAATTATATTCAGTTTGTTAAACCTTAGTTAAATATGGTTAGAATTTTCTATATCTGAAAGAGAAACATTGATGCTCCAAATGAGTGTTTTGCTGTATATTTCTCTCTGTACTGCATTAACCATTCCTTCAAGTAATTAGAAGATTTACTCTTTGCATAATATTTGTGTCATCACTTCATTATCACTAATGAATTAAAAAATGCAATTTTCTTATGTGTCTCTTTTAAACATGCTATTTTTATTCTCATATTTTATTTAAAAAAAGATGGAGATGTAATAAAAATCTGTTGTAAACAGTCATTGTTATTCTTCTTGAAACATTGTTTCAACAAATTGTCCAATATTAGTTTCTGATCTATAATCCTCCCTTCATTTTATATGCATTTGAATGTTAATTGCATTTCCCTTTCCATCATATTGTCTATTATAGTGCTTCCCTTCCCTTGCTCTCCATACTCTCTTAAAAGTAGGAAGAATGAGAACACACATAACAAACAATAATAAATTCTAATTGAAGTGATCTCTTCCCACTCTTCTTGGCTTCATGTCTTCATATATAAAAGCCTCTAAGTTCTTTTCTTATGCTTTCTCTCTCTCCTTTCTGATTACCACACAGTTGAAATTTATTCTGTTTATGGTGATTCCTTCCTTAATTCGAGCCATCATTCTCTTTCACTCTGCCTATTTTATTTAAATTTAATTTCATTTTAAAATAATTTTATTCATTTTATTTTTAATTAATGGAATAAAACAAGTATTTCCATGACATCATATAAAATTGATTGCTTGTGAAACTACAAAACTCTTATGCAAACTTGCTATTCCTTTTAAATGTTTAATAAGTTTAAATTCTACACACAATTGTCAATATTCTTTTTCCAAGTTTAGACAATAATGAAATTCATAACTTCTTATTTCCCTAAACTTTTTGTGTTAGTACTCTATATGTGTGTATCTATTATATATCTATTCATGTTATATACATGTATGCATATGTATACACACATGCACAATATGTACATATGTGCATATGGCTATGCAAATATATGTATATAAGTATGTATGTGAATGGAAAGAGCTAATAAAGGTTTAAAGTGAGATATTTTTCCGATCTAAGACACGTCATGCAGACAGTAAAGAGAGATCTGTGACGCTGGAGAGGAAGCCTGTACAAGGCACATGCACTCAATGGCAGCACTAGTAGCTAGCCTTGGAGGCTTCAGTAGCAACAGAAGCAGCTGATTTGGAAGCTCTTAATCTAGAGAAAGGGCTACCCACATGGTCAAAAAGGAATTACAGCAGACCCATTTCTGTCACTGTATGTGGCTGATGCAGATTGGTAAATCTGTTGCTCAGAAGCAGTTCTAGGTCATAGTTTCAAGGTGAACTGTGCTTGTGGTCACTTACAAGAAAGCAGGAATATTGGTCTCAATTTCAAGTCAGTGAGAAACACTAAGCCTTGTAGTTACAAAAGAGCAGGGTACCTGGTCACAGTTTCAGGGTCAAGAGGAGTAGGAAAGTAGAGACCCTTCTGGCATAAGGACCACAGCAAAGAACAGAACAGTGACAACACCTTTCCCAGGATCACAAAACCTAAGAATGTTATAATTATCAGGGCAGTTAGAAAAAATTTACCCTGCAAGACAGCATGAATGTGAACCAATTATATCAGGATACCTTTCAAAAATAAAAAAAAGTGTGACAGAGGAATGCCCTGGGAGAAGGAAAAAAGGAGAGGTAGAATGGCGAAATTTTTCTCACACGAGAGTTATGAAAGGAAGAGATTTTTAAGGTGTGGGGGGAAAATGGGTAGATGGGCAATGCTTGAAGCTCAAACTCATCAAAATTGATTCAAGGTAGAACAAAATGTACATATACACACTTAGCTGGGTTTAGAAATCTGATTCAATCTGTAAATAGGAAGGGACAGGGGCAGGAGAAAAGGGTGGATGATAAAAGCAAGGGCAGATTTGGGTAGTCAATAGTAAAAGGCAAAAAAGCCATTTGGAAAGGGACAGGATAAATAGAGAAAGAAAATAGACAGAAGGAAAGAGGATGGAGGAAAATATACAGCAATAATAACTTTGGACGTCAATGGGATGAGCTCACTCATAAAATGGAAGTGGGTAGCAGAATGGGTTTCAAACTAGAATCTAGTAAAGTCAGGCTCAGTTCTGTTGTGGATGGGACTGGCAACTTACTATTTTTTCTCTCTTTTTCTCTGTCCTCTGAATGCCAATATATTTTAAGAGAGGATGGCTGGGAATGTGACTCATCATCTTCCAGGAAAAGTAACATGAAGAGCAAACAGCAGAAAACTACAAATTACATGCTAAAATGGAATGAGGTAAGATAAATTCAAGTAAACTCAGTGTTGCTGTTCAGTCATTGTAGTTATGTCTAAATTTTCATGACCTCATTTGTGTTTTTCTCAGCAAATTTTTTTTTTTTACAGGTGAAAAACCTGATGCAAACAGTGATAAATGTCTTGCCCAGGGTCACATAGCTAGTAAGTATCTGAGCCCAGATTTCAACTCAGAAGGACTCTTCTTCCTGACTCCAGACCTGGCACTCAATGCACTATACCAAGTAGTTGTGTAAACTTCCAAATACAAATAGAACCTGGTGGTTGTCAAAAAGTGGGGGAAATATAGTCAATAAGGACTCCAAGAGCAGCAGAAATAAATGAAGAGGGTGTTGTGTGACAGGAAAAAAAGTAAAATAAATAACATTTTTTTTTAAGGATAAAAAAAGTTAGCCAAGTATCAACCTTCTTGAGTTCAGCAGGGTTAAATAAAACCTGGAGTAAAACCTATTGTAGTTCAACTGAAGTAAAAAAAAAAAAAAAGGCAGTGGTAGTAATCATGAATTCACCCAAAGCAATGCAAAATTTTACTTAAAAGAGATAATCAGGAAAAACTCATTTTGTTAAAAGGTACCATAGGCAATGAAGTCATATTAAAAAATGACTATTTTTTTTCCTGGTAAAGGCTTTATTTTTCAAATGTTTCAGGAACTGAGTCAAATTTATAAAATAAAAGTCATTCCCCAATTCATAAATGGTCAAAAGATGTGAATAGGTGGTTTCAGAGGAAGGAATCAAAACCATTTATAATCATATTAATATGCTCTAAACCACTATTATATTGAGAATTGCAAATTAAAACAGCTCTGGGTTACTACCTCACACCTATCAGAAATGTCAGAAGCTGGAGGGGTGTAATAGAAAATAGGTACACCAATGATCTTTTGGTAGAGTTGTGCACTAATCCATTCATTTCATTCTTGAGAACAATTTGTAATTAAGCCCAAAGGACTACAAATCTATGTATAACCTTTGAGAGAACAAGGGCACTACTAGTTCTGTATGACAAAGAAATCACAAGAGAAAGACCTGTATACACAAAAATATTCATAGCAGCTCTTTTTGAGGTGGTAAATGATTCATATTTGAGACCATGCTGATCATTTGGAGAATGAATGACAATTTTTCACATATGATTTTGATAGAGTACTTTTGTGCTATAAGAAATGATGAGAATTACGGTTTCAGGAAAACAAAAACTATGAGAAGATATATATGAACTGATGGGAAATGAAATGAGAAGAGCCAGGAAATCATTGTATACAGTAAGAACAATGATGAGGATTAAATATGAATGATTGATCAATATAATGTTCCAAGACCATTCCAAAGATTTCATAATGAAAAATGTTATCCAACTTCAGAGGGTGTACTGAAGAACTCTGAGCATAAATGGAAGTATAACTTCCTAAATTATGATTTTTTAAAAATATGGGGAGGGGGGATAAGAGCAGGAGAAATTGAAAACTTATGCAAGTGAGTGTTGAAAACTAAGAAATAAAGAAATTAGTAAATCAGGGAAAATGATGGTGGTTGGTTGTTGTCCTTGGTCTTTGAAGAGGACCAAAATGAAATCACCATTGTAAAGTGAAATTTCAGTGTGTCCAACTATGGCTGATCAGACAAATATGAACTCAGAATGCTTTACCACAGGTTGCACACAGATAAGTCATGTGAATAATTGGGGTGAATATCCCAAATTTTCACATCCTGCTTTTACTTTGTGCTGTCTCAATTCTGCTCTGCTCAAAGAGCACAGCACCTTTTCTTATGTGGGCATGCCATGTTGAGTGGTCCTGTACTAGTGTCTCCCATGTCCCTCTTCAGTATGCTAAAAGGAATGGGTGCATGCTCACACCCATGTTTCATTCCATTAGTGAATGGAAAGGCACAAGAGTACTGTCCACTATCCAGAACCTGGCAAACATGCCATCGTAAAATTGACATACAATTCTGATGAAATTCTCTGGGCAACAAATTTTGACATAATTTTCCAGAAGCCCTAACTAACTAACAGTATCAAAGACCTTGGTCAGATCTACAAATGTTGTATATAGAACTGTTCTGCTCCTGGCATTTCTCCTGGAGTTTTCTGACTGCAAACACCCTATTGACTGTTTCTTGGCCCTTTCTGAAGCCACACTCACTCTCTGGTATGTGACCATCTTCCAGGTGAAGGATCAGCCTATTAAGGAGGACTCTAGCAAGAATCTTACCAGTAATGACTAAGAGAGAGATCCCACTGTGATTGTCGCAGGGCAATCTATTCCCTTTGCCTTTTTAGAGATGGACATTGGAAGCATCCTTGAACTCCTGGGGGATAACCTCCTTTTGTCTTATAACCTGGAAAATTTCAGTCAGATTTTATATGAGCAATGGTCCCCCTGTCTTGTAAATCTCAGCTGGAATAAAATCAGTACCAGGCACTTTGCCACATGAAAAGAGTCTAATGGCCCTCAAAACCTCTTCTTCAGTTGGAAGTTCAGCTAAGGAGAGATTTGACTTCAACCTGAGGTAAATGATAAATGGCCTCAGCATTGATTGATAATGGCTTATTGAGAACACTATGAAAGTATTCAGCCCAGCCCTCTAAGATTATGTCCTTATTGCTAATCGACGTGACTCCATCAGCACTGAGTAGTTTTGAGTCACCATAGGTTTTTGGTCCATAAATAGCTTTCAGGGAATCATAAAAACACTTTGGATTGTTAGCATAAAACTGAATTGCATCTGCCTTCTTACTGAGCCAAGAATCCTGCCTCTCTCTAAACTTTGCTTATACTTTGCTTTTGATGGAATGAAGTGCTGCCTTCTTAGAGGCAGATGAACTTTCTACTGGTAAATGCTCTGGAGTTCTCGTTTTTCATTTAGCAACCTCTGAATTTCCCCATCATTTTCATCAAACCAGTCTTGGTGTTTGAGAGTGTTCTGACCCAGATGAGCAAATGCAGTGCTGTACACCAAATCTCTGAAAGCTGCCCATGCCTTTTCTTCTGTTGCCAACTGTGTTTTGGCTCAACTTTCTCTCCAGGTTAGAAACAAATTGATCATGCTCAGAGAATAGTTCTACTTTGCTGACATTAATTCTTCTGGTAGTCATTTTGTCATGGGGGTAGCACTTTGGATGAATGTGAATGTTTAGCTTGAAAAGGATAAGTCTACTATGATCAGTCCAGCACTCTGCACCACACATTGCTTTTGTCACTCTCACATCTTGTCTGTCTCTTCTCCTTGAAATCACATCGTCTATTACATACCAATGTTTGCTACAAGGGTGCAACCATGAAGTTTTATTGTGTTTAGGCGAAAGGAAAACAGTGTTGGTGGTAAGAAGGTTATGCAATGCAGAAGTATGCAGCAGTAAATGACCTTTCCTGTTGCTGTTTCCCACTCAATTCTCCCCATAATTCTCACAGAAATAGCAAGCACAGGAACATAGCCACTGTCTCTACCCAGCCATGAATCCCAGTTCCATTCCCACAGAAATAGGTGTGTTCTTGTAGTCAGTAAGAATCACATCATCCATCTAGCCAAGAGAAGACCACAATACCTATCTATCTTGACTAGACAGGACTACAACAGCTAGTAAGTTGGAGGGGAGCATGGCCAGATTGTTTTATCACTAAACCATAGATGGGACCTCCTCCTCTATTACCTAGTCATTACCGTAAACAGAATTCTCCTGCCTTTTTAATATTACTCATATTCCTATATTCTATGTAATTTCCTGTTATGTAATTACAACTTTACCCTATAAAAATCCATCTTGTCTTCTCTGATTCTCCTGGTTTTACTTAGAATTTAGCCCACTTCATGAGAGGTGTCAATCTCAATCTCAACAAATGGCTACTCTTGGATTAGAGGTGGTCTAACTCTGAGTTCTTCAATATGGTTCCACCACAACATGTCATGAAATGTCAACCCCTTTATTCAAGAAGAATGTAAGTTTTCAAAATGTAAACAACTTTTATCACTGAGAGTTTCAACTGCTTCACTTGTCTATGTGTTAATCTAAATTTGTCCATTACTGATGGAGTGTGTTTTAATGAACTTTGATATCTTTGGGAAAAGGGTGAAAAAGAATAAGACCCTGCCATAATAAGTAATGGCTTTCTTTCTTAAAATGCTCAAACAATATCTTCATTAACCTTTGGAACATTATTGATAACAATAATGAAAAATGAAAAATGGTCATTTCTTCCATAAAGTCACTTTCATTCATCTCAGATAGGAGAGTAAGTTCTTCCTCTTCAGATTCCTTATATTTTTAATTATCTGTGTCACTCTAGTGGAACTTACTCTTTAATGTCTTGTACCTTTGTTCTGCTCAAATGAATAAGCATTTAGAAGCACATTTAGGGGGTTATGAAAGGTTTACTATAATTATTTTGTATACATTATTTTGTCTCCCTATATAGAGTATATGAAAGTAAGGCTATAATTAATAATTCAGTTCACTGAAAAATTCTCCAGAATCAAACACAGAATGCTTTGATTTACACTCAAAGCCTTTCCTAACCTATCCTCTCCTACATCCCAATCTCCTTTCGGCAAAACATCTTCAATTCAGTGACAGTGAATATTCCACAAGCAAGATACTCCATCTCTCAGCTCTCAGTATATTCACTGTCCTCCATGTTCTCTTTTCTCAACTCCATTTACTGACTTCTCTAGCTTCCTATAAATAAAATCTCAAAATTTACTAGAAACTTTTCCAAACTTCCTTAATTCTACTCTCTTTCCTTTGTTAGTTATATCTTATTTAAACTGTATATAGTTTTTTGTGTATGCTAATTTTTGTGTATATTAATTTGTATATATTAATTCTGTATGTACTAATTTATATATACTAATTTTCCATTAGATTGTAAACTCCTTGAGAGCAGGCTGTGTTTTGCCATTTTTGTGCATCCTCATCACTTAGCAAAATGTTTAGCATATCATAGATATTTTGTAAATATTTATTGATTATTGATGTGTTACATAGCCTTTCTTTGCATGAAAAAGAACAAGTATGAAATAATATAAGACCTAGACTTTCAAGGAGCTTCCAAATTTTTCAGAAACATAAAACAAATACACACATAATTATGACACATTTTAAAATACAATGGTTGTAAAGGAAAGATTTTTTTTTGCATCTTAACAGAATATTATCTCATAACATAGTGACTTGATCATAGCAGGGCCTTGTTAAATATAAATTTTATATATGAAAGTAAAACAAAATGAGTGAACTCATATGATATATTTAGAAACATAAAAATAGGACTGATTTTTTTTCTCAGTTAATTTTTCATTGTAAAGCACATATTCTCTTAGAACCCATATTAGTAGTTCAAATCTGATAACTTCATTTCCATGATATGTATATGATCTATACTTTATTTAGGACTATTGCTATGCTCTGAGTTTCTGCTAAAGCCAATACAGTATGCTAAGAGCTCCCAAATTTCATTCTTCTTAGCTAAGCCTCTAAAATATCTCTTGGAGAGTGTCAGTTATTGCCTTTGTGGCATAGTGAATTTTGTAGACATTTATGGATTTGAAAGTCAAGGGTTAATGTTTTTGTTTACTTGGTTTTGTTTTGTTTTTCATAAAGCACACACTTTGAAGGAGAAAATTACAAAGAAACTTATGTCCAGGGAGACTTTTTTTTTAATATTTATATCTCTCCAGTTATATATGTGCCTGTACACTCATATCCACAGAAATAATAACAGAGACTTAAAGAGTAGGCAAGTAGAGGAATGTAATGAAAAGAACATTGACTTTGAAGACAAAAGGATCTAGATTCAAATTATTGCTCTAGCAATTATGTTATTTGATAATGAGCTAATTACTTAATATTTATGAGCCTTAGTTTCCTTGTATGCAAAATATAGATAATAAAAATAACCTGACATATTTCAAAGGGTTGTTGAGAAAACAATTTTCTAAAGTTTAGTGTGGCATAGAAATATCTATGTGTGCTTATGTAAGTGTGTATGTAAGTGTGATCTGAACATAAAATACAAGGCAACCCTAGAGAAGAAGGTACTAGCATGTGTAGATGGGGAATAAAAAAAGTTCTGGTACTAGGGATCACTTGAATTGAGAATTGTAGTAAGTCAGAAATATATAGGTGATCTGGAGATGATAGGGTTCAGACTCTGGGAACCCCCTTGAATTGTCCTTGAATCTTCCTGCTTATTCTGATTTTTTCATGCCTAAATCTGTTACCCTTAACCTAGTCTGTTTTACCATTGTTTCTTCAGAATTTTCTTCAGCTACTTCTCACTCTGTCAAAATCCCATTCTCCAGGCTACTGGCCAGTCCCATCAAGATCCTCTATATCTTTAGTCACCCCAGGGTACTGGTCATTCCCAACAAGATCCTCCCTGGATCCTACCTCTAGACTGACCACTCCCATCAAGACCATTCCTTGAGCCTCCAGACAACTTGGCCACACTTGGATTCTTTCCTTAGTTTTTTCCATACATAAAATCTGTCTTGTTTCCATGAAAGTGCTCAGATTCTTTCTAGCAGGTTTACATTAGAATTACAAAGACTCAAGGATCAATCTGACCTACTGGCATTAGCAATACAAATGATCAGATTCCTCAGATTTGGAGGCTCTTTAATAAACTTTGTTTGCTTTGGCAGAAAGAAGGTATGAGTAAAATTTAATTCAAGCAGGACCCAATGTGTAGCTATTTTGGGGTCATGAGTATCCCTAACTTCAAAAGAGAGAGCCAGTCCGCAGGCCTGGATATGAGAACCAGGGAATCTTGTATGAGAAGTGATGAACGTGAAAGCAGACTAATGAGATAAGAGCAGTTCAGAAAGTAAAGAGCTTTAAATATCAGGTAGAGGAATTTAATCTGTTGTAGGAGTAAGAATTTAAGATGTGTGACAGTGAAGAAACAAACAAACAAAAACCCGTGCACTTTAAGAAAGTAATTGCAATAGATATGTGCAGTATAGATTAGAGTGGAGAAAGTCTTAGCGAATGGAAAGCCAACAGAAGGCTACTAATAATGGTGCAAGACAACACATGTCAGGCATATGACCTGAAATGTATCTTATTTTAATTACCTTATTTATGTATTCATTTACTTACTTGCTTATTTATTTATTTTCTGATGCATTTCTTTATCCATCAACAATTCATTCATTTTATGTCCTTATTTATTCATTGATTTATTCATTGATTCATTATCATCCAAGCATCCATCCATTCAATCATTTACTTGTGTTCTTTTTTGTCCATTCACCTATCAATCTGTCCATTTAACTATTCACTCATTTGCTTATTTATGAGCCTGGGATTAAATTTGCATATGGAACTTCTAATAAGGAACTCCTACCAATGCAGATCAGCAATATTTTCTGCACTTACTTTTATAGAGAAATTCTTACAGTTCCAAGAGTTTGGGTTTCATGGATGAAGTTGTATACATAGCATGTGTGGGTGACATATAAAAAGTTCAAAAGGCAGTTTCTGAGTAGCAAATAATTTTAATAATTATGGATAGTGCATAATTAATATATTCACTTGGCTTTCTCTCATAAACTAAAAGAAGAACCATGGAGGTCACGCAATGCTTATGTGCCCTTGGGAGAACAGATATTTCCAATAGGTAGAAATCAACTCTGATTGGTTAATAATTAATGAAAGTTGTATATTTTAATGAAAGGTGGATCTATTCTAATGAGGAGCTGGAAGACAGTGACTTTGATTGTTTCATTTTTACTCCTCTTTATAACCAAACCACTCCTATCAGGCAATGTAGATAAAAGGATCTTCTCCACCCAAGAGTGTCTGAATAGAAAACAATGGGTCCAGAATTTACCTAGATTAGAATTTTTTTTTAACTTTTTAATAAGAATTAAATGTCTCCAGTTGGGTGGGGTTTCAAAGTTCAGAAAGCATAAAACCCCAGGATTTGGGCAATGTAATCTATTAGCAATGTCCTTCAGATAGATGCTGGCTAAATAACCAACAAGGGGCTGATTTCTGAATGAGGGGAAAGAATAGGACAAAGATTAATCTCAATTAATAATTAGTTATTAGTATGAGAGAACTAATCATATGTAAGAATTAAAACTAGTACCTAGTCTTCATGTGCTTTCTCTGCTATGTCACATTATACATTATCACAGATTCCTTCAAACTCTCAAAATGAATTCCTATTAGTTGGGAAGATATCAAAGACAGCCCAATCATGCAAATCATCTGAGGGAAGGAGACATAGACAGGACACATGGTTGTACCAGCTGCCTAACTGCAGATTGGCACACACTGGAAGGCACAGAGAAATGACCAAAAAATCCCCACAATACAGATATGCCCTTCAAAAGCCTCACAGGCTTAATTGGGTCTGAATTTTAACCCCAGAATCAGCAATTCATCTAAATATAACAGAGTTCTACCCTCCTGAATGATCCACTGACAACTATAATTATCATGCATCCATATATTCTTCATATGTAACTATATGCTGTGTGCAAGCTTTCGTATATTTGTAATTTTTATGCCAATGTATTTTCATTGCTTCCAGTTCTAATATTTTTCCTAGCCATTTTGCCAGTAAAATGCATGTAGTAGAGATATATATTATAATTCTCCAATTATGTATGAAGAAAGTGTATAAAAAAGCATGCACTATGTTGAGAGTACATTGGACTTGTAGTCAGAAAAATCAAGATCAAAGGCAGGTATATGGATAGCAATTTCATCTCAACAATTTTGGAGAGAAATTTTTTTTCCTACAATTATAGGTTTAGATGTGGAAAGTTGGAAGATTGATATTTTCTAGTCCAATTCCTTAATTGTAAAATTAAGGAGACTAAGCCCTGGACAGGCTATGATTTGCTAGTACTTGAACCCAGTCACTCTCACTCCAAATCCAGAGGATTGTTCAAAAATCAATTGGGCTGCTTCAGTAAATAATGGCATCCTTACCTTTGGAGATATTCAAGCAGAATTCGGTTCATGACTTCTAATAGACCTTACAATGGGGGTCCAATGATACCTTTTATTAGATGATTCATATTGGATAATCCAGGCTTGTGGCCAGACTTCAGACAGAGGGATAAGGAAGGGAATTTTATAAAGTTGAAAGAAAAAGAAACAGGTCACATATTTGGAAAATTTTGTATCTATGAATATTTTATATCTAAACATAGCTAATAAACTCAGTCTCCTTTAGATATCTCCCTTTTAACTGATAATATCAACACAATCTCTCTGTGCATCAGTTGCCTCATTTGAAAATGTGGAAGTTGGACTAAGTGATTTTGAACATCCTTTCCAATGGTAACAATCTATGATCATTGATGTGTAATTTGAACCAACCTTGGAGGGCAGATAATTGAACTTTTTTTCTCGAATAAAAAAATAAAATAAAGTATAGAGATGTGACAGCAAGTGATAATGGAGGTAGTAGTAGTAACAGTTTAAATTTACATTGTGTTTTAAAGCTTAAAAAGCACTTCATGTGAATTACCTAATTATTTTCACAGCAACTAGTGAGGTAAGCAATGTTAAAGTCCATATTTTTAAACTGAAGAAAATGAAAGTCAGGGAGATTATAGGAACTTGTCCAAGTCTAGCTGATAATAAGTTGTAGTCTCAGATTTGAACCTAATAACTCTGACTCTAAATTCATTAGACTTTATTTTGAAGCACGCTTTTTGATTTTCTCCATTCTAAGTTTTCTTTCAGGCTTAATATCATATGATTTTTAATAATCTATTGCTTCAATGTATTCATTTAAATATGTAAAATCCCCAAAGCCATTGAGGTCATATAGAGAGTAATATTTAACTACTTTTACATACAGCTTTTACCTACTGAAATATTTTAAGACATTTTCTTTTGGATTGATATGATATAAGATGGCAGAAAAACATAAAATGAACTTTTTTCTTCTTTGCAAGTGTGGAAGACAAAAATACCAATCCCCAATCCCCTAGCATTAGTTGGAAATGCCAGCTCAAGATTATCAAATGAAGAGACTTTGCTAAATACACAGAGTAAAGACTGCAGAGTGGCTGCTTATATTTCTGAGTTAAGTGGCCCAACTGTTTATTTTTAAAATGCAAAATCCACTCACAAGATTCCAGTAAGGGATATAAAATCTAAACAATCTGCAAAGATGGCTATAATACTGTATGGTCTGAAGTGGTCATCCCATTCCATCAGGATATGAGTCATTGCTTTGAACTCCTTTACCCCATATTTAAAAAAATAAATAAATAAATGAAAGTTCTCCATTCTGAGTTATTATGAAAAGGAATTTTAATAGGTATTTGTTATTTTTAATCTTTTCCCAAAATTTTTTGAATACATTGAGAGACAAAAAACAACAACAACACTTCTACATAGATTACTAGAGGGACCACATCAGCTATAGTGGCCAATAAATTTCAGTTTCCTGTATTGAGCCCACTGGTGATTATTCTCTCTGCACTAAACTACAGAGGGTGAATAGTTTGACACTACGGCAATATGTGAAACTACCAGTTTCCAACTTCCAGAGCTAACATCCTGAATTTAGAATTCAGGGTTCTTAAGGATAATGAGACAAAAGTTAGAGGAGTGGATGTGATAGTTTGCAATACTAGTCTTGGTGAAGGGTTTTTTTTTTTTTTTTTTTATAAGCAGTGATTACTTCATCTTTTACACATTTTGAAACACATATGTACTTTGATCACTTCTCTGGTAATAAGGACCTGGAACAGTCAAAAGCATCCATATGGCATAGGAGTCTGGATATAAATGTCTCCCTGTTGGATCTTGAACATATCTGCATTTGCCATTTTCAAATATACCCAAACCATCTCTGCACTAAATTGCATCAAAAGATTAGCAGAACAGAATTGTAGTGTTGTTGAGGTTGGCTTTGGACTTCTTGGCCAGAGGGCCTTGCTGAAATAGCAGAAACTAATTAAGCAGTGAGAGCGACCAGAATCACCTGTTAGCAATTGCATATATATAGATTTCCTATCTCTAATAAGCACTCTTTCGTCTGTGACAGAATTAATATCCCAAAAGATATTCTTCTCCCATCCTCCCAATACCATGTTGAATGATTAGAACAAGGTTGTGACATGACTCTGAAACTTGTTAGGGAAGAGAATCAGCATCCAGAACACCATTTTGCTCCCATCCAAGCTTCTAGAAATTAGAATTAATTGAATTGGTGATGATAAACACTATTTCTATTTTTAGTGAGTTCATATGATGTCATCTGGTCTTATGGAAGCAGTAAACTCAAGCCATTTGGAGACTGATACTGGTGGTTGTTCTTCACTCTTAAAGAGGAGCAAAATGACATCACTGTGTTAGATCAGAGTACAGTGTGTCTGACAGTGGTAGATCACTCTAAGATGAGCTCAGAAAACTGTGCCATAGGTCAGGCACATAAACATTTGGAGTGGAGATATCTCTAAATTTCTGCATCTCATGCTTCTTTTGAGCTATTACATTTCTCTTTGCTCATATAGCATTGTATCCATCATGCCATTCTGGGTGACCCTGTGCAGGTATCACCAAGGCCTCATAAGTGATTCCAAAGTTCTCCAGAGAGACTCTGAGAGTGTCTTCTATCAAATGATAGGTTCTGATTCAGTGGGGAGCTAGCTGTTTGCTTGTATCCTTAGCATTTCAAACCTTACTATATACTGTTTGTCAGAAGTTCAGTACTCTCCTTTCTGACACTGCCTTGGAGCCTATTGAGGTAAATACTGATTTGTTACATTATACTGTTAATTTCATTCACTGTACAATAATGGATTAAGCACATAATAAGTGGGTACCACTAAGGGACAAAGTAAGCTGTGCTTCTATGATAGCATGTGTGTGTGTGTGGGAGGGGGTCGGGTCAAGGAGGAAACATACAGAGATAAATAATTCAAATGTATACAAAATCATCTTACAAGAAATGGGATCTGGGCTGAAACTAGGGGAAAGTGGATGTTCTAAAGAAAAGAAATGAAGGATTTCCTTTGACACAAGGATGGCATGTCAAGATAGAAAAATCATTAGGGATCTAGTCATATCTATTTATTTTTGCAGATAAAGAAACAAAAGACCAAATAGACTCTTCCAAAATCACACCAATACTAACTGACAAAGCCATGATTCTTATCAGGTAGCTTACATCTAAGCATCTTTCCATTATATCATGTCTTGTTTGGGAATTTGAACTATTACTTGTTTCCCATTGCCATTTTCAAACAGTCCTTCCAATATAAGTACTCAGTTAACTCTCTTCAATTGAGTTTCATTCAAACTTAATTTATCACCCAATCAGAATTCTGTTAACTGTTACCTACAAACATCTAACACACTCTTCTTTGCCGCTGTGTTTAGTGCCTGGATCAGTCTTTTTCTTAAGTCCAATTCCTCCCTTCCTACTAAGGATCTTCAGCACTCATAATGATATTCCTGCAAACACCTTAACTTTTCTTTCTCCTGACATTCATTTCTCATGACCTATTCCTTCATTTCTTCTAAGTCACCTATAAAGATGTTGCATATTTGATCTATCACTCAAGTGTTACACTTTTATATTCAGGAAATCTAAAATTCCTTTATTTTATAATATAATTTTATTTTAGATTATTATATATTTATATTATTACATAATAATGGAATAATGTAATACAATTATTATTTAATAATTTTCAATCATTCTCTATTTACCTCTACCATAACGATTCTCCTCATCATCAGGAATATTTGTAATTCATCTATCCCTTAGTACTTATCTAGATCAGTATTCATGTTGTAGTCAATTCTTCTAATTTCTCTGTTTTGACCCTTGAAGTAAAATAATTATTTTATCCCTCATTAATCAATAAACCATCCCATTCATGAATCATTAACAGCCAAATTAAATGGTTTGATTCCTGCTAAACTATTCATGGTACTCCTTCCCCTGCATTCAATGAATTCAAACAATTCAATAAAATTTCAATCAGTCAACATTAAATATAAACAAAAAAGAGGAAAAATACTATCCCAACCCTCAAGAAGTTTATGTAGCAATCAGGATTGCCTGACAAAGGGGTAAATAATAAACAAATAAATATTTTCTAACAAGCTATATAGAAGATAAATAGGAGAAATAAAATCGAGAGGGAAGGCATTAAAATTAAGGGGGATTGGGAAAGGTTTCTTATAGAAAGTTGGATTTTAGTCAGTTTTCCTTGATAATTTCATGAAGGATGATGTCTAGGCTCTTTTTTTGATCATGGCTTTCAGGTAGTCCCATAATTTTTAAATTGTCTCTCCTGGATCTATTTTCCAGGTCAGTTGTTTTTCCAATGAGATA
>CM053769.1:143351996-143367267 GCA_028658325.1 Potorous gilbertii
CTTCACTTAGCATTAGTTCATATGTATGTATATACCAAAATATTGCCATTATTTAGGAACTGAGAAAAACAGTTGAAAAATGGATTCATATCCTTAGTTGCTGGAAACACAGAAGCAGTATCTAGAATATTTTTCCACATGTTTTATTTAAACTCAAATCCCTTAGTAGTAATTAAATGACTATTTTTTATACCTTGAACAAGTCACTGGACGAATCTGGTCCACAGTTCTTTTCTTCAATCAGTAATCTAGGCAAAATTAATTTTAAGGACTCATCTTGCTTTATGGGTCTAAATTCAGTATTTGCTAGAGCCAATCATAACCTGACAAATTAATTCTACGGACTCATCTTGCTTTATGGGTCTAAATTCAGTATTTGCTAGAGCCAATCATAACCTGACTATAACCTTATAGTAAAAATGTGATCAATTACATTACAGAAGTAGGTTTTGTTATTTTTTTACTGTCTAGGAGTAATACAGTATCAATATTGTATATCAAACTTTTAAAAAATGTGAAAACTTTTTTTTAAGTTCCCTAGACAATCAGGTTGTTAAACACACTTACAAGCAATCAGTCCATTAGTTAACAAAATTTTATTAAGCTCTAATTAAATTCTCTGCTGAGTCGGGTCTCAAGGAACTTCTAGTCTAAGTGGGGGAGGCAATGATAAATGAATATATATGTACAAATAAGACATTTATAGTATAGATGAAAATCTGTTAAGAGAGGAAAGACACTATTATTAGGAGAGATTAGGAAAGGCTTCCTATAAATTAGGTGTTCCCAAAGTAGGGATACCAGCCTCTTGGGCGGGGGGGTGGGGCGGAAATGGCACTGGTATATGATATCATGGGGAAAGTGGTAGCCTTGGGTGGAATTGGGGGGTATTGAATGAAAATAAACTGGTTATGGAAACATAGGGAAAGAAGAGGAAAAAAGGAAAAAAATTGAAAAATGGGTCATACATGTTTCATATGTTGTATAACAGAGTTAAAGTCATAGTGATTACAGTATTTTCCAAATAAACACACAAAATCCAAGGTATAAATGATCAGTGGTCAAGTTCACTGACAAGCCTTAACAAATAAGTGTTGGCAGGTTAGCAGGTCATATATTGTTCGGATGTCCAGAATAATAAGCAGGAATATATGCATGAAATGACTTATTTACAATATGATACTATATAGACACAACAAAATTTGCATCACCAAAATTTCTATGTAGAAAAAATCACAAGTTTACCACAAATTATTAAATTTTAAGACTGAAAATTCAGACTTAAGGAAAGTCATAGAAAATAGAAGAGAAGGGAGACTATTCCATCCATGGGAAGATTGACAAGGAAATTTCACGGAGTGAAGACATGGAGTATCTTTCTTGCAAAGTAGCCAGGAAAAAGTGTACATAATTAGGAATAAGCTCTAAGAACCCTGGAAATTTAAGAAGGGGTAAGGCTATGAAGGCATTTGAAAGACACGCAAAAAAAACTTTTTAAAAAATTTCATCTTGAGTGTGATAGGGAGTTATTGGAATTTCCTGGTTAAGAGGGTGGCATGATCAGACTTGATTGGAAGAAAATGAAAGAAGGAAGAGTTGGACTGGGGGAAAACCTGACAATCCACTTGCAGGTTATTGTAATAAGCTAGTTGTATGGTGATAGTGGCCTTCACCAGAGTGGTAGCAGTGCCAAAGTAGAGAAAGGAGCATAATCCAAATATAGTATAATTTTCTGACCTTTGCAAAAGATGGGTATGAGGGGTGAGAAATACTGAGGCATGGAGGATCTTAACTTTAGCTGTGAGACTAAGGAATTTAGAGGATAATGTTATGCTTAAAAAACAAAACCAAACAATAGAGATTGCATATTTAATTATAAATTTATTTTCAATTCTCAGCGTTCACTTGTGTAAGATTTTGAGTTCTAAATTTCCCCCCTCCCTTTCCTCCACAATCCATAAAAGAGTAGGTGGTCTAATATAGACTTTACATGTACAATCATTTAAAATATTCCACATTAGTTATATTGCAAAGAAGAATCGGAACAAAAGGGAAACAAACACAAGAACAAAAGAGAGAAAATAGTACCCATTGATCTACCTTTAGACTACAAAGTTCTTTCTCTGGATAGGGATAGCATTTTCCATCTTCAGTCACTGGGAATTGATTTAGATCATTGTACTATTGAGAAGAGCTAAGTCTATCAAAGTTGGTCATCACACTATGTCCCTGTTAGTATGTATAGTATTCTTCTGGTTTTGCTCACTTTGCTCAGCATTAGTTCATGCAAGTCTTTCCATGTTTTGTGAAATCTACCGCTCATTATTTCTTATGAAACAATAGTATTCCATTACATTCATATACCAAAACTTGTTCAGCCCAATTGATGGCCATCCCATCAATTTCCAACTCTTTGCCACCACAGAAAGAACTGCTATAAATATTTTTGTACATATGTCCTCTCCCCATTTTATGATATCTTTGGGATACAGAGCTAGAAGTGGTAGTGCCAGGTCAAAGCGTGCACAGTTTTATAGCCCTTTGGACATAGTTTCAAATTGCTTTCCAGAATGACTGGAACAGTTCAAAACTCCACCATGAATGCATGTTCTAATTTTCCCATGTCTCCAACATTTATCATTTTCCTTTTACGACATGTTAGACAATCTGATAGGTTTGATGTGGTATCTCAGAACTCTTTTGATTTTTGTTTCTCTAATCATTAGTGAATTTTTTCATCTAACTATAGTAAACTTTAATTTCTTCACCATAAAATTGCCTCTTCTTATGCTTTGACCATTTCTCAAGTGGGAAATGACTTGTATTCTTATAAATTTGGCTCAGTTCTCTATATATTTTTAGAAAAGAAACCTTTATCGGAGACACTGTATATAAAAAAGAAATATTTTCCAACTTTCTGCTTCTTTTCTAATGTTGGTTACATTGGATTTTCTTCTTGGTTCTATTGGCTTTGCTCATGCAAAAGCTTTTATTTTTTTTAAATTTAATGTAATAAAAATATCACTTTTCATTTCATAATGTTCTCCAAGTTTTGTTTGGTAATAACTTCTTCCCTTCTCCATACATCTGACAGGTAAAGTATTCCTTGCTCTCTTAAATTCTTTAAAGTACTGCCCTTAAGGTCTACATCATATACTCACTTTAACATTATCTTAGCATATGGTATAAGATGTTGGTCGATGTCTAGTTTCTCACATACTATTTTCCAGTTTTCCAGCAGTATTTGTTAAGTAGAGCTATTATTCCAGAAACTGGATTCTCTGGGTTTATTCAACAGTAGATTACTATAGTCATTGACTATGGTATCTTGTGTACCCAACCTATTCCATTGACCCAACACCCTATTTCTTAACCAGTACCAAATAGTCTTAATGATTGCTTCTTTATAACACGATTTTAAATATGGCATAGCTAAGTCAACTTCCATTGCATTTCTTTTCATTAATTACCTTGAAATTCTTGATATAATATTCTTCCAGATGAATTTTGTTATTATTTTCTCTAAGTCTACAAAATGATTTTTGGTAGGTTGATCGGCATAACACTGATTAAGTAAGTTGACTTAAGCAGAACTGTCATTTTTACTATACTAGCAAAGCATACCCATAAACAACTGACATTTTCCAATTATTTAAATCTGACATGATTTGTGTGAAAAGAGTTTTGCAATTGTGTTCATATAATTCCTGAGTTTCTCTCAGCAGGTAGAGTCCCAAACATTTTATATGTCTATAGTTATTTTAAATGTAATTAATCTTTTAAATGAAATTTTCTCTTGCTATTGGGATTCATTGGTGATATGTAAGAATGCCAATAAGTTTTGTGAGGTTTATTTTTTTATCCTGCAATATTGCTAAAGTTGTTTATTTTTCAAGTAGTTTTTTTAACTTGATTATACTATCATTTTTTTCTGTAAAGAGTGATAACTTTGGTTTTTCATTGCCTATTCCAATTCCTTTAATTTCTTTTTCTTATTCCTAAAGCTAACATTTTTACTACAATGTTGAATAACGGAGGTGATAAGGAACATTCCTATTTTACTCTTGATCTTATTGCAATTCTTCCAGCTTATCCTCAATCAATATAGTTTTTGCTGATGGTTTTAGAGAGATGCTACTTATCATTATAAGGAAAATTACATTTGTTCCTATGCTCTCTAGTATTTTTTAATAGGAATGCATGCTGTATCTTGTCAAATGTTTTACCTTCATCCAGTGAGATAATTATATGTTTTCTATTAGCTTTAATATTTGTATAGTCAATTATGTTGATAGTTTTTTTTTCTAATGTTGAACCAGCCCTGCATTCCTGGTTTAAATCCTACCTTATCATAGAGAGCTATCCTTGAGATAAGTCCCTGTAATATTTTACTAATATTTTATTTAAAATTGGAGTATTTTATATTCTTTATGGAAATTGATCTATAATTTTCTTTCTCTGTTTTGGTTCTTCCTGGTTTAGGTATCAGCAACATATTTGTAGCATAGAAAAAATGGCAGGACTCCCTCTTCAACTATTTTTTTCCAGCTAGTTTGTATAATATTGTAATTAATTATTCTTTAAATATATGGTAGAATTTACTTGAGAATTCACCTGGCACTGGAGATTTTTTCTTAGGGAATACACTGAAGGCTTGTTCAGTTTTTTTCCACCAATATGGAGTTATTTAAGAATCGCATTTCCTCGTCTATTTGCACAAACTATAATTTTGTAAATATTTATCCATTTCATTAAGATTGTCAAACTTAATGGCATATGTGTTTTAATTTCCTATTCATTTGGGGCTGAATTTGTCCTTTTAATTTTTGATACTGTTAATTTGGTTTTTAATTTTTTTTATTGAATTAACAAAGGTTTTATCTATTTTATTTTTTTTCTTTTCATAAAGCCAATTCTTGATTTTCTTTAGTAGTTCAATAGTTTTCTTACTTTCAGTTTTATTAATTTCTCCTTCGACTTTCAGAATTTCTAATTTGGTATTTAATTAGAGATTTTTTATTAATTTTTTGTTTCTATTTTTTTAGTTGGATTCCCTATTCATTGATTTCAACTTTCTCCATTTTATGCTAGCATTCAGTTATAAAATTTCCCCTAAAATTTGGTTTGGATGTATCCCATAAGTTTTGTTATGTTGTCTCATTATCATCATTCTCTTAGATGAATTTATTGACTTTTTCTGTGATTTGTTGCTTGACCCTCTCCTTCTTTAGGATTAGGTTATTTAGTTTCTTATTAATTTTTAATTTATCTTTCCATGACCTGTTATTACATGTAATTTGTATTACATGGTGATCTGAAGATGATGATTTAATATGTTTGTCTTTCTGCTTTGAATTGTGAAGTTCTTATGATCTAATATATGGCCATTTTTTTTTCTGCAGGTGACTTTTACCCCTGAGAAAAATTAATATTCCTTTCTATCCCCATTCAATTTTCTCCAGAGGTCTACCATATCTAAATTTTCTAAGATTCTATTTACCTCATTAACTTCATTCTTGTTTATTTTGTTATTAGATGTATCTAGTTCTGAGAGAGGGAAGTTGAGATTCCCCCACTAGTGCAGTTTTGCTGTTTGTTTCTTCCTGTAATTCCCTTAATATTTCCTCTAAGAATACAGATGCTATGCCCCTTGGTGCTTATATGTTTATTATTGATATTGCTTCATTGCCTAAAGTTCCTTTTGGGAGTATGTAGTTTTCTTCCTTATTACTTTTGATTATATCTACTTTTGTTTTTTCTTTGAGATCAAGATGGCTTGTTGCTTGTTTTTGCTTCAGGTGAAGCATAATATATTTTGCTCTAGCTTTTTATCTTTACTCTATGTGTATCTCTGGTCCAAATATGTTTCTCATAAAGAATGTAATGTAAGATTATGATTTTTGATAATGTCATCCTCAATAGTAGTGGGGGAATTTGGATTGGAGGAGGGTTTAGTTTGCTTTTGGATACTTGGAGTTTGTGATGATTACTTAGCTTCTGATCAGAGATATCTGTTGGAGATGTAAAGTTGGAGATCAGAAAAGAGGATGGGTAAGCATAGGTGGATTTGAATATAATCAGTTTAGAGATGATAATTAAATTGAGGGGAGTTAATGAGATCATCGGGTGAAATAGTATACAGGGAGAAGAGACAAGGGTCTAACACAAAATTCTATGCTTCGAGGGCATCATCTGAAGATCCAGCAAAGGAGAATGAAAAGGAGTAGTCATGTAGGAGAACCAAGAGAGTGGTTTCCTCAAACACCAGAGAGAAGAGAGTAGCAATAAAAAAGCAGGTGATCAATAATGTAAAATACTTCAATGAGGTCAAGGAAAATAAAAATTGAGCAAAAGTCATTGGTTTTAGCGATAAGAGAATATTGATAACTTTGGATAGAGCAAGTGCAGTGGAATGATAAGCTCAGAAGGCAGATTTTAAGGGGTAAAAAAAGGATGAGAGGAGAAAATCTGGAGAAACATATTGTACATGGTCTTTTTATGAAATTTAGTCACAAAGGATAGAAGAATTATAGGAAAATAGCAGGAATGGAAGAATCAAGAGAAGTTTTTTTTCTTCATTTATTTTTCTGGATGGTGTAGAAACAAACTTATTTGTAGACATGTGGAAAAGAACTGGTAGATAGGGAGAGATTGATAATAAGTGATAGAGTGGAGATGTGAAAGACAGTACAACTTATTGAAGGAAATGGGCTTTCTTGATCATGTAAAGAAGATAGACTTAATAGAGAGTAAAGCCACCTCATCTTGTGAGACAAGAGTAAAGGAGATATTAGTGGCAGAAATCATATGAATTTTGTGAGATCAGAAAGAGGGGGAAAGAGGGAACTCACAGTGAAGGGTCTCAAATTTTTTTCCCTGTAAAATCTGAGGCTAATTTTTTTCAGCTAAGCAAGTTGGAGGGGGAGAAACACAAAATGTTTTAGGATGGTTAAAAAGGTTTGGAAAAGTCTTTGTGAAGAGTAGAGACGATAAGGAAGATATAGTATGATTACCTAACAGAGAATTTCCAGTTAAGGTTATATAACATGAATTAATACCTGTCAAAACAGTTGCTTTATTTTCTCCACCTTCATTCAGTAACATGAATGCAAGAGGAAAGGCAGTATATGGTGATAGTGATCCAAGTCTGATATTTAATGTGGTGCAAAATGATAGAAAGCTAGAGTATCAGGCAAAGAAATATCATAGAGATGAATTGATTCACCAAGAAGGTCAAGATAAAAAAAATAAAAGAGTGGCTAGTGCTAGGAAAATGGCCAGGAGAGACTTGAAGGATCAAGGGATTGCAGATAATGGCATCGATGAAGAGAAGGGTTTTATAATGGAATACAGAGGGAATGAGGAAAAATCAAAGGCAGTGATAGAATTCTTAAACTTTTAATTATTTATTTTTAGATGGTGGTAAGAATAGTGGTATGTTTATCTTTGTATGAGGCTAAAGTGAGATGGAAGTTCAATGGGAACTGAGTTGGTTGAGAAACTGGGTAGTAAGGGTATTTGAGGCAGTCAATATTTATGTTAAAATCCTTTGGTATGATTTTAGTATGATGGCAAGACTTGGAGAGGAGAAATAAATTGTGAGCCACATGATGAACTCAATGAGGAAAGAAGGGGAATGACTGGGCACAGCATTATATTGTTCTACAGACATTCCTTGATCTCAGTAGTACACTAAATGTCTCAAAGAACTGGAAATCTGGTGATTGGAGGCTAAGAATAAAATAATGGCCATTTATGTAGAATTTTTAAATACTTTACATCCATTATCTGACTTTAGCCTCACAAAATCTCTGGACTAATATGTACTCTGATTCTTCAAAAAATACAGTGTGTTAGAATAGAATTAAGAGACCCTAGACATCATTCCACTTTATATCTCAAAGATGGAAGCAACTTCAGAGGTCTTTCAATTCATTCCAAACCTTACCAAAAACCCATTCTGCAATATATTCAACAAATAGTTCATCAGTTTTGCTTGAAAATATGTATTGAGAGAGCCCGTTCTTTTGGATTATTCTAATCCTATCCTACTCTAACATTTTATTAACAAAACATTAGGCAATATATTCATGAAATTTGAATAAGTCAGGTCTTGTTTGAGTAGGATATATCTGTTTGTGGATTCAGGGTTACTCAGCTATCTGTTGGTATTGAATGTTATGGCAAATCCAGGTATTATGAAAGGAGGTTTAAGTATCTGAGTTGATAGGAGAGTAACATTTAATTGCAGAGGGACAGGATATGTAAGAGAGACAGAGTTTGTTGAGGGGAATCAACATATTGAAGGAATGCCAAGAGGCTTTCCTGGTTTGTGTGCATGAGTTAAAATGTGTATAAAAGTTCTGCAACATGCTTATGAGAATTTGCATATCGTGAAAAATTTGGAAAACTTAAGACCAAGGAGTTTATACCGATGTGGAAGCATGTAGTAAAACTGTGTGCCATTTATGGCAGCAGTGAGTGATCTTCTTAGTCAAAGTAAAAATATAATTTTCAGGGGACATGGCTTTAAGTCTTGTTTCATTGTTTTGGTGCCTTACAACTCGACAAGTACCAGAGAGTCATGATGTGAGATCAGCCTGTTTGGATTCTTCACTCTGAAGTTTATTTCTTCTTGGTAAATTTCTACATTCTCTGGTGTCTCTACACAGGGGAGGAGGATAGGGAACAGGTTGAGGAGAGTTGTAGAAGATGTAGAACTTGTTCCATTGATGATCACACAAGATAGAATTCATTTCATTAGTAATCTGAGGGCACAGGTGAGGCAACAAGCCTAATGTTATATAACTTGTTAAGGGAAGAGTTTGGATGCAAATCTGGATCTAGGCAAACCAAGGCTATTCCCCTTTACCCTGATAAGAGGCCAGACCATACTCTGAGGAAAGTACTAGACTCTTAACTGTCCTTTCGTTGCTGCTATGGATCACCAGGGGTCAGTCTCCGTAATTTTCTTCACTAAAATGGAAAATAATGGTAAGGACATTGCTTAGATCACTGAATAATGTGAGGAATATTCTTTGTTAAGCTTGAAGTGTTATTTAACCAAGTATAGCAGAAAGATTGTTGGTCTTGGAATTTTGTGAGCATTTGATATCAATCAAAAGCCATGACACTTACTAGCTTTGGGAAAGTGCTTGGGCAGTAGTTTCCTCATATGTAAAATTATAAAGTTAGATAAGATAACCTCCAAGTTATCTTTTAATTCCAGATTTATGATACTACAGAAATGTGAACTATTATTAATATAAAAATAGTCAGTATATTAGTCTATTAAAAAAAAAGGCACCTCCTATGTTCCAGGAAATGAGGTAAAGGCTGGGGATAAAGAGAAAGGCAAAAGAGAGATTTTTCTCTTAAGGAGATCCCCACCTAACAGGAAAGATAATGTACTGACAACTATGTACCAACTATACACAGGATAAAATGAAAATAATTAGCAGAGGGAAAGCATGAGAATTAAGGATTTGCAAAGGTCTCATAAAAAGTCAGATGTTAGCTGGGACGAAAAGAAAGCCAGAAAGGACTTATCTTTGGCCAAGATGAGAAGAGATAAGATAGTCCCAGTGTTCAGTATCAGTCATTTCATTTTTTTAAAGTAATGTATAAAAATGAGATGGAGGTGTTAGATCTCAGATTATGAAATGGAAGAAAAGTGATCCTTTGAGTGCACGGGGCTAGCCCCCTGCCCTCGCTTGGATACTTACCCTATCCCAGGTCTTCAGACATCTCCAGTATACCAACCCCTCCTCCACGGAGGGGAAATGACTACACAGAACATCCAAGATGGCCAGTGCACTTCACTTTATTGCTTACATCACTTCCTGGATCCCTCCCAGACAGCTCCTTATATCCTCAGCCAGAGCCCCTCCCATGTTCCTCCTTGAGGGAGGAGCCAACTCCCAGAGCTTGGCCCCTAACATTTAAGATATCATTGCCTTTGATTCCTCTCATTGCAACAGCACTATAAACATTTTCTACTGCAATACACACACTTTTTTTGTTTACTTTTGTGGGCATATGTGTATTACAATTGCCTGAACTATTTAAGTCACTATGTACTTATGTCTGACACAAATTTACCATCCCATTTCTCTAGTTCTTTCCTTCTCTCTCACAACAAAGTTTCTGACACCAAAATTACCATACCTTAGAAGCTCAGAGTCTGTGTAATTATGCTACTTTTCAAGGAAGCTCAAATCCTGAGATAAAATGTATTTGAAAATTGTAATTTTGCACTGATTACTTGATTCAGTCTCATTAGACTGCATTACCTGCCCCCTAGACTTAATTAGTGTAATGCTGGAGGATGAAAATCTCTAACATTTTTCCTTCTAGTTGACTGCCAATTTAGGGTAAAGAAAAAATGAAGGACATACATCACTAAAATATACAAAGAAAAGTGTAGCTTAAAAAATTAAAACATTAGAATGCAGACTTAGGGATTCCTTTAAAAATCAGCAAGTTCTACTTGTGAACTCCAAGGGCAAAAAGGGACTTCAGAGGCCAATTAGATCATCTTCATGCCTCAAGACAGCTTTCAAGTTTAAACCCAAATATTATTATAAATCTCCAAGGATATCTATCTCCATCCTCTCTCACTTATCACTTCAGACGTCTCATTCTACTTTTAGCAACTAAAATGATTGCAAAGGCAGTAACATATACTGTAAAAAGAAATGGATATGCAGAAGGAGTGCAGCTATATGGTTCATGGGATAGAGCACCTGGTCTGGAATCAGGAAGACTTGAACTCAAATCTACTCTCAGACACTAACTCTGTGATAATAGGTATCTCACATTGTTTGCCCAAGTTTCTTCATCTGTAAAATGAGCTGGAGAAGGAAACCCCTCTAGTATCTTTTCCATGAAAACTCCAAATGGTGTTACAAAGAGTCAGATAGAACTGAAAGAGATGAACAACAATAAGCAATGTAGGGGAATTGGGATTAAATACAGATGCCAGCACTTCCTATCCATGCGATCTTCAGTGATCCTCAAGTTCCTTATCAATAAAATGTAGACAACCGTATCTGCCTTTCTTATGTAACATACAAGAGAAAAACATTATAATCTATAAAGAATTACACATCTGTGTGCATTAATAATTGATGTGTTTAAGGAAACTACCACAGAGTATAAATATATTTCTTTGTGAGGGAACAATTGTACTGTTATTTAATTTTCTGTATATGATTCTTTTCTACCAGACTGGATTGCTTCTCCTTTGAGGACATTTATTGTATTTTGTATTTTTATATAATTTTTAATATTTATATAATTTTTATATAATTTTTTATATAATTTTGTATTTTTATATACTTCCTAAATAACATAGTGCTATGAATACATCGAATTTTTTATAACTATGGAATAGTTATAAATGCATTTTTCAAAGAGGAAGGACAATTGAGTATAAAAAAAAGTTTTGCTGATTTTTGTGTGTTTTATGCTGGTGATATTTCATAATCTGAAGATTCAGGCTTTTTCCACTAAAAGGGATATGATCAGTTTGGCATGTAATAATTTTAATGAATCCATGCTGACTCATAGTAATTACAACTTCCATTTAGATTGCTTTAATAATGCATTCGAGAATTTTATCCAAATTTGTGACATAACAGTGTAAGTGTCATCCTTTTTTTGTTTGAATTTAAATGGGTGGAGTTGTTAACCCATATTTGGAACTGAATGATGACTGTTCTACATTAAAAAAGTAATGAGGAGTGATTTAGAAACAGCATTTTGATATTATTTCAGGACCCTGGCATATGATAGAAGATCATAGAATGAATAGTTTTCTTCTATTCTCTGAAACATTTTTGTTCCAATTGATTCATTTAAAATAAATATAATATATTTTCTCTTTACATAAAATAATTTACCCTCATTATTCTTTTGCCTGCTCACCTCATCCAATTGACCAGTCCCTTTTAGTAAAGAAGATCATCCTCCTTGACTCAGAGTTTCTATTACTTAACATACAATTCAAAGAGGTGTTTGATTTTTTGTCACCAAAAACAGAATCACATTTGTATTTCTAGTCCTTGACTCAGTACACAACACATAGTGTATGGGAATAAGATTTATGAAGCACCTATTATTTGCCAAGCATTACAGTAAGTGCTTTACAAATAAAATTTTCTTTGATCTGCAGGACAATACTACAAGGTTGGTAATGCAAATTTGTTCATTTTAAAAATTGCTCCAAAGAAGAGATAAAAGATATCACCCCCAACTCCTTTAAATAAAATAAGGTATCTAATTTTGAAATATTTCCTGTTTTCAGGATTTTTAGTATATTGGCCATCTTGCTGAGTTTCTCTCTTCCTGTTTCTTAAGATATAATGCTTTGTTATGCAGAAAAAAGAAAGCATACAGAGGAAAACTTACGTGGTGTAAAATTCAAGTGAAAATTATTTCTTTAAGTTCAGTGAAATAAATCAGCATATGGAAAAAAAACATGTTATATACAATGTAATTCCCTACTTTCAAAAAAAAGGTGATGAAGGTGACTGATTTCTTACATAAGCTTTGGGAGCCATTGATGGACATTTTGTTTTTTGTTAATTTGATTTGCCTAATCAGTGGGATTCCCCATATCAACCAGACTGGGAATATAGGGATATTCAGTGCCAGATCACGTTCTATTGGGAAGGGGAGTTTTGACCTGAACCAATTCTGACTTGGATTGGTTCAGGCTTCTTTTGATTTTAATTTTATCCCCTCTATTCTGTTTGTAGCTGCTATAATCTATTTCCTCTCTAGTTTTTTAAGATTACCTCTTCATGTTTATTGTGAGTTTACTTATTGACTTGTTATATTTTTATCCTTAATGTGACCATGTTTTTCCTATTATGCCAACATCTGGGGGATGAGGGTAGAGTTTTCCTTAACAATTTATCAACTAGAAAACAGAAATTTTGATAAATTATTCCATCATCATTATAAGTTATTTTTTCTGTGATTTTTTTTCTTTGAACTACTGGTTAATAAGTATCTCATTATAAAGTCTCAGAATATATCTTTTCTTTATCCTCTCTAAACTGAGTACTCCTTTTATTTTGTTATGATCTATAAAGGTAGTATTATATTTTAGAAAAAAATAGGTTTTTACCTTAACATACTATCCATTTTTAAGAGCAGAAAATATCATTAGTGTTCCTATTCAGGAGAAACTACAAATGATTTGAATTTAAATTATTAACCTTTTAAAATTAATGTCATTTTGCTTATCATCTGGTTATATTTGTCCAAATTTAAGAGAAGTTAAAATATTTTACTTTTATTGTAACAACACCTATATTTTTTTTATGCAATCAAAATCTAGTTGCCAAGTTCTGTATTTCAGGCTCCAAAATATTTCCAAGGCTAGAATGAAAGGCAAAAACAGGACCCTTTCTCAAATGAGGTTACATTTTAATGTAGGAGATTCACATTTCAACACAAGTTTCAGTGTGGGAAACATCATGTCATCAGATATTTATGTAAACAATAAATACATAATCATTTCGAAGGGAATCTTAGAAGGACTTAAAGAAATTTGTTTTGGTTGTTTTTTTGTTATTTTGTGGGGGAGGTTGGAGGTGGGGGAAAGCCTCAGAAGTTAAGATTGGATAGTTCAGTTTGAAGGAAGCCAGGGAAACTGGTAGGCAGAGGGGACGAGGGATATAATTCCTGAAAAGAGGGACACTTGTGCAAAGAGTTAGGAGGTAAATAGTCTTGTTCAAGGGATAAGTCAAAACAATGTCATTAGATCATAAATATGTGGCAGAAAGCAAAGTATTAGAAGGTTGTAAATATATTTTACATTTAAAGCCAAATGGAGCATATTAGAATTCAAACCTAAAATCAATAAAGACAGTAGTTGGTGGAGGGTGTGGCTAACTGCTTGTAGTCAGACTTGAATTTTAGTAGGATCACTGGTGGCTGAACTGAACTGGGGAGAGATTCCAGTCAGGAAGAACAATATGCAGGCTATAAGAACAGCACAGATACTTAATGATGGGAGCTTCCACCAGTCTATGAGAGTTATGAAAAGGAAATATACAAAGAGATGTGGTGGAGATAAAAATGGCAAAACTTGGCAGCATATAAAATACATGGAATTAGTGTAAGAAAGACATTATTGTTTCTTGTGGATTGAATTTACCTTTTGAACAATTTTGGAATTTATTTTTGTTCTAACCTTCTAGCATATTAAGATTTTTTTTTAAATCAAATGTGTTTACTTTTTTAAATTTGTGTTTCCTACTAGTTTTGGGATAGAAAAAAATTGATTTATCTTCATATTCTCTTGAATTTTATTTTATTTTTTTCCTTCTTTAAACTTTTGGTACTTCAGCTCTGCCCCTCATTTATATTATAATATCACTCAGTTAATAAATGTTTATTTTACTCCACTGATGATTAGATTCCAAAGTTTAATGTGTAAATACGATTCAAGTTCTTCTCACTTCAGGGAATTTACCTTTTACTAGCCTTTCATTCCCTCAGTAGCCTCATGAAAAAAGTTCTGTAGCTGTACACCTGTCCACTGTGTTTCAATGCCATTGTGATGACTCAAAATACAGCCCTGCTTCTACTGGTTCTCCTTGGTTTTAGTTTTTTCTTTTTTAGTTGGCCAAATCAGTGTTCACCACATTTTTTTAATGTTTGGGGTGAGTAAGAATGTTCCAGATAGAAATTCTGAACCCTTTGGGTTCCCTAACCTGGACAACAACAAAGAGAAAGCAGCATCAACATCTCTTCTCCTTGGCTAAATAAATCAGGGTTTTCTACTTATCTTTCTGGCAAAGAACTGGAAACTATAGGGATTCTAATTAATTACATGAAAGCTGAAAAAAGTTATGGTTCTAATCAAGACAATGACTCATCACAATTCTACAGCTTTTGTTATGAAATATGATACTTGTATCTGGACAAATATGTATTGAATTGAAGGTGAAAATTGATCCTTTTCATTTTTTATCAAGTCCAATGTAGAAACTAGTTTTCCTTGATTATGAATTTGTTGTGAGGTGTTATTCTTCTTTCTTCTTCAGCTGGATTTAAGGCAGAGAAACAGAAAACAATATGAAAAATAAATGTCGATTTTCTAAGGCAAAATGCCTTTCCACACTCAGAGAAAGAAATATGGAAATCATTCGCAGAATGTAGCAGATCATGTTTGTGTGTGTGTGGGTTTTAGTGTATTATGTTTTGATTTGTTATATGATTTCTTCCACTTATGTCAGTGTGACTACATAACATC
>CM053769.1:143367767-143420698 GCA_028658325.1 Potorous gilbertii
AGGGCAGATTGGTGATATGGGTAATTAGAATGTCCAGTGTATTGGGGAGGGAGGAGGGGACAAATGGGGAGAAAATTTTGGAACCCAAAATCTTGTGAAAATGAATGTAAAAAAGTTAAATAAATTTATTTTAAAAAAAATTTCTTTTTCTTCTCTTATTTTTACAGCTAAACTTTCTAGTACAATATTGAATAATAGAGGTGATAATGAACATGCTTGTTTTACCTTGATCTCATTGCACATGCTTCTAGCTTAACTGTTGGTTTTACATAGGTGCTACTTATCATTTTAAGGAAAACTTCATTTATTTCTGTGCTGTCTAATATTCTTAAAATAGGAATGGTTAGTGTATTTTGTCAAATGCTTTCTTCTGAATCCATAATTATACTATTTCTGTTAGTTCTGTTGTTGATGTAATCAATTATGTGGATAGATTTTTTTCTATTATTGAACTAGACCTGCATTCCTGGCATAAATTCTACCTTATCTTGTGTACTATCTTCATGCTAAGTTGCTATAGTTTATTTACTAATACTTTATTAAATGTTTTTGCACTTAATTGCACTAATTGATTAGAGAAATTGATCTATAATTTTCTTTCTTTGTTTTGGTTCTTCCTAATTTAGGTTTCAACACCATAGTTGTATAATAGAAAAAATGGTAGTATTTCTTTGCTTATTTTCCTAATTAATTTATATATTATTGGGTTTAGCTGTTCTTCAAATATTTGATATCATTCACTTTTAAATCCATCTGGCACTGGAGATTTTTTCCCCAAGTAGTTACCTTCTGGCTTACTAAATTCTTTTTCTGTAATTGGGTTGATTGGTTTTTCCTTTTCTCTTAACCTGGAAAATTTATTTTTTTGTAAATATTTATCAGTTTCACTGAGATTGACATTTTTATTGGTATGTAGTTGGATAAAATAGTCCTTAACTTTTGCTTTAATTTCCCTTTCATTGATAGGTAATTTACTCTTTTCCTTTTTGATACTGGTAATCTGATTTCCCTCTTTACTTTTTTAGATCAAATTAACCAAATATTTACCTATTTTTTATAAAAATTTAGCCCTTAGTTTTATTTAATAGTTCAATAGTTTTCTTAATTTCAATTTTATTAATCTCTCCTTTGATTTTTAGAATTACTAAGTTGATATTTAATTGGCAATTTTTAATTTCTTCTTTTTATGCCTGTTTTTGTTTCATGGCCAATTCATTGACCTCTTCTTTCTTTATTTTATGTAAGCATAAAGAGATGTAAAATTTCCCCTAAGAACTGCTTCGGCTGCATTCCATAAGTTTTGTTATGTTGTCCCATTATTCTCACTCTCTTTGATGAAATCGTTGGTTGTTTCCACGATTTATTGTTTGACTCACTCATTCTTTAAGATTAGATAACTTAGTTTTCAATTAATATTTACACTATCTTTCCACAGTCTGTTATTACATGTAATTTTTGTTGCATCATCATCTGAAGGGTTTGAATTTAATATTTTTGCCTTTTTTCAGCTGAATGTGAGTTGTTTTTCTCATGTCCTAGTACATGATCATTTTTTGTTTAGGAGCCATGTAATACTGAGAAAAAAAAGTATATTCCTTTCTATCCCCATTCAGTTTTCTCCAGAGGTCTACCATATCTAACTCTTCTAAGATTTTATTCACCTCCTTAATTTCTTTATTTTTTATTTTGCTGTTGGATTTACCTAGTTCTGAGAAGAGAATTATGAGGTCCCTCACTAGTATGGTTTTGCTGTTGGTTTCTTTCTGTAACTCACTTAATTTCTCCTCTAAGAATTTGGATGTGATGCCACTTGCTGCATATTTGTTGAGTACTGATATTATTTCATAGTTCAGGGTACCTTTTAGCAGGATATAGTTTCTTTCCTTATCCCTTTGAAGTTTTTACTTTTGCTTTGTCTGAGATCAGGATTGCTACATTTGCCTTTTTTGTCCTTCACCTGAAGCATGATATATTCTATTCCAGCCTTTTACCTTTATTCTGTGCTTTAAATGTTTCCTTTAAATCACATATTGTGGGATTGTAGTTTTTAATCCACTCTGCTCTCCACTTACATTTTATGGGAGAGTTCATCCCACTCATGGTTAGGATCAATAGCTGTTTTATTTTTGCATTCTATTTCCCTCATTTATGTTTCTTTTTCTCCTTTCTCCTTTTTCCTCTTCACCTGTATTTAGCATCTGACCACCATCACCCTCAAATGGCCCTTCCATTAGTTCTCTCTCTTTTCTTTCTTTCCTCTATCCCCTACTACTTTGTCCCTCCACCTCTGCTCTCACTTCCATCAACCCCTTCCATTTTCTCCCCTCTTCCCCCTCCTACTTCCTATAGGTAATATAGATATCTATACATAATTTAGTTTGTATGATATTCCCTCTTTTAGTCCAATCCAATAAGTGCATGGTTCAAACAATACTCACCTCCCTCTCTTCTTTCCCTCTATTCCAATATATCTTTGTGTTACTTGATGTGATGTGATTTACCATGTTCTGCTTCCTTTACTCTTCTCCCAGTAACATATATTCTTTTACTTCTTAATTAATTTTTATTGTGACATTAATTTCAACTTGTACCCATACTGTCTATTTACATATACACCTTCTAAATGACATAAGACACAGTGCTCAAGAGTTACAAGTATCTTCTTTCCAGGTAGGAATGTAAATAGTGCAACATTATTAAATAACATATTTTCCCCCTTATTTTCATTTTCATCTTCTTATTGTTCTCTTAAGTCCCATATTTGCAGATTACATTTTCTTTTTTAACTCTGGATTTTTCATCAGCAAAATTTGGAAGTCCCCTCTTTAACTGAATGTTTATCTCCTTTCCTGAAAAATTTGCTCAATTCCAATGGGTAGTGGATCCTTTGTTGTATCCCAAGCTCATCTGCCTTATGGAATACCATATTCCAAACCCCCTATTTTTTAATGAAGAGCCTCCAAGGTCCTTTGTAATCCTCACTGTAGTTCCAAGATATTTAAATTATTTCTTTTTAGCTGCTTGCATTATTTTCTCCTTGAAATGGAAGCTTTGGAATTAGGCGCTGACATTTTAATTTTTCCATCTCTTTCAAGAGGGGATTGATGGGTTCTTTAGATAATTATTTTACCCTTGGATTGTAGTACCTCAAGGAAGCTTTCCTTAATAATTCCTTGAAAAATGGTCTCCACGCTCATTATTTTGTTGATAGTGGATTTCAGGTAAACCAAATAAACTTAAATTATCTTCCCTGAATCTATTTTCTAGTTTGGTTGATTTCCCAGTGAGGAATTTTACATTGTCTTCTAGTATTTTTTTCATTCTTTTGATTTTGTTTGGCTGATTTTTGATATTGCACAGAATCATCAACTTCCATTTGCCCAATTCTAATTGTTAAGGAACAGTTTTCTCCAGTTACTTTTTATACTTCTTTTTTTCCATTTGGCTAATTCTACTTTTGGAAATGTTCTCTTCAGTGAGTTTTTTGACTCTTTTTCATTGAATCAATTCTATTTTTTAAGGAATTGTTTTCTTCAGTGGACTTTTTTGTCAATTTGATCAATTTTACTTTAAAAGAAATTGCTTTTTTTACAACCATATTTTGTCCTTCCTTTTCCAAGCTCTTGACTTTCTTTTGCATACCTCTCTTTATTTTCTCATTTTCCTTCTAGCTCTCTTATTTTACTTTAAAATTTATTATTGAGCTCTCTTGAGAAGGATTTTTGGGTTTGAGACACCTTTGATGTTTTGGATGTAAGTATATTGATAATGTTGTCCTCTTCTAAATTTGTGTTTGATCTGTCCCCATAGAAAGAATAAGTGGTCAGCATTTGTTTTAGATTTTCCTTCATGGTGTTGCCTAATTCCCGACTTTTAAAATTTAAGTCTCCTTGTAGAGCACAGGAGTACAGTTTCAAAATCCTTATGCTGGCATCCAGGAGCCTGGTAACTGGCTTTGTGTCCTGGGGCCTCATGGGCTAGCAAATGGAGGCTGTGGGGGTCTGGCAGCTTACCTAGTACAGCATTGGGGTCCTAATGATAGTATCTGGTGGCTGTCTCCTCACTCAGGGCTATATTGAAGCACTTGATGGTCTAGCTGCGGAGGATACCATGTGACTCAAATTGTCCTGAAGCACGTTGGGGTTCAGCTGCTTGAGATTTCCTGCCCACATGAAGCTTCTCTGAATTACAGGAAGATTTGGCTACTGGCGGATACCTATCTACTTGGAGATATGCTGAAGCATGGAGTAAGAGCAACTTAAAGTTTATTTCATCATCTTGACTCCCAGAAGTCCTGAAGTTACTTCTTGCATTATTTTAATATTATCACTGACAATGTTGATTTGAAAATATTTTAATGCTTATCGTAAATAAATGCCCCAATTAATATTTATGGCTGAATTTAGAGGGAGACAAACAGGATACATAAAGAACTCAAAATGATTCCCTATCAGGATTATTTTTAAACACTTAGGGATACTTAGCTTACAAAATATTTGTAAGAGGCAAGATAGTCATATTCAAGGTGTCAGAAGACTTCTGTGTAGAAGAGGGACTGGATTTCTTCTCATTTTATTTTCAGGAACATTAGTAGAAATGGTTGAAATTGCAAAGGAGCAATTTCACAGTAGGTAGGGGCCAGAATTAAAATAGATTAAACTTCAGGATGCAGATAGGATTTTAGCAGCTCATTTTCTAAGTAAAAGCATAATTAATGATTAATGTCTTTTGCAAATAGAACACATTTTAAAAAGGGAAATTTCAATTAATTAAACTTATTGCTCAAAATTTACATCCATCATGAAATCTCTCTTTTCTGAGTGGGGCAGATTGATGATTATTGATTACCACAGGTCATGTGACAAAAAGGAGACAGAGGGCAATAGTAACCCACACACCATATTACATCATGGCACAACAGTGACTAGAAGAAGGCAGGTTAAATGGGGCATAAACAAAGCACTCATTAAATCTTTACTTTCTTTCCCATCCTCTAGATTTTTTGTCGGCTTCCCCAAACCCTTTGGCTGACTTCAAATGGCCCATAGGCCCTATGTTGTGGAGGTCTGTTGTAAGTAAAGCTTCCTATTCATTATAGCTGTTCATAAGAGGAATTGCCTGCCTCATGAATTTGGTTTCCTCTTATTAAGTAAAGAGTTGTAAGGTGGTCAATCTATCCATCAAGAAAAAGGTTAATAGATATTTTCTGAGTATGATGTAATAATATATTCTTGCTCAAGTATGGATTGGACTTGAAGAATTCAGAGGTCCTTTTCAATTTTGAAATTCAATGAATTTTTAAATGGACTTTGAAGAAAGGAAAGAACCACAAAAGATGGAAATATTAATGTAGAGAAATCACACAGAAAAATACCTAGCATCTAGAAATGGGGATGTTGATGGCAACAGAAAGCATTCTTAAATGCTGTAATATAGAATGTTCAAAGTCAAATAATTTGTGATTAATATCAAAAAGCTTGGACCATTATTCTGAAAGGCTGTGAATCCAAGTAACTGGAGATTTTGCCTTATTTAGAGGAACAGGAGTAGAATATTTCTACTACCAAAAACTGTTAGGTCTTATTTTCTGGTTATTTTATTTAAGCAACACTAACCCAATATAACTTTCCAATGAAGTGAAACTATATTTCATGCTGAATAGTATTTTTCTATCTATTTATCAGGGTTCAATTCAAGTTTTTGTGAATCTTCAGTTAAGTCCTCCCTTTCTTGAAGTGCTAGATGATATCGAGGTAGCATGATACTGTTGGAATATGTAAGATCAGGAATATGTCTTCTAACCTCATATTTATTACAATCCAGCTGGGTCAACATAGAAAAGTCACTCTCTTTTCAAGAATCGAAGTTGCCTAATTTTAAAGTGACAAAAATTGCAAAAGATCATCTCTAAGACTTCTTCTAATTGTGATATTTTATATTCTAAGCTCCATTATGGTTTCAAAATACTATATTCTAGGTATCTCTATTTTCTGGTATTCTTTTTAACTATTATTGAATTTTAGTTCTTATAAGGAGGTAACACTTGATTTGAACTCAGATCTGAGTTTATAATTTGGCTACATCACTTGTTTTGAGTGACCATGAAGAAGCCACTTAAATTCTCTGAGTCTCAAGTTTTCCTCTGTAAAAGGAATGTGTAGGACTAAATCACTTATGAGGTAACTTCTAGTTCCAAATCTACAATCATGTGATTAAGAATCCTTTAATGTCATAAGGATTGATCAAAAACTAATATCCTATATTTCTTTAAAATGGCCATGTTTCTTACTTTCACCTTTACATCAAGTTTTATTTCAATGAAGGAGCATTTTGCTGAATGTCTGGAATCACTACGTACCTTCACTTTTCCAATAATTTCAGTGTAGGTTTCCTGTAATTCATGTATTTAATTCACTAAACATGAATGCATTCGACCGAAAAAGAACTTTCAGTCTTTAAACAACCTTACCTTATAAATGTTAGCAGACATAGGGTATCTAAGATAGGTTAGACAAATGAATTATAGTTTTCCTTTGCATCTGCAGAGCTGAGAACTGGTGCATAGCACATAAAAATGACTAATAAAATGGTTTTTGAGATGATAAAGAGGAAGAGGTGAAGGAAGGTGGGGATGAGGAGAAGGATAAACCAGGAAGGGATCTTCTATGATCATCTATGAAAACTCATGAACAACTAGGTGGTACACTGGTAAAACTGTCAGGCCTGGAGTAAAGTAGACACATCTTATGGAGTTCAGATCTGTCTTCAGACACTTACTAGCTTTGTTACCCTGGGCAGATCATAAAACTATTCACCTCAGTTTGTTGATCTGTAAAATGAACTGGAGAGGAAAATGATAAACTATTCTAATATCTTTGTCAAGAAAATCCCTGATGTGGTCAAGAAGAATTGGACATGACTGAAAAGACTGAGCAACAACATTACAACTCACTGATTTGGAAAATGAAGAAACAATATTATTATGGGAAACTGTCAGTAAACTTTTATAAGTATGCACTGTAGTGCTTATAAATAAGTTAAGTATGAGCAGTTTATTAAATCATTTCCATGTCAGGCACTGTGCAAAACACTAGGGATACACAGAGAGTATTTTCCCAATTACTTAACTCTCCCAAGTGGTACATTGTGTCTCCCCAGTGAGATTTTAATTTGGTAAATATTTACTTAATAAACACCCGGTGTGCTTCAGGCTAGGAATACCATACAAATTAAATAAGACACAATTCCTGCCATTTAGAAATTAGTTATCTCCTTGATACCTGATTTTATAAGACATTTTATGAATCATCCAATATAACATCTTCATTTTCTTTGTAAAATTATACGCAATATACATTCATATTATTAATTTTCAAATACAAGAAGTGATTTGTCCAAATTTTATCTGTAAAAAGGAGCTGAGCTAAATTCAAATATAAGTACTCTGATTACAAAACCATTGCAATCACCACATCATTTCACCTCTTTCCCTTTTATAGTGATGTGTTTTCTCTTTGTTGTTGTTGTTTCCTCCCTTTTAATTGGGCCTCTGCATGGATTTGCACAAAAAATGAACTTTCAATTAAAACTTGGTAAATAAGAGAATGTCTGCCTTCCTTTCTATTTCTTCCCTTTGCTTTCATGACACTCTATCACAATGAGAGGATACGGTGTTTTTTAAAAGGTGAAGTGATTTGCCTGCCCTTAGATGTGGGGTTAGCCCCCCAGAATCATTTTGGTTTTAGATTGTATAATCAGGGACTCTTTTATTCAGGCTAACAACTTTATAGGAAATCAGAAGAGAGATTAGTAGAATCTTTACGCCAGAGCTCCAAGATGAGATCTCTTTATTACCTTAAAAAAATAAAACTGAGAAGGTAATTTTTCATTCTGTCTCATTATAGATTGTATGTGGCTATAATTGTGGGATATATGGTAGAGTTTAACAAATAAGCCTTTATAGCTCTCTATTAAAATAGCAAAACTTTTTCTTAAGTATTTCATTTAGGAAAAAAACAAAAAGAGCAAATAATTTCAAAATAACAAGATGATGTATGTAATAGCTTTGCAAAGCACTTTAAAAATATCTCATTCTATACTCAATTCTGAGAGGTAGGAATTATTAATATCCCCATTTTATAGGTAAGGAAACTAAGAATTAAAACTGTTAAGTAGCTGCCCAAGATCATATAACTGGCATGTGTCTGAAGCAGAATTTGAACTCAAGGTATTCTTGACTCTAGGTCTAACACTTTATACACTTTGGAATCACACGTGTGTGTATATGTATATGCATGTATATGTATGTATAAGTATATATATATGTGTGTGTGCATCATAAATATACATGTGCACACAGAGATACACATATTTGTGCGCATATATATGTATAAACATATGCATATGTGTATAGGCACATTGTGTGTGCATTACATATGTTTATGTGTCTATATGCATATTATAGTTATATATACATATATTAGATATAGCTCTATTATATACTAGATACATAATGTATGTATTATATAATAGGTATGCCTATGTGTACATGTATGCATGCTGGTTATATGTATACATGTGCATGCACATAATGGTATAATGGTACACATGTATGTGTGTTATGTGTGTATATATTACATATATATACACATTTGTATATATTACATATATACACATATGTATGTATACACACATTTACACACATATATGATTGACCCTAAACAATTGTCAAGGCCCTGTGTCTATACCAAAATTGTAAGTAACATAATGATAAGAGCTTCTATTTTTGTGGTACTTATAGTTTACTACTCTTTGAATCAGGGAGATAATGTGTAGCAATGAGAATTGACCACATTTTCTAGTTGAGGAAACTAAAGTAACTTGCCTATGGTCACACATCGAACAGATAGAAGACCTCGAGTTGAGTTGTTAGTGTCATCTTATTACAAGACCACTTGTATTTCAGGATGTTGTGAAAAACGTAAAATATTTCACTATTTCCAATGACCTGTTATTTCAGTAGTATGGGTTCTCCCTCCAGCCATACAGATTCTAATCTTTCTTTGATTTAGGATTTCATGAAGTGAAATAGGTGGAAAATAAATCATTAGGTTGCCTAACATATGAGGAGTACACGCTTTGCTTTTAACAAGGTCATTTTCAGAAAACACACAGTTCATTGTGTAGTTTTATTTCAGGCCTTTGTACCCTGGTAGGGCTTGACTCAGCTTATGCATCCCCAGTACAAACTTATTAAAAGTACCTAGGATTAATTTTATAAAAAAATTGGAGTCAACAGAGAAGGATTTTATTGAAAGATCAAAGAAGAGATGGTAGTAGAGTGGAATTGTCAATCTGGAATGACAGATATCAACAATGAATGCAGATCTCCCTTAAGTTGACTACGGAGGGGAAAAATGGATTCATGTACCACACATCAAGTAAAAAGGGAATTTATGATTGGTTTTACTTCTCAATGCCCCAAATAAGATCATATTTAAAAACAATTTAATATGTATTTATACAGAGTATATATCAGTGCATATAATGCATATATGCCTTAAACAATTTATATATTGTTGCATATGAAATATACATATATGTAGTATATGAGCATATTTTAAACAGTCCGATTTGGGTGTGTTTACAAGAAATTAATTATAAAGTAACAATATTCCAAACTAAGTAACTCCATTCTAATATAGAGGAAAGTAGGCTAAAGTGAAATTGAGAGAATTGTATATTGCTTCTGTATTCTAAGGTTACTATATCACTTTGAACAAGTTACCTAATCTCTCCAGATATGGTATTCTCAACCTTAAAATGAAAGGACAGAACTAGATGTACGACACTGTCAAGTTTAGCTAAAAAAACTATTCCATTGCATTCTAATATTAGTTTTCTCTTTCCTTGGAATTTCTTTGAAGTTATTTTTTTTACCTCTAATTGAAATAACTCTTAAAGTGCATTGGTTTTATTCCTCTGGGTTTACTTTAAAATGATTATAAATATATTTAATGATTTTCAGTCTTTCTTTTCCCTTTAAAAGTAGTCTTTGAAAATAGTGGTGCAGGGGATAAAATTTATTCTTTTATATAACAATATTTATTTCTTTTGGTTTTTAAAATACATACAAATAAATATATTTTGGATAAAATAGTAAGAAATCCATTCAGAATTCATTTTTTTTCCTTTACACAAGTAGATCCACTTCAAAACTTGTCCACTATGTGGATTATTGTACAGTGGAGCATGAATATAATTGAAGAAAAAAATGGAGACTGATAATGAAATTTAGACTAAACTGAAGTTAAAATCATTTAGAGAGCATCAATGTTGAAAAAGAAAACTTGTGCGGAATTCAATTTAAGCAATCACTAGTGCTAATTGCTAAAAAAAAATATTGAGGGAGGGTTAGAGTGCATGGCCAGGTGAGTCTCTGGAAAGTGGTATAAGATCAAATATGGAGTTTTGGTTTTCATATACATCTTCCTCCCTGTTTGTAGAATTAGCAACCTGCCTGTTGAATCTCTGGAAGAGATGGTCATGAGTTTGTGTGGCTGGTCTATGCTCTCTAGACATCTGTATGGGTTAAAGTTCATTCTATATCACTCTAGAGATAGAAGATAGAGCAAAGGAAAAACAAAAACCATAGGTCCTGGGAAATGTAGGCATAAATAAGAGTTACAGCCTTTCAATGTCTTTTGGTATTGGGCTCACTCTTCTATTCCTACACAAAGAATACAAAATAATAGACACTGGAATTAAATGCCCAATCATTGTCAGTGCTCTATTTCTTTTTCTTTCCTCATTCCTCTCCTTCTTTCCCTGTCACTTCTCACCTTTGGTATGAAGTCCCAGAGATTATTGTTCACATGCAAGGAATTCTGAATGCCAAAATTTATTGGAAAGCAATTAAGTTTATTCATATAATTTCACTGAAAGTTAGAATAATTATTCTTTTGTGTGTTGTAAGTGTTCTAACAGACATAAATGAGCTCATCTTTTATTTCAGATCATTAAAACTTGATGACTGATCAATTTGAGCCTCTTCATTTTCACTGGAGAAAATAAAAGAATATCTTGTATCACCCTAGGTATTGATTAATTGGGGGGATATCTGATGGAATGCCAGAGATCAGGACCAATTTCAGTCACTGAATACTAATAATGAAACATAATTACAGAATGTTATTTTCTAATTTTCAAATATCACTTCTTTTGTTGATTTGTTACTTTGTGAAACCATAGAGGAGGCACAAAACGAATGTTGTTTTTTTTTCTTCAAAATAATTTCAGCATTGAAGAGCAAATAAATAAATAAATAAACAAACTCAGGATGTTAGTATATATGCCTCTACTTAAAAGATATGACATAAGGCAGATCATACCACCTTTCCTAGCATTATTTTCTTTAACTGCAAAATCAGCAGCTAGTAGGCTCAGTGAATAAAAGGCTAGGTATGGATTCATTTTCCTGAGTTCAAATCTGGCTTCAGACATTTAATTTAATTCCTCATCTGTAAAATGAATTGTAGAAAAAAATAGCAACTCACTGCAGTGTTCTTGCCAAGAACACCAAAACTCTCACAGTCAGACATGACTGAAAAACTCATGAACAACAACAAAAAAATGGGATTGAAAATGTTGATTTACTTTTCATTTTAAAATGTATCTCCCCATTTACATGTTAAAACTAAACATTTTTTAATGTTTTGAATTCCAAATTCTGTCACACCCTTCCTCCCTCCCCTTCTCCCTCCCTGAAGATGGTAAACAATTAGATAAAGGCTACACATATGCAATAATGCAAAACATTTCCATATTAGTCATTTTTATGTAAGAAAACTTAAAAGCAAAAGATGGAAAGTAGTGAAAATAACATGCTTCAATCCTGTAGTCACTCAGTATCAGTTCTTTTCTGGAGAAAGATCATATGTCTCATCATTATACCTTGGCTGTTGTATTGCTGAGGATATTTAACTCATTCATAGTGCTTTATCGTACAGTATTGTTACTGTGTACAACATTATCCTGGTTCTGCTAATGTCACCCAGCATTAGTTCTTATAAGTCTCTTCAGGATTTTCTGAAATATCCTGCTTGTCATTTCTTACAACACAATAATATTACATCACAACCATATGCCAAAACTTGTTTAGCTATTCCACAACTGATGGACATCCCTTCGATTTCCAAATTTTAGCCACCACAAAAAGCTACTAGAAATATTTTCATACAAATATATGCTCACCTCATCTTCTTTTGGATGGCTTCAGCATATAGATCTAGCAGTTGTCGTGTAAGATCAAAGGGTGTATACAACTTTTGTAGTCCTTTGGGTACAGTTCCAAATTATTCTACAGAATGGTTGGATCTGCTCACAGCTCCACCATGGTGCATTAGTGTCCCAGTTATCCCCTCCAATACTTATCATTTCCTTTTATTGTGTGTCATATTAGCCAATAAAAGTTATTTTAATTTTCTTTTTTCCTAATCAATAGTGATTAAGAGAGTTGTTTAATTATTTGACTATAGTTTTAAATTTTCATCTGAAAATTACATGTTGAGACCTTTTGACAATTTATTAATTGGAGAATGACTTGTACTTTTTTTAAAATTTGACTCAGTTCTCTATATATTTGAGAAATGAAACTTTATCAAGATATTTATAACTTTTCCCAATTTTTTATTTCATTTTAATTTTGGTTGCATTAACTTTGTTGATAATATAAATTTTATGGATGCATTTTGCTATTACACCACCTACATTTTACTTTCTTTCTCTTTTACCCAGAAACCTATTACCCTTAATAGAGAATTACTTTTACAAACTTTGTCAAAAGAAATATTTCATAAAGACTGGCATTATATGAAGTACTCTAAAACTGTACTCTGAATTCTCATACCTCTTTTTAGGGGACAATTGGGGAATGTGGTTAAACTCACTTGTAATCTTTTGAAAGCATTCAGATAAATCGTTTTAATGTACTTGTTCCATTTCCCTTGTTGTCATTACTGTGTACATATTTCCCTGGTTCTGCTTACTTCACATAAGTTAACATGTTTTCCTATATTTATTTGCTTTCACCATTTCTACATCAGATCAATATGCAGTTTCATTCATAAAACAAAAATTACCAAAATGATTCCACAGTGATAGGAAAACATTATGGTTATATTTTGTTTCTATAACAATAATTACTGCTCTTATGTTTATATACACACAAACACATATGTGAACACATAAATTATATATGCACACATGTATACACACATGTAAACAAACACACAATGCACATATATGGTTGGTTGTCATCCTTCATTTTTGAAGAGGATCAAAATGACGCCACTATGTTAGTGTCAAGTGACAGTGTTTTCATCTGAGGCTGATCAGACCAATACAAGCTCAGAATGTTTTACCATGAGTCAGGCACAAATAGTCTATGTGAGCATTGGAGATAGATTCTCTAAATTTTTACATCTCATGCTTCTTTTAAGTTACTTCAGTTTTGCTTTCCTCACAAATTACAGCACCTTCTCTGATGTGGGCACAATATCCTGAATGGTACTGGGCCAGTGTCTCCATGTCACTCAATCAATTCCAAAATTCTTAAGAGAGACCTTGAGAGTGTCCTTGTATCACTTCATCTGACCACCATGTGAACTTTTGCCTGTGTGAGTTATCCATGAAATAGTTTTTTTTTGGCAAATATACATTTTTGCATTCAAACAACATTGCCAACCCATAGGAGTTGTGCTATCTGAAATAAAGTTTGAATGCTTGGCAGTTTGCTTCAAGAAAGGACTTCAGAGTCTGGGATCTTATCCTGCCAGGTGATCTTCAGAATATTACTAAGACAATTCAAATGGAAACAGTTCAGTTTCTGTCATGGTGCTTTTATATTGTCCAGATTTCACAGGCATACAACAATGAAGTTATTACCTTGACTCTGTAGAAATTCAATTTGGCAATCTAATACCTCATACCTCTTCTCTCCGACACATTCGTTAAGAGTTTTTCGAACATTGAACTGGCTCTGGTAGTGCATGTATCAACCTCATTTTCAATGTGTACATCCCTAGAAATACTACTGTAAGTGAACAAATGCACAGCATTAAAAACTTCTTTTTTTGCTGTAATCGATGGTTCCATGTTTGGATGGTGTGATTCTGATTGATGGAATATCTGAGGTTTCTTGCTATTAATTATTATACCAAAATTAGCACCAGCAGCAGGGAATTGATCCATACTTTGTTGAATGTCAGCTTCAGAAGCTGAATTGATTGTACAATCACATGCAAACAGAAAATCACACACCAACACTCCCACTTTGGTCTTTTACTGAAGACTATAAAGTCTTCAGGTTGAAGAATTTACATCAATATGGTAGCTGACCTTAATGCTGTGTTTATTCTCATTGAAGACATTTGACTGAAAACGTCATACTAAAAAACATAGAAGCAAGCACACAACCTTGGATCACTCCATTGGTGACTAGGACAGCATGAAAGCATTGTCCATTATCCTGAATATTGGTAAGTGTGTCATCAAGAAATTGATGTAAAATGCTGATTAATTTCTCCAGGTAAATTTTGACATAATTTTCCACAAGCCCTCATGACTGACAGTATCAATGGTCTTGGTCAATCTACAAACATTATGTACAGATCTCTGTTCTTCTCCTGGAATTTCTCCTGGAGTTGTCAGGCAGCAAGCACTCTATAGACTATTGCAAGGCCCTTCCTGAAGCCACAGCTGGTCTCAGGCAGATAACCATTTTACAGGTGAAGGATCAACCTTTTAAGGAGGACTCTGGGAAGAATCTTGCCAAAGAGAAACCTCTCTTTGTCAAAGGACAATGTATTTCCTTTAATTTTATAGAGATGGACAATGGAGACATCTTGGAAGTCCTGGAGATAACCTCCTCTTGCAATATAACCTGGAAAAATTTCAGTCAGCTTGCGTATGAGCAATGAAACTCCCATCTTTCAAATCTCAACTGAAATAGAATCAGTACCAGGTGCTTTGCTGAATGAAAGGAGCGTAATGGCATAATGGCATTCAGAAACCTCTTCTTCAGTTGGAACTCCAGCTAGGGAGGAATTGACTTCAACCTGAGATAAATGGTCAGTGGATTCACAATTGGTTGATGATTGTCTTTTGAGAATACTATGAGAGTATTCAGTTCATCTCTCTAGGATAATGTCCATATCACTAATCAATGTGGTTCCATCAGTACTGAATAGGTGAGATGCACCATATGTCTCTGGTCCCAGAATAGCTTTCAGGGCAACATAAAAGTGCTTTGGATTGTTACCATCAACATAAACCTGAATTTCATTTGTCTTCCTACAGATTCAAGATTACTGCATCTCTCTAAGCTTTCATTGCACCTTCCTTCTGATGGAATTAAATTCTGCCTCCCGATAGATGAATAAACTTTCCTGCTGGTGAACTCTATGGAGTTATCCTTCTTCATTTAGCTGCTTCTGAATTTCTCCATCGTATTTGGTCAAATCAGTCTCAGTGTGTGTGAGTGTTCTGACCCTGATGAGGAAATGCTGTGCAATATACCATGTCTCTGAAAGCTGCCCACTCCTTTTCTGCTCCACTGTTGCCAATTGTGTGTTGACTCAAATTTCCCTCCAACTTAGCAAGAAACCATTCCCTCTCAGAAAAACCTCTAATCTGTTGAGGTTAATTTTTCTGGTAGTTATTTTGCCTTAGAGCTGCCACTTTTATTGAATGTGATTATTTGGCTGGGAGAGCATAATTCTGTGATTAGTGTATCACTCTTTGCTACACATTCTTTGCCTTCATCTCTCTCACATACTGTTATGTCTCTTCTCCTTACAACCACATATTCTATTGAATGTCAATGCTTGCTGCATGGGTACATCAATGAAGTTTTATTGTGTTTAGGTAAACAAAAGATAGTATGGTAATAAGAAAGTCATGAGATGCAAAAGTCTTCAGTAATAATGGACTGTTGCTGTTTCTAAATCCATTCCTCTCTAGGACTCCCTACTAATTCTCATAGTCTGAACCTACTCTAGCATTACTGTCACCTAGAATTATAAACTTGTCCTCTTTTGGTAAAATTGTGATAGGGGTCTCCAGGTCTTCATAACTTTTTTCTTTGACTTCATCAGGGTTTATCGTGGTAGGAACATAGGCACTGATGATGGAGTTTTTTCTGCAAACGGCAATTACATTGTCATGGAACTGTCATTCACCACTTTTTATAGGCATACAAGCTATTTGAGTTGATTAGTTATGATTCTAAAACCTATATAAAGTTCACTGTGCTACCCTTTACTGCATTCACTTCAGAAATATGTACCTCTAGTCCCAACTTCAGTAAGCTGCCCTTCATATGCTAGCCTTATTTCACTGAGGTCTACTATTTGGGTAGGATATCTGCTGAGTTCTATTGCAACAAGAACTATTCATGTTTTAGATCTACTGCATTTTGTATTGTCTATTAGTGTGTATGTACATATTCCAAGTGCCAATGGTAACTGGAATAATCTTTGTAGACATTTTCATACTTTCTGTGGGTGTGTGTTTTGACCACATGGTAGGATATTCATGTAGTATGGTAGTGGCAATCAAGTAATGGGTAAGCAGACAATTTTTAGGACACTTCTTTTAGTCTCTTCCTCACACCAGGAGGTAGGCAGTGCAATCCTTATGAAGCTCCTCAGATACCCGTGGGCTGTAGAATCCCACTGCTGCTTCCAGTAAGAAGACAACCCTATACCTTGCACTATCATTATACAATATTGTCACTACAGCTCCCAGGGTATTCACACCTGTTGCTTCATTATCTGCCTGTCAACACAGGACTTTGAGATAGGTATAATAGTGAAATGGTATGGGTGATGTCTTTTGGTTCTTGCATAAATTGGATTTTAGTGAATCAGAGTAGAACAAAGTCATTTGCTCACTCTTCCCATCAGAGACAGCACAGTCCAGTGGCAGAACAGTCATGACAACTGGTGATGCCTCAAGATGCAGTGGATGACCTTGGCATATTCAGTGTCTAACCAAGCTCACAGGACTCCATTGCACCTTTATCTGCTGCCTTCATGGCTGTTGGAAAAGATTGTTCTCATCTGCCCATTCCAGTAGAGGAAATCTTCACATGTTGGGGTAGACACCCACCCACTTTACCACTAGGTTTGAGATCCTCAGTTGCCTTCAACCTGATTTAACTTGTCTGCCTAAACAGTTTCCTGAGGTGTGGCCACTACACATGCTATAACTTCTTGGAGAGTTAGATGCAACAGGTGGACACCAATATTGGAAAGCAGCCCTAAAATGGGCTCAGAAGTCTTCACACTAGAGGTATTAGTCTTCCCTGAACACACCCTACACACACACACACACACACAGAAACACAGAGAGACACATATCTCTATCTATCTACCTATCTCTCTTTTTTAATCATTGAAATCCTTAGGATACATAACTAGCAATAAGATGTTTGAGTCAAAATAAATTGATATTTCCATTAACATAATTCAAAATTACTTTCCAAAAGGATTGGATCATTTCATAGATTCATTAGCTGTTAAAATAGTATTTGTTTTTCTACAAACCAATGGTCATTGACTTTCCTCATGAACTATCTTTTTGACTTTTCTAGATGTTTACTAAAATTTCACTTATACTTCAATTGAAATTAATTTTATTATTTGTTCCTGTGAACATGTTTCCATCTGGTTGTTAGTAGTAAGGCATGTTTGATTGTTTTGACAATTTATGTATTAGAAGTTGAGATATATACATACCCACAATCACAGATACACACATATATACATATATATGTATACGCATATATAATATATATGCGTATACATATATACTATATATACACATATAGATATGTAAGTATAGATATAGACCATAAATAATTGAGAAACTTCAAGAACCTAAAGGACATACAGTTACATAACATAAATATCTGAGATGTGATTTGAACTCAGGTTTTCTCTAGGATAAAATGAGAAAACACTTGTAAAATGCTTTTCAAGGCTTCAATTGCTATATAAATATATTATTATTTTTGTCATTGTTGTTATAGATGCTATTATTTTTGTTATTATTTATTGCTATTGTTTTTACTATTTTAGGGGAAGAAGCTTTATTAGAACAGTTTGACTACTACCAGAATAAAATTACTAAGCAGCAGTAGGCCAGTATTTATTTACATAGCTATATTTGTAGCAATGGTAGCAGCTCTAAATAGTTGGAAAAACATCATTTACTCATGGGTAAGCTGAGATAATATAATAAAAATGACAATTCTGCCTAAATTAATTTACTTATTCTCTTTCACACCCATCAAACTACCAGATAATTAATTTCTAGAGCTAGAAAAAAAATGATAGCAAAACTCATTTGGAAGAACAAAAGATTCAGAATATCAAGAGAATCAATGAAAAGAAATACTAGAAACAACCCATACCAGATATTGTATTATAAAGCAGTTATCATCAAAAATGGTTTTTTCACTTGATACTGGCTAAGAAATAGAGAGGTAGATCAGTGTAATAGGTTAGGTATACAAGATATAGTGGTCAATGATTATGGCAACCTATTGTTTGATAAACCCAAGGACCTCAGCTTCTGGGATAAGAACTCACTATTTGAAAAAAAAACTGCAAGAAAAATTGGAAAATAATGTGGCATAAACCAGGCATAGACCAACATCTGACACCATATACTAGAATAAATTGCAAAAGGATACACAACCTAGGTATAAAGGCTGTACTTTAAACAAATTAGGTAAGTTAGAATTAGTTTATCCATCAGATTTGTGGAGAATGGTGGAATCTGTGAAAAAGCAAGAGATAGAGAACATTATGAAACTCAAAATGGATAACTTTGACTACATTAAATTGAAAAAGGTTTTACACAAACAAAGTCAATGCAACCAAGATTAGGAGGGAAATGAAAAGCTGGGAAAGAATTTTTACACCTGTTATTTTTGATAAAGGCCTCATTTCTAAAATATATAGAGAACTGCTCCAAGTTACAAGAATGAAATTCATTCCCCAGTTGATGAATGGACAAAGGATATGAACAAATAGTTTTCAGAGGAAGAAATTAAAGATCACTATTGATTAGAGAGATGCAAATCAAAACAACTCTGAGGTACTACTTCACACACATCAGCTTGGCAAACATGAAAAAACAGGAAGATGATAAGTGTTGGAGAAGATATGGGAGGGTTGGAACACTAATTCATTGTTGGTGGAGCTGTAAGCTGATCCAATCATTCTGGAGAGCAATTTGAAACTATGCTCAAAGGGTTAATCAAAATGTGCATACCGTTGACCCAGCAATATTGCTTCTAAGACTGTGTCTGAAAGTGAGCATGAAGATGGGAAAAGAACCCACAAGTACAAAATTATTTATAGCAGCTCTTTTTGTGGTGGACAAGAACTGGAAACCAAGGGGATGCCCATTAAGTGGGGAATGGCTGAATAAGTTCTGGTATATGAATATAATGGAATATTATTTTGCTCTAAGAAATGATGAGCAGGTAGAATTTGGGAAAACCTGGAAAGACTTATATGAACTGATCCTGAGTGAAATGAGAAGAACCAGGAGAAAATTACACACAGTAACAGCCACAGTGTCTGAGGACTGATTCTGAGAATACTTCACAGCAATGTAAGCATCCAAAATCCTTCCAAATGTCGTTCACATCCAGAGAAAGAACTATGGGGTTGGAATGTAGAATGAAGCAGACTATTTTCTTTTTATGTTTTTTTCATGTATTTTTACCATTTGTTATAATTTTTCTGTGAAACATGACTGATGTGTAAATATATTTAATAGGAATACATGTGTAGAGAACATATAAGATTGCATGCTGTTTTGGGGAAGGAGAGGAGATTGAGTGTGACAAAATTTAAAACTTATGAAAACAAATACATTAATAAATTTGTGGGAAAAAGGCATAGCTACAATAAAAGAGATAAATATCTTTTTTTGTATAGTGAAACTAGATTAAGAAAATTATCACTGATCAACGTGAAGGGATCAGGAATCTTAAATCTCCATCTGAAAGTATTGAAGAAACTGAGTGGAGAAGGCAGAAATGAGAATACAAATTAGTCCTCTGCTATCCCCAATTTTGGGACCAGTTTTGTGATAGTTCATGAACACAGGCTTATTTTCTAGTCCATTCACTACTAATGGCTGTGTCCTCTACAATGTCCTACCCTCCACCCTAGAAATATGTTAGCAGGATCAGTCACACCCAAAATAGTAATGTTTCTGATCAGTGGCTGTTATTTTTTATCCTTTTCCATTCATTCTTTCATGAATCTCTTGGTTCTTCCAGTTTTCATAATTATTATGGTTGATTGATTGGTAAAATGTTGTTTTTCCTTTACTTAGAAGAACAGCAAATACTTCAGGTCTCAAAATTCTCAGTGAAAGTTCAAACCACTATCACCAAAGGAATTTTGAATTTATTGATGGTTATATAGATTTAGATCTGTATGTATATATACATAAACACATACACATATATGTATGTGTATATATTCAAATATACACACAAACATGCATGTATACAAACATATATGTGTGAGTATGTGTATGTGTGTGTGTATAAATATATATAGAGGATTTAAGGGTGAGTATTTTCTAAGTATCAATTTGCATTTCTAAATTTTGTATATTCATAATATTTATTTTCATTTATACTTATTCTTATCTCCATAGTATAAATCTACTTAGATTACAATGATTCTTAATAAATGAATATTCATAATCTAATTGCTAATATTTTGTTTTCATCAGAATCAATTTTCAAGACATCTGAGGTTCAAGAAGATGAAGGATAGAGAGTGACCAGCTCACCTCTCCCAAAATTTGCCTAAAAACAACTTTAAAATAATGACTCTATAATTGCAGATCCAGAAAGAAACCATCCAAGTACCTTGAATCTATAGTCTGGATCACCCAAGATTTAACAGCTACCAAGGTAAGTCAGCTGTGTTCTTACAATATAATATTCTAGAAGGCAAAAGGCTGAGTTTAGAACCAAGAATAATATACTCAGAAAAATGGAATATAATTTTTCCCTCCTTAATTCCTTTATTCCTTCCTTCCTTCCTTCCTTTCCGTCTTTCTTTTTTCTGTCTTTCGGGTATAGGTAGGCAAAAATGTAACTAAAAGTGTCCTGAAAGAAAACAGAAAAATAAACTCAAGAAAAATAAAGTATTTCTTAAAGTATGTTTCAATTTGCATTCAGATACCACCAGTTTTTTCTCTGGAAATGGATAGCCTATTTCATCACGAGTCTTTCGGATCACTGTGTTACTGAGAATAACTAAGTCATTCACAACTGATTAACTTAAAATATTACTGCTCCTTTGTATACAATTCCTTTCATTTTATATCAGCTCATGCAAATCTCTCCAGATTTTGCTGAGAGGATCTCACTAAGAATTTTTTATAGTACAACAGTGCCATCATAACCACATACCACAATTTGTTCAGCCATTCCCTAATTGATAGACATCCCCTTAATTTCCATTTCTTTGTCCCCAGCAAAGAGTTGCTACAAATATTTTTGTACACACAGGTCCTATTATGTTTTATTTTTTTTAAATCTTTGGGGATGTACATCTAATTGTCATATTGCTAGGTCAAACGATAGGCATGGTTTTATAGCCTTTGGGGCATACTTCCAAATTACTCCATAGAATGTTTGAATAAGTTCACAACTCCACTAACAGTTCATTAATGGAACATTTTCTTGTGTCCTATTAGTCATTCTACCAGGAATGAGGTAGTATGTCATAATTGATTAATTTTCACTTCTCCAATCAATATTGAGATAGAGTATTTTTTTTAATATGACTATACATAGCTTTTCTTACTTCATCTGAAAACTGATCATACCTTTCAGTCATTTATCTATTGGGGAATGGCTCATATTTTTTATCAATTTGACTCAGTCATCCATATGTTTGAGAAATTAGGCCTTTATCAAAGAAACTTTCTTCATTTTTTTTGACAGTTGCTATTGCTAACTTTATGATGCTCCACCCAGTGCCCCGGAATTATTTTATTCTTTAACTCCTTTCCCTCATTCCTCCACAAAAGTGTTTGCATCCCTTCCACAATTTACTCTCCCTTCTATCACCCTCCCCCCTTCTCTTATCCCCTTCCTTTCCTACTTTCCTATATGACAAGATACAATTCTTTGCCCACTTTCATGTCTATGTTATTCCCTCCTTGAGCCAATTCTGATAAGAGAAAGGTTCACTCACTTTCCCTCACATCCCCCATCTTCCCCTATGGTGTAAAACCTTTTTCTTGTCTCTTTAATGTTAGATAATTTGCACCATTCTACCTCTCCCTTTCTCTTTCTCACAAATTCATTCCTCTCTCACCCATTCATTTTATTCTTTAGATATCATATTTTCATATTCAACTCACACCTTTACTCTCTATCTATGTAGACTTCTTCTAACTACCATAGTAATGAGCAAGGTCTTATGAGTTACCCATATCATCTTCCCATGTAGGAATGTTAACAGTAAATCCTTTATGACTGAACCTCACTTGTGTGTACTACTATCTCTTGGACTTCACTTACATGTAAATTGTTTTAAAGAGGAAGATATTTTTATTCAGTTATATACAAATAAAACTACCAAAGAATTACTTTCCAGAACTAGAAAAAAATGACAAAATTAATCTGGAAGATGAAAATGTTAACACTATCAAGGGAATCAATGGAAGGAAACAGTACATCTGAAGAGAAGGTGGCTGAACAGTTCTAGATTTCAAATTATCTTATAAGGTGGTAATCATCAGAACAATCTGGTATTGGCTTAGAAAAAGAGTAATGGATGGAAAAGATTAGGTACACAATACAAAGTAGCAAGTGACAGTCGTAATCTACTATTTGATCAACCCAAATATCCAAATTTTTGGAAGAAGAATTCACCATCTAACCAAAATTGCTGGGATAACTGAAAAGCAATTTGGAGAAAATGAGTCACAAGATGAATATTTTACACTGTATGCCAAGATAAGATTAGATAGACGATTTTGACATAGAGTGATATCATAAGTTATCAGAGAAGCGAAGAAAAAATATAACCCTAAAATATATAAATAACAGGAAGAGTTTATGACCAAACAAGAGACAGAAAGAATCATGTGAAATTAGATATCTGACTATATCAATTTTTTTCCAGGTTTTAATATGGCTATACATAGCTTCCAGGTTTTGCAAAATAGCATTTACTAACAATGATGTGTAAAATGTTACTAAAATAGGTCACATTGGCCATCAAAGCAAAAAAGTCAGGGAGCTGAGCATGATTAAATTATTAGTTAGGTAAACAATAGTAAATAACTTGGGTCAGTGGCCTCTCAAAATGATCAAAGAACCCTGACTGTGGGGTCCACAGAGTCTTTTTTTTATTATTTATTTTTAACACAAGTTATAACAGATAAAGTAATTCCAACTTTTGGTCAGGTGATACTTCTTTTTAAAGCATTTACAATATGGACCACAAAAGAAATTTTTTTTTAAACATTAACCAACTGAGACACAAATAATATTTATGTTGCTAGCTTCACAAGCTGTTGACCCAATTGTCTCCACAGTATTACGAAGAATTAGAGGACCCTAACTTATTGTCATTGGTCTAAAGTCTTATGCCTAATAACTTTATTTTAGGCAACCTCAGATGTTCCCCTACCCATAATCTATAATTGAATAGATCTGGTATTATGCTTACAAACCTTTTGACTATAGGAAATTGCCACCAATAGTAAGGACATTGCAGGGATACAATATCACCCCAACTTCATGTCAATTCCAGGCAGGATTAGATTATCCACTTGCATTCAGTCAGGCTTAAAGTCTGCCAGGTGTCAGTGGGGAAATTGAGTCAGGAGAATCCCACCTCAGCCCATGCTGAACAGCAGCTCTCCTACCCTTTCCTTGAGATAATCTATGCAGTTCATACCAGCATCTCAACAGCTTAATGGCATCATGGATAGGAGGCTCAGATCGCCTTTCTTGCTACCCGTACCTGGAGTTAGACTCAGAAGAACAGTCACTTAATAGTCCCATAGCATCTAAAAATGGCAAGTTCCAATAGCCAAGTTTCAAATATGATCATAGTTTCACTTTGATTAAGGAACATCTTTTGAGGTAAGTCTTAAGTAGCTTACATGCCTTTCTGTACACGTTCTAGTTTTTGATTAAAGGGCAATCATAGAACCAAATTTACCATTAACACCTTGACTTTTCCATCAATATCAAATTTTACCTGAGGTTACCTTCCTCTAGGAAATTTAGACTGAAATGCTTTTATCCAAACTTAAGATGTTATTGATTTATTCTCAGTAATTAATTCAGTATATTGTTTTAATACTAACTGCTTTTACCTTACTTTGTAACATGTCCAATTTTTCTCCCCATCACTCCTCTCCCACGGCTTCCTAATATCTTGCATTCTGATTACTCCTACCCTCACCCTTCCCTCCATCACACCTCACACCTCTCCTATCCCCATCTTCTTTCTTTTGTTGTAGGACAAGATAAATTTTCATAGCCCTATCTCTGTAGCTCTTATTTCCTGATTATATGCAATAAAAATTCTCAACATTCATTTCTAATACTTTGAATTCCAACTTCTCTCCCTCCCCACTTCCTCCCCAGCCCTACTGAGAAGGCAAGCAATTCAATACAGACTAAACTGTTGTTTTGCAAAAGACTTCCATAGTAATAATGTGTAATACTAATTATATTGCCCACTGACCTACCCTATCGCCTCTTATTTTCCTCTCTACAATTGACCTTGTCCCTTCTTGAAAGTGTTTATTTCTAGTGACTCCCTTCTCCCATTTGCCCTTCTTTCTAACATTCCCCTCACTCCACTTGTCACCTCCTCTCCTACTTTCCTGTGGTGTGTACAAATTTTCATATCAAATTTAGTCAGCATGTTATTCCCTCCTTCAGCCACACGTGGGGAGAGTAGCTTTATTCCCTGCCCCTCTCCTTCTCCTTTATCTCCTCCATTGAATAAGACTTTTCTTACCTCTTTTATGAGTTATAGCCTGCCCCATTCCATTACTCCCTTTCTCTTCCTAGAATTTTCCTCCTTTACCCTTTAATTTTCATTTTATTTTTTATCTGTGTGTGTGTATATCATCTCTTCTGATATAACGTACCCTGTACTCTCTGTCTATGTGTTTGTGTGTGTGTGTGTGTGTGTGTGTGTGTGTGTGTGTATGTACAATCTTTCCAACTACCCAAATATTGAGAAAGGATTCAAGAGTCAAAAATATTTTCTTTCCATGTAGCAATGTAAACAGTTCAGCTTTAGAGAGTCTTTTATGATGTCTTTTCTGTTTACCTTTTCTTGCTTCTCTTGATTGTAGTCTTGGGAAGTCAAATTTTTAAATACAGAACTGGTCTTTCCCTCAAGGTGAAATCTTGAAATTCAACTATATCACTGAATGACCATTTTTTCCCTTGAAGTATTATATTCAGATTTGCTGGGTAGGTGATTCTGGCTTCAATCTCAGTTCCTTTGACTTCTGATATATCCCCATCCAAGACCTTCGATCCCTTAATGTTGAAGCTGCCAGATTCTGTGTTATCCTGATTGTATTTCCACAGTACTCAAATTGTTTCTTTCTAGTTGCTTACAGTATTTTCTCCTTGATCTGGGAACTCTGAAATTTGGCCACAATATTTCTAGGAGTTTCTCTATTCAGGTTTCCTTCAGGAGGTGATTGATGAATTCTTTCAATATCCATTTTGCCCTCTGATTCCATAACATCAGGGCAGTTTGCCTTGATAATTTCATGGAAGCTAATGTCTAGACCCTTTTTTGATCCTGGCTTTCAGGTAATCCAATAATTTTTATATTATTTTTCCTGGATCTATTTTCTGAGTCAGTTGTTTTTTCAAGGAGTTGTTTCACATTATCTTCCATTTTTTCAAATTTTTGGTTTTGTTTCCTAGATTCTTGGTTTAACTCATAGTCATTTGTTTCCCTGAACTCAATTCTCTCTTTCAATGAATTATTTTGTTCTGTGAGCTTGTGAACCTTCTCCTCCATTTGGCTAATTCTGCTTTTTAAAACTTCCTTCTCCTCATTGGCTTTTTAAACCTCTTTTTCCAGTTGTTAGCCTCTTTTTAAAGCTGTTATTTTCCTAAGCATTTTTTGGTTCTCTTTTAGTAAACTGCTAACTTGTTTTTTAAAGTCTATTGTCTGAGCTCACTTTAAGTTCCCTTTGGAGGTAGAGGCCTTGACTTCCTCTGACAGTACACCTTGTTATTCCTCATATGAAAAGATGGGGGGGAGACACCTGTTCCCCAAGAAAGTGACCTTCTATGGTCTTATTTTTTTTCCCTTTTTGGTACATTTTCCCAGCCAGTTACTTGACTTCTGAGTTTCCTCTCCACAACTACCTCACCTCCAGTTCCACAAAGCCAGAACTTGGGGGCTGAGATTCAAATGAGCTGCTCCCAAGCCTTAAGGGTTTTTGGTGGGAGTAGGGCTGCTATTCATTGTGAGATTAAAATCAGCTGCTCAGGTAGGGGCAGAGCCCCCACATGGGGCTCAGCTCCCTCAGGGGTTTTCTGATGAGACCTTCATTATGGGGACACCCTGCTCCCTTTTTGGCTAGCCAAAAAGACCTTCTCACTGACCTTTGGTGCCTGTGGGTTGAGGGCTCTGTGCTGCTGCTGGAGATTCTATCCCTGAAGCCTGCTCAGATCTGCTTCTTTCAGTGCCACGTGGCCAAGGTAGGGCTGGGCTCTGCTCCAGGTCTAGTGCACAATAGACTTTGTCATCGGTTTTTTCAGTTCTCTGTGGAACAGTGATCTCCTCCACTCCATTGTTCTGTGGCTTCTGCTGTTCTAGTATTTGTTGAGAGTTCTTTATAGGTATTTTATGGGCTTTAGGGTAAGAGCTAAGTGTATGTGTATCTCTCTACTTTGTCATTTTGGTTCCTCCCTGATTACATCAAATTAAAAAAAATTTACACAAACAAAATTAATACAGTCAAAATTACGTGAAAAACAAGGAGTTATGGAATTTTTTTATCAGTAAGTTTCTCTGATAAATGCCTCATTTCTCAATATATAGGAAACTGAGCCAAATTTATATTTTTTAAAAAGTTCTGTTTCCCCTATTCGTAATTGCCCAAGGATTATGTATATGTAATTTCAGATTATATCAAACCTAGCAATAGTCATAATAAAAATGTTCTCAATCACTACTAGAGAAATGAAAAATTACAACAACCTTTAGATACCATCTTATACCTAACCTTAACTAACATAAAAGAAAAAGATAATGACCAATACTACAGGGGATAAGGAAAAAATTGTAATAATAGTGTAATGTTGGTGGTGTTATGAGCTAGTACAACCATTTTGGAAAAAAATTTGGAACTACATCCAAAGAGCTACAAAATTCTCTCTTCTCTTTAAATATTTTGTAGGATTAATTTGAGAATCTCCCTGGACAAATATCTTCTCCCCAACAGAAATTCTTCATGATTTATTCAACATTATTTACAAAACTTTAATTAAGTTCTCTAGCTGTTATTCTGATAACTTTGATATTTATGCTGTGTACAGAAGCTTCTTTCCTTTTGATCCTATCAAATTTTATATGGAAGATTTGAATAATTTTTTATTTCTTATTTCTTTTTTCTTTTTTGCTATTTTACTGTATTCTTTATTGGTATACCTGCTTGAAATTTTATTTTCCTCTTCTTTTTTTTAATGTTGGCTAAATGTTTAATAAATTCTATTTATCTTTTTGGTGAATCCAATATTAAGTTTTTTTTAACATTTTCATTTTTTTCTTTTTATGTTTTCTCTTCTTTTAAAGCTCATTTTGGATGTAGCTGTTACTTTTAAAAAAATGTTATGCTTAGTTAAGTATTACTTCCTTGTTCTATTTGGGCAATTTAATTTTTCAAAGAAAAGTCATATCAAAGCAGTGCCCTATGGTCAAAATCACTATGTGCCCAATCATGGAATGCACACCTGCCCTTGCCAAAGAGTTTACCACCCACGGACTACATTATCCAGTCTCTGGTTTTATATTATACTACTAGCATAGGTTTTGGGTGCCCTCAGAGGTATCTAGATCCCTTATCCTTTGATGGAATTCAGTTTTAGGAAATATAATATTTTCTTGGAAATCATATTCACCTAAAGTGCAAGTCTACTTCTTCTAACACTTTGTATATTTTATATTAATATTTTAAGTAAAATTTTATTTTTAAATATTTTCAACAATTATTTAATTTATTTTATCAAGAATGCACACAAGGCAAGTGATCACATGGAGGTCAAGAGAAGCAATATGTAAATACTAAGCAAAGTTTCTCTGAAGAAGTTCAATATCAATTGCAAAACATGGTAGATATTGGCACAGAATAACCCACCATGGAATACCCACATCAAGGAGAGCACTATGTCCTATGAGAAAAGCAAAATTAAAGTAGCTCAATGGAAATTGAGATAGCAAAATCTAGAGACATCCCCATCCCAAATATTCAATAACCTAGTTGTGCCTGGCTTATGGTAGAGTCTTCTGAACTTACATTGGACTGATCTGCTGGTCAAACACATCACATCTTGATGTCAGTACTTTCATATCATTAGTCCTCTTCTAGTACAAAGAAGGAACAGTAACAGCAAAAAGTCTCCCAGTCTTTTTTACCCCACAGACATACAACTATATGTAAATTTTCTTTGGCATAAACGTTTTCTTTTCCAAAATAAGATTGGCTTTTTACTTCCTCCCTTCCTATCACTTTAGTTTACTCTGTTCATTCTGGGTTTTTTTATCCTATCCTCCAATTGATTGCATTGTCATAAAGGAAGGAAATTACTACCATTTTTGTATTCATTCAAAGACTGACAGAACATATATCTCCAGTTAAAATCTAACTCCTTCTCTATCTGCTCCTGAAATTCCAGTGATTTCATTGTCCCACAAAGCATCTTTATTTAATTGTGGCATATCATGGGATTTAAATTGTGGAATTTTTTTCAGGTTTATTTTTGTCTCTTCAAGAGTCTCTGTGACTTTGAAAATGTAGTCCATCCCTCCAAGTTCATCCTCTCTTTAAATATTCATGTTTTTTTTCTTTTGTTTTTGTTGAATTCAGCACTGAGTCTTATTTCAGATTTAATTACATTATTGATACCTTAATTTGTATATTTTATTTCTCTTTGAATTTATGAAGATCATGATATCTAGGGAATTCATAGCATCTTTTAATGATTAGGAAATCTTATTTATTTTTTTTCATGGAATAATATATATTCATATTGAGTTTGCTCTCATTGGGTTTGTACTCTTTTCTCCCTTCAATCTTATGAATCTATCTGTCCATTGATCTACTTGTGGATTTGAATTTTACTTAGGTTTTTCTCCATTTGAATTTTGGTCTTTCAGCCTTGATCTTGCATTGTGACTCTCTTGTCTATATTTCCCATTCTGATTCTCATTGTGTATTTCCATTTTCCCAAAGGATCAATCTTAGGCAAAGGACAGCTCCTGACCTCAAGAAGCTTTATGGGCTAGATAACATGAAAACAATTAAATACAAAGCAAGGTAAATACATAATAAAAAATAAATAATAAAGAAAAGGCACTTAAATTAGGGGAGGTTTGGGAAAGTTTGTAAATAATCTAAAGAAAACTGAATTATGGGGTGGAGTCAAGATGATGAAGTAGAAAGATACACATACTCTAGTTCTTCCCCCATAGCCTGTAAAATATCTGTAAAAAACGACTCTAAACAAGTTCTAGAGCAACAGAAGCCACAAAACGTCACATTGAAAGAGATTTCCAGCCCAAGGTAGCCTGGAAGGCCAACAGGAAAGGTCTATCACATGGGGCATGGAGTGAAGCACAGTCCATGGAGCTTAGCCCAGGCCTGGTTGGTTAGCACCATCAGAAACAGCACAGGAACAGGCGTCGGGGGTGGAATCCCCAGCAGCAGCAGCAGCAATTCTCAGATCCCTCAACCTAAAAATGCCAAAGAGAGCATCAAAGGTCAGTGAGAAAACCTTTTCATCTGAGTGAGAAAGGAATGAGCTCTGGCCCCACCATCAGTAGTCACTGCAGCAGCACCATCCATTTTTGAAGTTCTTGGCTAAAAGCCTCTGAGGAAATTTAACAACTGATCTGCATCTCAGACCTGAGCCTGTTCCTAGGGTGAGAAGGAGGAGTGCTGGCATGGTGGAGCTGGAGGCAGCTGTTGAGAGGGAATTCTACTACTCACAGATTCTGGACAGAAAAGATTTTTGGTTACTCCCAGACCAGTGTGTAGCCCAGGAGAGGAGTAACTCCTCTCCATAGATTGTATCACTTTGGAGGACTTGAGATCTTACAGATCCCCAGAGTGTACCCTATTCTTGACAAAGGACTCAAAAATAACTGGCTGGGAAAATGCCCAAAAAAGGGAAAAAATAAGACTATAGAAGGTTACCTTCTTGGTGAACAGGCATTTTCTTTCATCCTTTCAGATGAGGAAGAACAATACATAATATCAGAGGAAGTCAATGCTTCTAAAACCTCCAAAATAAATATGCAATACCCTCAGGCCATAGAAGAGCTCAAAAAGGGTTTTGAAAATCAATAGAGGTGGAAGAAAAATTGGGAAGAGAAATGAGAGCAATGCAAGAAAGTCATGAAAAGCAAGTCAACAGCTTGCTAAATGAGACCCAAAAAATGCTGAAAAAAATAACACCTTTAAAAATTGACTAACTCTGTGGGGAGCCAGCACTGAGGAGGGCTTGGAGCTCCCATTGACTTAGATGGAGGAGAGGAAGAGGAGGAGGAGTAAGAGAAGCAGTAGCTGCCCTGGGACCTGGGAAAGAGATGGAGGGCAATGGAGGCCAAGGTGGCTCCTGCTCCTGCTCTGTGATGAGACATTGCACCTTGGACCCAGAACAAAGATTTCATGACAGCCCCTGGAACAGATAGTAGGTCATTCTTGACTTTTGATGATGTGGTCATGTATTTCTCTGAGAAGCAATGGGGAAACCTTGAACAATGGCAGAGGAAAATCTACAAGCATGTGACGACGATAAATTATGAGACCTTAATAAACTTGAACCATGCTGTTCCATAACTAGACTTAATATCCTGGATTGAATAGGGTAAAGAACCATTCATCATAGATCTAGTAGATTTGAAGAGAAGAGAAACAGTGGTCAGTTGTGGTGATGATGGGAAATGTAACCTGGGAAACAATGAGGAATGGAAGTTTTTTGGTGAGTATGAAGAGATTAACACCATGACATCTTCAGTTTCTTTTAGTTAAGCACCCTAAATATTTATTTTTCCCTGGATTAAACTCATATGTATAAAGTACTGAACTTAACTGACCAGTAGAAATCAAAAGACAATCCCTTTTGACTTTTCTGTAGCTTTTTACATTAGTGACAACACATTCTATTAGCGTTCTTTGTCCTTGGTTTTGGAGATGTTATATTCTCCTGATTCACTTTCTACCTCTCTAACTTCTATGTCTCCTTTATTCAGTTCTCCTAACATGAGTGTTCCCATCTAATCACCTTGGACAAGTCATTTAACCTGTCTGAATCTCAGTTTTCTCATTTATAAAATGAGGACATTTGATTAGATGGTCCCTACGATCCCTTTCAATGCTATATACTATGATCCTAAGAACTTTAAGAAGACCTAAGAATTATGCATTTTAGCTGAAAATTCATTTTAATAATAAGAAATATATTATATATATATATATATATAAATATATGATATATTTTGTATTAGTATATTCATTCATTTGCTGGATGATTGTATATTTAGAGTGCCAGCAGTTAAATTGTATTTTTTAAAGTCCAAAACTATGATTCACTTCATCTTCATTTTTCTAACAAAGCAATAAATGGTTCCCCTTAAACCTCAGCTAGAAAGTCCTTTCAAGGATTTTAAACAGTGAATATAAAGACACTCCTTCCCAAGGGCCTCACGGCAACTTTGCCTTCTCCATCCCACTGGGAACAATAATTCCCAGTAAAATGACCCAAGGTGAAGAACTCAAGAGTCTGGATATAGGAAACATAAAAACTTAATGAGAAAGAGCAACCCCAAACCATAATAACTTAAGGTGATGATTGTTATAGCACTCTCAATTTTATTTTTGACTGCAATTTCCCAGCAATTTAATAAGCATTGGTCACTTGGATTCACTATTCTGAATCATAGTGAGTAGGAGTTGTTTTGAAGGGGGAGGATAGTGATAACTAGCAATTTTATGGAAGCAGTTGTGTGGCTCGGTGGATAGAGCATAGGGCTTATAGTTAGGAATACCTGAGTTCAAATCTGACTAAAACCCTCACTAGTTGTGTGACCCTGGGTTTGGCACTTAATCTCAGTTTGCCTTAATCAGCTGGAGAAGAATATGTAAAACTTACCAAGAAAACCCCATACAGACTTAACATCTTACAAATATTATTTTGTTTGATCTTCACAAAAACTTTGGCAGGTAAGTGCTATTGTTATACCAGTTTTACAGATGAGGAAACTGAGACAAACAGGTTAAGTGACTTGCCGAAGGTCACAACACTAATAAGTGTCCAAGGCCATATTTTAATTCAGGGCAGTGCTCTATCCACTGCATCACCTAGTAGCCTCTGAACATGTGGATAGCACCACCTATTATTATTATTAATAAATATATGCTACAATCAAATTTCACTTTATAATTTACAAAAGACTTTCACATATTATTTCACTTTATACTTATGGCAGCTCTATGAATTATGTAAAGGAAGTCTTTTTTTTCCTGATTTTACAGAAGAGTGACCTGAGGATAGGTTGTATGTCCAAGCTCACTGCATTGTATGCTTTCAACTAAATTGATCGAAGTGGTTATGACAGAAAAATCACATTTCTAGAAAATACTTTAGTAAACTGGAATCCAGATTTTTAAAAAATGTTTGTTGTTAAAGTTCAATTCTCATTGGACTTCATCATAGAGGCTCTCATTCATTTATTCAATGACACATCTTTTTCTTTAATAACATTTAATTTTTTTCCCCAATTATGTGTTAAAATAATTTTTAAACTTTTTTTCAGTTTTGAGTTCTAAATTGAATCCTTCCCTTTGTGTCCACCAGATGATAAGAAATCTGATATAGATTATACATGTGTAATCATATAAAACATTTCATATTAGTCATTTTGTAAAAGAAGTTTTGAATAAAGAAAAGAGAAAGGAAGGAAGGAAGGAATGAAGGAAAAAAGAGAAAATAATATGCTTCTGTCTGTATTCAGATGACATCAATTCTTTCTCAGGAGGCAGATAACATATTTCATCATGAGTCCTTTGGGATTGTCTCCACAGACATTTCTTGAATGTCAACCTTTTATATAGTCTTGTAGGGAATGGAAAATAAATATAAGAAGTAGAACCTACCTTTTAGGAATGTAAAATCTACATTCTAAAGACACATATGTACATGAAACATTTAAAGAAATTGAGAGGAGTGAAGGACCAATGAATGCTGAAGTTTTTGAAAAAGACTCCATGGAAGAGTGAGAATTTCATCTGGGACCCTATAATTGGTAGGATTTTGGTGGAAAGGACTATAAACTCTTGAACCTCAGCTAGAAAGTTCTTTCAGAGACTTTAAACAGTGAATATGAAACCACTCCTTCCCAAGGGCTTCATTCATAGTTTCTACATCTATAAAATGAGCTGCAGTAGGAAATGGCCAACCACTCTCGTGTATGCCAAGAAAACCCCAAACAGGGTCAAAAAGAATTGGACCCAACCAAAAAATGATTAAACAACAGCAACAGCAAAAGAAAGGAAAAGCATTCTTGGCAAATGTTGATGCACAAGTGAGATCTGTAATATATGGAGGCAGGAATGAATATGGTGTATTCGGGTTTATAGTTATGGAATTGACCTGTTTATTCAGGTTGAGGCATATTTAGAGGTAAAACTGAGAAGACTGATTGGGGTCAGATTGCAGAAAGACCTAAATGCCAGGCTAATAGTTTGAATTTTGTTTGGAATGTGATAATTAAATAAGCAAATAAATGCTTTTAAGCCAATAAATAACAAAGTAAAGAGATTCCTTTAAAGGATCAACCTAACAAAATGATATGGAATGTAATAGATGGAAGAGAGACTAAAGGCAGTGAGAAAAGTTGAGATCTCACAGCATTTCAAGCATGAGTGCTAAGGATATGAACTCCAGAGGTGGTGGAAGTGAGAACAGAAATCAATAGCCTATGAACTAATATAATAAAAATGACAATTCTACCGAAATTAATTCACTTATTCAACACCATGCAACTAAAACTGCCAAAATTATTTTATAGGGCTAGAAAAAACAGTAAAAAAATTCATTTAGAAGAATAAAAAAATATCAAAGGAATTAATGAAAAACAAATGCAAAGGAATATGACCTAACTGTACCAGACCTCAAACTATATTAGAAAATGGTAACCATCAAAACTATCTGGTACTAGTGAGAATTAGAGTGGTGGATTGGTAGATCACTGGTGTTTGAATAAACATTAGGTACACAAGACACAGTAGTAAATGCTCATAGTAAACTAGAGTTTGATAAGCCCAAAGACCCCAGCTTCTGGGATAAGAGCTTTGACAAAAACTACTAGGAAAACTGGAAAATAATATAGCAGAAACTAGCTATAGATAATATCTTACACAGTATACCAATGTAAGGAAAAAATGGGTACATTATTTAAACATAAAGTGTGATACTATAAGCAAATTAGGAAAGCAAGGAATAATTTACCTATCATTTATGGAGAGGGCAATAACATAACCAAACAAGGGATAAAGAGCACTACAAAATGTAAAATGAATAATTTTAATTATATTAAAAAGATTTTGCACAAACAAAACCAATTTACAACCAAGATTAGAAGGAAAGTAGAAAGAACCTTCCAACTAAGTGTCCCTGATAGAGTCCTCATTTCTCAAATAAATACTATCTAAATCAAATTTTGTAAGAATACAAGTCATTCGTCCATTGATAAATGGCCAAAAGATATGAACAGACAGTCTTCAGATGAAGAAACCAAAGCTATCCAGAGTCATATGGAGAAATGCTTTAAATAACTATTGATTAGAGAAATACAAATTAAAACAACTCTGAGGTACCACCTCAAATCTATAAGATTGGCTAATGTGACAGAAAAGGAAAATGATGTATGTTGGAGGGATGTAGGAAAACTGGGACACTAGTGGGCTGTTGGTGGAATTGTGAACTGATCCAACTATTCTGGAGATCAATCTGGATCTATGCCCACATGGTAATTAAATTATACATAGCTGTTGACACAACAATACTACAGCTAAGTCTGTATCCCAAAGAAACATAAAAAAGGGAAAAGAACCTCCATGTGCAAAAATATTTATAGTATATCATTTTGTGATGGTAAAGCATTGGAAATTGAAGAGATCCCCATCAATTGGGGAATGGCTGAACAAGTTATGATATATGAATGTAATGGAATCCTATTGTGCTATAAGAAATAACAAGCAGACAGATTTCAGAAAAACCTGGAAAGGCTTACATGAACTGATGCAAAGTGAAGTGAGGAGAATTATGAGAATATTGTACACAGTAACAGCAACATTGTGCAATGATCAGCTATGAATGACTTAGCTTTTCTCAGCATTACAATGATCTAAGACAGTTCCAAAGAACTCATGATAGAAAATGTTAGCCACATCCAGAGAAAGACCTAATGGAGTCAGAATGCAGATTAAAGCAAACAAATTAAAAAATAATAAATAAATAAAAATAAATTTTAAAAAATCGGCTAACTCAATTGCCAATAGAGGTCCAAAAAAGCCAATGAGGAGAAGAATGCTTTCAAAAGCAGAATTAGCCAAATGTAAAAGGAGGTTCAAAAGCTCACTAAAGAAAATAGTTCTTTAAAAATTAGAATAGAGCAGATGGAAGCTAATTACTATGAGAAACCAAAACATCTCAAAACAAAACCAAAAGAGTTGAAAAAATAGAATGTGAAATATCTCACTGGAAAAACAACTGACCTGGAAAATAGATCCAGGAGAGAAATTTAAAAATTATGGGAGTACCTGAAAGCCATGATCAAAAAGAGAGGCTGGACATCATATTTTATGAAACTATCAAGTCAAAACTGACCTGATATTGTACAACCACAGGGCAAAGTAAATACTGAATGAATCCACCAATCACCTTGTGAAAGAAATCAGAAAAGAAAAACTCCTAGGAATATTGTAGCCAAATTCCAGAGTTCTCAGGTCAAGGGGAAAATATTGCAAGCAGTTAAAAAGAAACAATTTGAGTACTATGGAAATACAATCAGAATAACACAAGACTTAGCAGTTTCTATATTAAGAGATCTCAAGGGCTTGGAATATGATATTCCAGAAGTCAAAGGAACTAGGATTAAAACCAAGAATCAGCTACCCAGGAACACTGAGTATTTTGAAAAAACACTCAGGTGAAAAAAATGGTCATTCAATGAAATAGAGGACTTTCAAGCATTCCTGATGAAAAGACCAGAACTGAATAGAAAATTTGGCTTTCAAATACGAGAATCAAGAGATGCATGTAAAGGCAAACAAGAAAGAGAAATCATAAGGGACTTTCTAAAGTTGAAGTGTTTACATTCCTACATGGAAAGATAATATATATTACTCTTGAAACTTTTCTCAATAGTTGGGTAATTGCAGGGATTTTACACACACACACACACACACACACACACACACACACACATAGAGAGAGAGAGCACAAGTTGAGTTGAACAAGAAGTGATGTCTAAAACAAAAACTTAAGGGGTGAGAGAAGAATATATTGGGGAGAGAAAGGGAGAAATGGAAAACTGGAATGGGGCAAATTATCTTTCATAAAAGAGGCAAGAAAAAGCTTTTCCAATGGATGAGAAAAGGGAGGAGGTGAGAACGAAAAAGTGAAGCTTACTCTCTTCACATTTGGCTTAAGGAGGGACTAGCATATTCAATTTGGTATGAAAATCTGTCACACACTACAGGAAAGTAGGGAAAAAGGGGACAAGTGGGGTGGGGGGATGATAGAAGGGAGGGCAAATGGGAAGAGGGAGTAATTAGAAGTAAACACTTTTGGGGAAGGTCAAGGTCAAGAGAGAGAATGGAATTAATGAGGGGCAAGATAGGTTGGAGGGAAATCGAGTTAATCTTACACAACATGACTATTATGGACGTCTTTTGCAAAACTACCCATATATAGCCTATATTGAGTTGCTTGCCTTCTCAGTGGGGATGGGTGGGGAGGGAGGGAGGTAGAGAGGTTAGAATTCAAAGTATTAGAAATGAATGTTGAGAATTGTTTTTGCATACAACTGGAAAATAAGAAATACAGGTAATGGAGTATAGAAAACAAACTTGCCCTACAAGAAATGAGAGAAGTTGGGGATAAGGGAAGAGAGGGGTATGATAAAAGTGAAGGCATATTGAGGGAAGGGATAATCAGAATGCAAGGTGTTATAGGGCAGAGGGAAGATAGAGATGGGGAGAAAATTTGGAACTCAAAATTCTGTGGAAATGAATGTTGCAAACTAAAAATGAATAAATAAACTTTAAAATAAAAAAGAAAGTGATAAAAAAAGAAAACTGATTCATTCTAGATTTCTAGAACCTTTTCTCAGGTAGGAAGAAAGAATAGCATATTTATCTTCAAAAGTGACTTCAAACTTCTTTTTCAATACTACACTATTCAAATTAGTATTGGATCTTTTCCACCCTTCTCTCTTTGGCTTCTAGTTTAAGTAAATATGAGATAGCGTATCCTATTGACTCATTCAATTGAAGTTCTAATTTTGAATAATACCTGACTTATTTTATGTTCACTTAAATTTTCTTGCAATAAGTCAATTTCTTTCATATTATATTTCGTAAAAATCACTTCCTTAAGAATATGTGTGGGATGACCTTTACTCTCTCTCCATCTTGTTATTCCCTCTTACCCTCAGAAGCCTCATTATTTCATATATGATCTATTTTAGTAACTGGCTCAATCTCTGAAGGGCTATTGTAGGAAAGAGGAATTAGACAATTTCTTCTCCTTTGGGTACAGATCAAAGAACAATAGCATAGGTTATCATCTTTTTGCTCAATTTAAGGAAGAATTCCCTAAGATAAGATCTGTCCTATAATACAATGAGCTACAGTGAAAGTCTTCAAGGAAAAACTGAATGACCACATATTGGGAGAACTGCAGTGGATATTATTCCTTAAGGCTGAGACAGAACCAGATGTCCTATATCAGGTTATCTGCCTCTGTCCTAGATAATTATACATTATTCATCGATTTACAAAGCTGAAAGTTGATGACCTCTTTGGAATTCTGGTGATACCTGAGGAACCATTCTTAGAACATTATTCTTCAATGCATAAGCTTAAATGAATAGGAAAATCAAGAAAATTAGCTTTACTGAAATAAATATGTATTTTCTCAATCCAAATTCATGAACCCCTGAAATTCACCTATAGATCTCTTGAAGGTCTATTAACTCCAGATGAAAGATTCCCCATTTAATATAACTTGGATCAGAGAAGAAATGTCTTCTCTAAGGTTCTCAATAAGTGGTCATCTAGCTGTTGTTTTTTTTTCCTTTTAAAGTCCTGGAAACTTTGAGTAGCAAGACATAACCTTCAACGTCCTGAGGATGTCCATTACATTTCTGGGCTGCAGCCATTATTGATATTCCCTCTGTTAAGCCAAACCATAATATACTTTTTAAAAATTTTACCTATTTCTCCTACTTCTGTGGTTTGAATTAAAAGAAAACCTTTAGAGAGTTGTTGATTCATAGAAGTGAAAATGACCTTAGAATGTGTCACCTAGAAATTATCATACCTCAACATTACTCCCTTCAATGTCCTTGCCAAATGTTCTCCCATTTTCTTCCTAGGTTTATCCCACCTAATTTTTTTCTCCAGTGATATCTTGGTTCTTTAAAGAATTCACTGCTAACATGACTTGTATTTATGTAAACCTTAATAAGCTTTTTGAAAGTGGGTCATAAAATGTAATATTACAAATTAGTGGAAATCTCAGTGTAAGTACAGAAGAACAAAGCTTTTGTTCTGATGGCATGGTAAGATCCCCCCAATTATCAAATGAAATATACAATTGTAGCCTGCGAATAAAATGAAGAAAGAACAAGCCAGAGGACTGCACTTTAAACATTTTCTCAACAGAAACCCATATCTTTTGTTACATGTCTACTATAGAATTTATTTGATTTTATAACTAGCAATATTCAAAAATAGTCCTTTTATTACTTATCCTGTGCGGTTTACGACTCAAAGAGCGTTTTACAAAATGAAGGCTCACAGGAGAAAGCAGAAGAAAGAAGTAGGGGAAAGGCAAAGAAATAATTAGAAAACCTCCAGGCTGTTTAATGTGGGTTAAATGGTTCTACTACTGCTTCAAGAAAACAAATATGCCACTGTAGCAAATAGTAGATATGTCTAATGTAAGATATGATCTTATAGTTATGAATGACACAACTCAGGAACTCTTCTACCTACTATTAAATACTGAACTTGACTACATCATTACTAATTCTAAGCCTCACTTTCCTTTTCAATGGGGTAAATCCAAGAGATGTTAGAGAGCAACTATTGTGAACTCCCATTTTTACAAAAGAGGAAACTGAGAATCAAAGAGATTAAGTCATTTAAATCTCAACAGCCACTATGTGGGTGAGGATGAATAAGAAGCTAGGGGTCTTGTCTTAATGTCCAATGCTGAAAGATATTAACAGAGAAATACAAAGACAGAGAGACAGAGAGAGACAGAAATAGAGACAGAGAAATAGATGGAAGGAGAGACAAAGCTAGAGAGAGAAAAAGAGTACATTTATTAAGCAATTATTATGGGCCAGGCTCTGGGCAAATTACTGAGGATAAGATAAAATTCTTAAAAAATACAAACACTCATCCTGAACTTCAAGTAGCTTATATTTTATATAAGATGATATCACGTAAAAGGAGATGGAAATGAGAGCAGGGCAAGGTTATTGTCAAAGAGATGGCAATGCCTAAAGACTGGAGAGGTGATGAAGGAGGGAAGTAAACTTGACCTGAGCACCTCACCATTTAGTGCAACAGGTCACAAGAAGGAAGCTTCCGTTCCAGCTCTGACATTCTGTATTATAACTTAGCTACCTTTAAATTATAATCGTTTATGTCTTAGGTCACTTCAATTCTGACACTCTATTTCTTAACTTTCTGTCAGGAAATCCTTCTCTGTTTTCATTATCTGTTTTATTGTACTTTAAAACTGTCATTCTATGTTTATCCTTCTAATTTTCAATAGTCTCATATATTTTTAAGTGATTGGTTCAAACAATCTGTGATTCTAAACAATATTTAAAGCAAGCAAACTATATACTGAACATACAATGTAATTCTATGTTGTCATAGTACTATGGGAATACTTTCTTGAGTTGTATATAGTTTCTGCCTGCCAAAAATTTACAACAGGAGCAAATAATAATTGCTAATTTGTGACAGTAAAGAAAACTAAATATAGAATCTGAGCATATCTAAATAAATTAAAGGACACTGTCAAACCTGTAGCCCTTGTGACCCCTTTCATGATAGAAATTGGTCCCAAAGTCTTGTGCTAGCTTCCTAAACTATACAGAAAAAATTACATCATTATTTATTGAATATACCATATCAAATATCTAATGAAGGTATGCACTACTTCCGAGAGTCCTAAAGTCAGCATGTCATCAGAGTCTCCTTAGAATATACATGGGATAGTTTTGTTGAAAGTCTGTGTCACCCACATCAGCCACCCAAGGGCGTATAGCCTAAAATCAATCAAAGAAGAAGGATTCATTAAGTACCTCTTCTGTGGCAGGGACTCTGATAGGTACTAGTTATATAAGTATAAAGTTAATTTATCCCAATTTGTGTAAAGCTTATGTACAAATGAAAGAAAAAAATGTGATACATACATATATATGTATATATGTATATGTATATATATATGTACATAGAAATGCATACACACATACACAGATACACACATGTTTATATATGAATGTGTTTTATTTGTATATGTATACATATATAAGTATATATGAAATGCAAAAATGATGAATACATATGTATTTTCTCTCACAAACAACTTGTATTTAATATATAGATAAAAATCAAAGTACATATATATAGTTATTATAGATATAAATAGATATATCTATACAGAGATATATAGATATAAATAGACATATCTCTATATCTGCTATACAGGAAAATTTATATAACATTTAAAGACAAGATTGTTTGGGAAAACACTTGCAGTTGAATCAGGAAAGTATTCATGGAAAAGATGATGTTTTAGCTACATTTTAAAGGAAGAGAGGGACTCTATGTTACAGATATGACTAGTCAAAATGAATTACATTCCAAGTATGGAGTATGAGCAGTGTACCATTGGAGTGTCGTGGGTAATGAACAATGAGAAGTCCAGTTTGGCCACATTGAAGTATTGGGGTAAGAAATAATGTCAAGTAAGACTCGAAAGAAAGATTGAGGCTAATTTTTATAAATATTTAAAAGCTAAAAATTTAAAATTATATTTTGTCCTAGAGGCAAAAGGAAGCCACTGGAGTCAATTAAGCAGGAAAATCACATGGTCAGAAATACAACCAAGGAAAGCTTACTTTTCCATGAATTTGCTATATGGACTAGGATAACAGACTTCCAGCAAGAAGACCATTTAGAAGGCTATTTTGCAATAAACTAGGTGAGAGGAGATGTTTACCTGAAATAACATAGTAGATATTTAAGTGAAGAAAAGGGATTGAATATGAGAAATATCACGAAGATAGAAATAACAAATTTGGGCAATTGATTATTTATGTGGAAAGAGGGATATTGAGAAATGCAGGAAAATGCAGAGATTACAAATGTAGAAAACTAGAATGTTGATGCCACCATTGACCTAAAAAAGAAGAGAAGTTTCAAAGAGGAAAGACTGAGAGAGAATGATAATTAGTTTATTTTTATAGGAATTTATTATGCCTCTATGATGTTCTGAAATGTCCAAATAATGTAAGTGATGTTCTGAAAAAGTCCAAAAACTGAATGAAGCTCAGGCAAACAATAGGCCTGATCAATATATTGATCTGGGAGTTATCATTATAGATCACATTCAAGGGGTCTGACAAATTTGCCAAGATAAAGAGAGTCAGAGAGATAGAGTCAGAGAGACAGAGAGGGACACAGAGACACACCAAGAGAAAGAGAGACATGCGCAGACATAGAGACAGAGAAATAGACAAAATCAGAGAGAGAGGGGATACAGAGGGTGATGTGGATCCAGGACAGAAATTTTGGGAACACCTGAAATTAGAGAAAGGATTGAACCAGGAGACACTAGATTCAGGAAAATAAAAAGAATGCAGAATATCTTGGAGGAAACTATGTCAAATGCAATAGCTCAATAAGGGAAAGGATTAAAAGTGATGCAAATAAATGATGAAGAAGAGAGCAATCTTAGTTGAATGATGAAATTGAAATCTAGATGGCAAAGTGGCTGATGCATGAGTGAGAAGAAAGAAAGTGTAAGTAATGAGTAAAGACAACTGTTTTATTTGTATTTAAGCCATATTATTAATATTTTTCCATCACTTTGTTATGTTAAGGCAATTCGTAAAACAATAAAACATAAAACAAGCTCTGATTTGATTATTTCTATGGCATAAATGCTCATACTGAAAATTTAACAACTGATTCTCCCCAACTGGGTAGAGCTGACTCTGAACCCTCCTGGAGAACGTTAGCAGTTAAAAAGCCTTCCTGTGGAAGATACTATTTGAGATGTGCCTTAAAGGAAGACAGGATTCAAGTGAGGAGGAATCTAGTACCTTGCAGTAGAGTAGGGATTCTTGGTCTTTTTTTGTATCATGGACCCCTTTGGCAATCTGGTGAAGCCTATGGACCCTTTCTCAGAATAATGGTTTTAAATGCATAAAATATAACACATAGATTTACAAAGGAAAATATGGTGAAAGAAGGATGTAATTTTTTTTTCTCACCCAAGTTCAGACTTCTTTAAATGCATTCATTAACTCCTTTAAAGACAAATTTTTAGAGAAATTTGTCTAAGAAAAAGAGAAGAGACAAAGGATAATAAATTGAGAGGACAATAGAGACTAGTGATTTTTGTTTTTTGCTTGTTCTTATTTTTGCTTGTTTTAGAAAGCGAGGTGAAAAAGGGGATAGAGTTGCGGGCCTGGAGGCAGAAAGGCCTGAATTCAAATTGAAGCACAGAACCTTACTAGTTGAGTTACCCTGAGCAAGTCACTTTGCTTTTGTTTGCCTCAGTTTCCTCAACTAAAAAATGAAAATCGAAATTAACACCTACTTAATTTTTGTAATGACTAAATAAGAAGTTTGTAAAGTGTTTAATACAGTGACTGCGATATATAGTCTGTGCTTAATAAATGCTTATTCCCTTCCCTCATTAAGGATGAAGCAATATTAGATAGAAAGCAACAAGGAAGGAATGTGCTGCCAGGAGCAGATGAGAATTTAATCAAGGGGATGGTTAGGAAGGCAGTCTGCTGAAGAAACCTATTTCCTTCCCTCACCACCACTGAGCCTGTGGTCTCAGAGTGTGGTATTCTATGTCTTCAATTAAAAATTCAGGAATGAGAGGAAATATTACTCAAAATATTAAAATTTATGAAAAGAATCTTTCATGCATAAGTATATAAGTCACTAGCTCATCTTACTGGGTGTTTTTCTTTCTGACATAGTTCCATGCATCTGTGGATTCAACTATCCAGCACACTATGATAAACATTTTTGAAATAGTATAAATGGAATGAAATAGGTGAAATTTATTTGTCTCTATATAACTTAAGACATTATTTGAACCTCCTAACACTTGACTTGCATAATCTTTGGCAGTAGTGGGTAAGAGGGTAGGGGAATTTTTGAATCATCTGAATCTTCTTCCAATGACAGGAAAAAAAAACTGTCTCACGTTGAATGTATGCATGAATGATGAATGGATGAATGAATAAACATTTATTTGTTAAGTTCATGCTAATTACCTGGGTTTGAGAATACAGGTACAACATAAAAGCAATACAGTTTTTGTCCTTAAGGATTTTACACCCTAATACCAAGGAACACTATTTAATGAGTCAAAACCAAGGAAGAATTTTCAGTCTGGAGAATTATAGGAATGAGCTAGAGCTATAGGATAGCTAATCATCATAACCTTTCCTGCTGCATTTGTAGCACTAATTTTTATTACTATTTCAAGGTTTAAGGAAACAAGTGGAAAGTGAGTATATGTGTAGGTATGTGAAGATGGCAAATGCTACATGCTTATTTTGATAAAGCTGCATTTTCCTGGTAAATGGTTAGGTGGGATAGAAAGCATAATGTGAACCATGTAAGATGATATTTTCCTCTCTCTTGCCTACAATTGAGGTAGCTCAAAATGAGTGAATTAACATCCTAAAGGATGAGGGATCTTGCCCTCTGGATGTGTAGATTGAATATGTCAAGCTTCTAAGTTTGGAGAATAGGACAACAGCAGCCCAGATGGCAAGATGCCTTTGCAAGGCAGGCCTTTTTTTGTTTGTTTGTTTTGTTTTTTTCCCCAAAGTTTACTTAGGAAATAATCACATATTATAATGAGGGATAGCAGTGGGAAGAATTGTGAGAAAACTCAGTCCACTCTCTGACTCACCATCCTGACAAGCTTGACAAAAACTATCTGTTTTTTGAGTTCTGAACTTCGCTCTGTTGAACCTAGTCCTTTTGCTTTGCTCCAGTACCTAGGAGTTCCTTTACAATGCTCACTTCCTACAGCCAGTCAAAATCCAGGACAGTGACTGCTCATGCCTACTGCTCACAAGGTGAGCAGAGAATTTAGTACTCAGAGGTTGGAGAAAGAAGCAAATAAACAAATATAAATAACCATGTATATATCTCATAATTTTCTTTCCAGCTCATTGCCAGGGTATTCTCTCTGAGATTTCCAGTAAGCAGGAAGGGACAATCTTGTGCACAGGATCTCTTTTTCAATGCATCAAGGTCCCTGGATGATATTAAGGTGAGCTAAGAACAGAATAATTAGAAAAATCTAAAAGGGCAATGAGTTAGGCATATGTCCCATTGGAGTACTGGGGGTTGATGTGGATACTATTATGATTAGGGAAAAGTAGCTGTAAACTGTAGAGAAATTCTGGAGTGTTGGGGAGCTATAAGATAATCAATAGTGGTGGGGAGGAACACTCAGTTGAGTTTTAATTCTTTGCACTAAAATGTTGATGCATTAAAAAATTGACAGGGAAAGAAAGTCTAAATGTTCCTCCATTCTTTATGGGTTTTGCCAACACTGCTGGCTCCTTTCCTTTTATCCTGTTAGCAGTAAGACAGAAAGGAAGAATTTATTTCAGATTCAAAAGTGTTTCAGATTAATTCCTTTAGGGAACAGAGGATGAAAGGCAACGCTTTTGTGTGTTGTAAAAGGATAACTTGATGAATGTTTGTATTATCTAATTCAGGAATTACTTATTTACCATTCTTGGTAGGCAACTGTTTCTCAGGGCCAGTCTTTACTACTGCTAGTGTCAGCAGTGTTAGACAACTTTTTCAGAAGATTTAAATGTTTGTCTTGACCCATAGTTCTATTTTCAAGCCAAGCCTTCTATTATTAAAGTATCACCAGGATAACCCATTAGAATGTTCCCAGCTGTCATTTGTGACATTATTTATAATAATAATATTTTCTTCCATTTAAGTCCTACTCTAACAATCCATTAAAACCCAGAAATAGGTCAGAATTTTTCAGAATAAAGTGTTAATTCGGGCAGGTACTCTCATCTGAAAAAAAGATCTGAATGAGGTCCTAGCCATGCTCTGTGTTTCTCTTCTCTGAGAAATAAGATGTCTCAGTTCAGAGAAACTCATCACAAATGGTTTGACCACAAGAGGAAACTTTGTGGTTCCCTTCTAAGCTAAATACAGAGATCATCTATGAAGGAATAGAGAAAGTACAACAAATTAATGACAAGAGGATTTTTTTTAATTGTTGAGGATGTAAAAATTGAATACATTAATATATCTCTTTATAATCTAAAAAATATACTCTTCACAACAAACTTTGAACTTAGATAATTAAAGTGCCATTTTACTCATTTTGCAGATAGTCTGAGAGAAATAAAATAACTTACCCAGACTCTTACTGCATATAAACATCACAGCAATGATTCCAGCTCAGGTCTTACGACTCCACGGACAGACTCCACCATATGGTCCTGACATATACAAAATCATAATCGATTTCCCCACTTTTACTCAGTGCAGATTTTGCACAAACTACATCTTTGTAGACTCTGGCAAGATGAGAGAGCACATGACAGATGATATATACATTTGGCCCATGTCCTTTAAAATACCGTTATCAGGAAGCCATCTCAAACAAGCTCAGTTGTAAATTTCTCTACAATTTACAACTGCTGGGAAAGAAGCAGGATGGCTCCGTGGTCAGCATGCAACTAACACTTTAAAGTAGGCAGAAATATGTCCCTTTTTACATATTCAGTTCAGAATGATCTAATTGCCAAATCGATCAATGTCTAGCCATGGATGTTGCAATAAGAACAGACTGATGGTTCAGTGCAGTTTACTGCTCTTTAGAAATTGTCAGGCCTGTGAAGACCTTGTAAAAAATAAAATTGGCACAATCATTTCTGGATGCTATGCATGGTCAGCACCCAGGAGGTAGTGAGAATCAAAAGTATGCCCTAATGATTACAATCTATGATTAATCTTAAACTCTCCTCAAAAACCACCATTCTAAGTTGATACATCTCTATACTTTTAGTGGATTTTAGTATGCAGCATAAGTGTCTGAATGTACTATATAAGGCCCAGGAAGTACCTTCCTCCACAAAGACATAAATGAATATAGTTCTAGAGCTGTAAGTAGTTAAGCAAATCAAACAATAATGCTGGGAGACAGATAGCTTAGAAGACAGAAAATATGAATGAAAAGACCTAAGAACATAGAAGGTTGGAATAGAGATTATTAAACTAGAAGACACCTAAGGAACCCTCTACAGCAAACTGTTTAGTTCAAAACTGAAGAACTATTAACAAGCAAAAACTAAATGCTTAAAATTTGTCAGATACTGTGCAAAATGATGGGAATAAGAATGGAAGAAAAATTCCCTTCTAGTCTTCTCTTGTAATAATAACAGTCGTTAGTTGGTTGGTTGTCATACTTTGTTCTCAGAGAGGACCAAAATGACATCACTATGCTAGAGTCAAGTTTTAATGTGTCTGACAGTAGATGATTAGACAAATATGAACTTGGAATGTTCGGTCACACATCAGGCACAAACAGGCACACATGTGAACCTTTGGGGTGGATACTCTAAACTTGCACATCCTGCACTTCCTTTAAGCTGTTTCATTCTGCTTTGTTCATAGAGCACAGTACCTACTCTGATGTGGGCACTCCGCTCCAAGCAGTCCTGTGCCAGTGTCTCCCATGTCACACAATGAATTCCAAAGTTCTTAAAAGAGGTTTTGAGAGTGTTGTTGTATTGCTTCTTCTGACCACCCTCTGAATGCTTGCTCTGTGTTCGAATGCAAAACATATGGTCATTGCAATAGTAGCAAGAACACTATAAGAATATCAGCAACAGTGATGATGTTGGCAATGATGTTTTAGGGAGCTTACTATGTGCCAGACTCTGTGCTAAGCACTACAAAATGATTCTCATTTAGTCCTCACAACAACTACAAGAGGTAGCCACTATTGTAATTCCCATTGTAAAAATGGGGAAACTGGGGCAAACAGAAGTGAAATGATTGGTTCAGGATCACATAATTGGTAAACATGTGTGGCTGGATTTAAAGTCAAGTCTTCTTGATTCAAGGCCCATTGCCCTATCTACTGCATCACCTACTCTCTTCTATTGTAAATTCTATCTCTTTAATGAAAGGAGGCATTTCTGATTCTTTATGTGATTGGAGGTGCAAGTTCTCCCTGAATACAGCTAAAATACAGAACCAGATGAAGATACCTCTATTGTCATACTTCGCCCTTGACCCTTGATTTCTTCTCACTTTATAAAGCTTACCCAGAAGTAACTAACACAATATACTCCTCTAATGTATATCCTGGTTTTCATTTGACTCCAAATTAGAAGAGGATGACTCAAAAGCTTCATTTCCCCTCTTGTACTGACACTCAATTGATTTATTTTCACTAAGACTAAGAGTCTGACAAATACAGTGACTGCCAAACCCTTTTTTTTCAAGACCCTTACCTTCATGGAAATATATAAAGCATATTACTGCATCTTATCTGATGCTGAGCTGACTGGTGTGTGCCAAGATTGAATCTGTTAAAGATTATCTGAATTTCCCTGGGATTGCATTGAAGCATGGAGTGAGGTGCGGAAGAAGGATGGTATGACCACTGGAGCTTCTGCATCCAAAATCTCTAAAAAAATGCAATAGTCTCAGTCCATGGAAGAGCTCAAAAAAAAAAAGATTTTGAATATCAAGTAAGAGAGGTGGAGGAAAAATTGGGAAGAGCAATGAGAGTGATGCATGAAAATCATGAAAAGGAAGTGAACAGCTAGCTAAAGGAGACTCAAAAAATGCTGAAGAAAATAACACCTCTAAAAACAGACTAACCCAAATGGCAAAAGAGGTTTAAAAAACCAATGAGGAGAAGAATGCTTTAAAAAGCAGAATTAGGCAAATGGAAAAGGAGGTTGAAAAGTTCAATGAAGAAAACAGTTCTTTAAAAATTAAAATGAAGCAGATGGAAACTAATGACTTTAGGAGAAACCAAAAAATCATAAAACAAAACAAAAATAAAAAATGGAAGACAATGTGAAATATCTCATTGGAAAAAGAACTGGCCTGGAAAATACATCCAGGAGAGATGATTTAAAACTTATTGTTCTACCTGAAATCTATGATCAAAAAACGACCCTAGACATCATCTTCCAAGAAATTATCAAGGAAAACTGCCCTGATGGTCTAGAACTACAGGGTAAAACAGAAATAGAAAGAATTCACTGTATACTTCCTGAAAGAGACCCTGAAATAAAAACTCTTGGGAATATTGTAGCCAAATTCCAGAGTTTCCAGGTCAAGAAAAAAATATTATGTACAGTAGGAAAGAAGCAATTCAAGTATTGTGGAAACACAATGAGGTTAACACAGGATTGAGTAGCTTTTACATTAAGGGATTGAAGGACTTAGAATATGATATTGCAGAGGTCAAAGGAGACAGGATTAAAAAGAAGAATCACCTACCCAGCAAAACTGAGTATAATACTTCAGGGGAAAAATGGATTTTTAATGAAATAGATGAGTTCCAAGCATTCATATTGAAAAGACCAGAGCTGAATAGAAAATTTGATTTTCAAATACAAGAATCAAGAGAAACATGGAAAGGTAAACAGGATGGAAAAGCCTTAAGGAACTCATTAAAGTGGAACTGCTTACATTCCTTCACGTAAAAACGTTATTTGTAACTCATGAGACTTCTTCAGTATTAGGTTAGTTAGAGATAATATAACTGTGTATATGTATATATGCATATGTATGTTTGTATATACATATATATGAAAATGTGTATGTATGTCTGTATATATGTGTGTCTTGGTATGTATGTATGTGTCTATTACATGTATGTAGGTATGTATATTTACATAGGTGCATGTGGGTATGTATACATATGTATATACTACATATACAAGAACTATTGCTCTTAAATATAATAATAATTACAAAATTATTTATATGTGCTATCTCATTTGCTCTTTACCACAACTCTGTGATATAAGTGCGATGATTACTAGCTTTTTACAGGTAAGGAAAATGAGACTAAGGAAAGCTAAATGACTTGTCCAAGGTCACAAAGCTAATAAAATACCTCAGACAGATAACTTAATTCACAATTCTTTTTGATATTCCATGTCCCCAAATTGACACATTCATATGTAACTGTGCTAAGCTATTAACTAAAACATGGCAAGATCAGGGATTTCTACTGAGGAAAAGATTAGTGGGGCAGCTTCAGCTATAAAGGGATCATGACAGAATGGCCTCTTTAATTTGAAAATATTTTCACATGCTTTCTAGATAATGATATACAGGTATATCTTACACTAAGGTAGTAAACACATTTCTATGGGCCGCATGAAGCTTACAACACTCTTTGTTGCAATTTGAGTCAGATTAGAATCTAATTGGGAAATACTTAACAAAATAAGTAAGAATATAATAAAAATAGATAAAATTACATTTTAAAACTAAGTCAATTTGTGGCCTGCAGGGATCCTTATACACAGTTTAGATTGGCTTATTCTGTTTCCATTTGAGTTTGACACCACTGCCTTACACAATGTACTTCTCTGGATAGTGAAGCGATATTGCCATGACAATTTTTTTTCACATCATGATTATTTCTTTACATTTATGAACTCCGTGTTTGGAAGTAGGAGAAACCATTGCCAATAGGAGAAAAAAAAGGTCTAATGGAGAAATTATATCAATTCAAATTTATCAGTTACTTGAGTGTCAATTTTATATAGAATAAACTGCTAAGGCTTTGGAGAAATAGAGGAACAAAAAAGATATTGGAAGGAACCAGCTTTCCAATAGGTCACTGTGTAATAAGGAATTTAGGACAGCAATAATTTTAATGCCATATAGAATATAATATAGTCATTCATGAAATGCAAAAAAAAAAAAAAACCTCTGAGATCCAGGGAAGGAATGAGTATACCTCTATGGGGAAAATATCATTTTAACTTTGAGATTACATGTGGATTGGGCCTTGAAAAAGAGATAAGGGAGTAAGATGAGTAAGACTCCCTTCCGGATTCACAGAATTTTATTAAGAGTTGTCCATCAATTATAAAATTATAGATCTTGAGCTGAAAAAGAACTCAATGTACCTGGGCCTCAGTTTCCCAAAGGAAAAATAAAGGGTTTAGAGTAGTGAAGCACCAATGTGATATTCACAGCAATTGCTAGGAATAGGCAGGCATATTTCCAGGGTAAATGCACAAAATATAAACTCTTTCTCAAAGACAAAGCCAAAATATTTATTCAGAAACTAGAAAGCCAATTCCACAATGGTAACAAGGAAGTTTGTACACATTACAAATATAGGGAACACTGCCACCCCAAGACTTCCCTCCATTAGGTCTCCCTACAAACATGTTCCCCTAGGCCAAAATTCCACCCTCTCACACTAGTAGCTCTGCCTCACTTTCTCTCAGGTCTGCCCTTCCTGCTTCACCAGTTAAGTAAGCTCCTCCCACCATCAACTCCATGTAACTCAGGTTGTGGGCTGAGTTAAAGTTCAAAGCAGGTCACATGGGCCTATTAAAGGGCAGGGAAGATCTTCAAATCCCACTGCCATAACAAATACAAGGTTCCCAAGGTCTTTCTTCATGGAGTTCATGAATGTAAAGAAATAATCATGACCTAAACAAAAAATTGTCATGGTAATATATAGCTTCACTATAAACCATCGCTAATACATTGTTAACTGATATTATTTGAAAATGCCATGTTAATGGACAATATTGTTTCCCTTAAAACCACCACCAACAAGAACACACTGCAATAGCACACTTGTCTATGAAACAGTGCTTCAACAAGCATTAGGATTTCCAAACAGAGAAGTATATTGTGTAAGGCAGTGGTATCAAACTCAAATAGAAACAGAATAAGCCAATCTAAACTGTGTATAAGGATCCCTGCAGGCCACAAATTGACTTAGTTTTAAAATGTAATTTTATCTATTTTTATTATATTCTTACTTATTTTGTTAAGTATTTCCCAATTAGATTCTAATCTGATATAAGTTGCATTACAGAGTGTTATAGGCCTCATGCGACCCACAGAAATGTGTTTACTACCTTAGTGTAAGATACACCCGTATATCATTATCTAGAAAGCATGTAAAAATATTTTCAAATTAAAGAGGCCATTCTGTCATGATCCCTTTATAGCTGAAGCTGCCCCACTAATCTTTTCCTCAGTAGAAATCACTGATCTTGCCATGTTTTAGTTAATAGCTTAGCATAGTTACATACGAATGTGTCAATTTGGGGGCATGGAATATAAAAAAGAATTGTGAATTAAATTAGCTGGCTGAGACATTTTATTAGCTTTGTGACATTGGACAAGTCATTTAGCTTTTCTTAGTCTCATTTTTCTTAAGTGTAAAAGAGGAATAGTGATAATACTTTTCTCACACAGTTCTTGTAAAGAGCAAATGAGATAGTACATATAAATCATTTTGTAACTATTATTGTATTTTAAGAACTGGAGCTAAACAATTCCATGTGCATGTGTTCACACATGCATGCATGCACACACATGAATACCCACGCAGGCATAGAAACCTTTATTTCAGTAACTAATCCTTTGACTATTTGTAGAATTTACCTCAGTTGCTTCTCAGACCAGATGCACATTTCTTTTTTTTTCTTTTTAGAAGTAGTTTTATTTATTTTTTTAATAAATTTATTTATTTACCTTTTTACCTTCATTTTAACAAGATTTTGGGTTCCAAAATTTTCTCCCCATTTGTCCCCTCCCCCCTCCCCAATACACTGAGCATTCTAATTTCCCCAATCACCAATCTGCCCTCTTTTCTTTCATCCCCAACTTCCCTTACCCCATCTTCTCTTTTGTCCTTTAGGGCCAGACAACTTTCTATTCCCCATTACCTGTATTTCTTATTTCCTAGTAGCAAGAAAAATACTCGACAGTTGTTCCTAAAACTTTGAGTTCCAACTTCTCCCCATCCC
>CM053769.1:143421198-143449261 GCA_028658325.1 Potorous gilbertii
TTTTGGATCTCTTTCAGGCAGTGATCGGTGGATTCTTTGAATACTTATTTTGCCCTCTGATTCTAGAATATCAGGGCAGTTTGCCTTGATAATTTCATGAAGGATGATGTCTAGGCTCTTTTTTTGATCATGGCTTTCAGGTAGTCCTATAATTTTAAATTGTCTCTCCTGGATCTATTTTCCAGGTCAGTTGTTTTTCTAATGAGATATTTCAAATTCTCTTCCATTTTGTCATTCTTTTGGTTTTGTTTTGTGATTTCTTGGTTTCTCAGAAAATCATTAGCCTCCATCTGTTCCATTCTAATTTTGAGAGAACTATTTTCTTCAGTGAGTTTTTGCACCTCTTTTTCCATTTGGTTAATTCTGCTTTTGAAAGCATTCTTCTCCTCATTGCCTTTTTGAACCTTTTTTGCCAGTTGAGTTAGCCTATTTTTCAAGGTGTTATTTTCTGCAGCATTTTTTTGGGTCTACTTTAGTAAGGTATTGACCCATTTTTCATGCTTTTCTTGCATCTCTCTCACTTCTCTTCCCAGTTTTTCCTCCACCTGTCTAACTTGATTTTCAAAATTCTTTTTGAGCTCTTTGATGGCCTGAGCCCATTGGATATCTATTTCAGATGTTTGAGATACAGAGGCCTTGACTCCTATGTATTTACCTGATGGTAAGCAGTTTTCTTCCTCCTCAGAGAGGACGGTTGGAATCATCTGTTCCCCAAGAAAATAACCTTCTATGGCCTTATTTTTTTTCCCCTTTCTGGTCATTTTCCCAGCCAATTACTTGACTTCTGAGAGTCCTCTCCACCCCTGTCTATGTCTGCCCAGCTAGTGCTTGGGGTCTGAGATTCAAATGCTGCTCCCCAGCCTCAGGGCTTTTGGTGTCTGGCCAGCTGCTATTCAGGGTAAGATTAAATCAGGTTCTCAGGTTGGGGCAGGGCCGTCTCCCAGGCTCAGTTCCTTCAGGGGATTTATGCAGAGACCTTCTGTAATGGAGCTACTGCTGAGCTCCTACCTGCTCTGGGAGCCTCTGGCCACCTGGCCACTGCCTCTGCTGCTGCCTTCCGAGGGGGCCCGACTTATGGAGACACCTCCTCCCCTCTCAGTCTGTCCAGACATCTCCCTCACTGACCTGTGTGTCTGTGGGTGGAGGGACCTTCGTGGCCACTGGAGATTCTGTCCCTGAAGCCTGCTCAGATCTGCTCTCTCCTCTCAGTACCATGCAGCCAGGGCAGGGCATCACTCCACTCCCATTGGGTGCGTGATGGACCTTTGGGATCGATTTTTCAGGGCTCTCTGGAACAGAAATCTCCTTCACTGTGTTGCGTGGCTTCCACTGTTCCAGAATTTGTTGGGAATTCTTTTTAGAGGTAATCCATGGGCTGTGGGTTCAGAGCTAGCATTTGTGAGTCTTTCTACTCCTCCATCTTTGGTATTAGGGTTTTAAGGTGTCATTTGTTTCTGGACCCTAGAGATGTATTGGAACATTCATTTTGTGTGACACAGTTAATCAGGGAAGAGTAAAATAACTATTTTACTTCTATTAATGCAGCCTAAGACTGCATTAGGTTTTCTAAATATTATGTCCTACTGCTGGTCATTATGGAAAAATCAGTCAATGTTAGCATAAGTTATATCTTTTGAAGGACAATGAAAAGTGATTCTACCATTTAAAGCACAGGCTACTGTTCTATTTTCATTTGGAGAGCAGTTATATTGAATAAGATTCACATCCCTGAGTAAACCTTATGCCCTGTCCCACTCTGAGGAGTCAGAGAAGGACTGAAAGTAATTTATCAATGTCACCAGGCACGCATAAAACTGGTAGCTCTTGTTTCTGAGCCATTGTCACTGATCCCTTTGTACAAAATGAAAATATGTGGGTTAGAAAAAATGAAAAGTTAGGAGGATAGTGGAATATAGGGAGTAACACTCCAAAGAAATTTAAAATAACTCCTCAAATCAAATTTTGGAAGAGCACAACTGAGAAATGGTCAGAGTGAGACATTTCTCCAGCCTAAGATCATTTAGGAAGTTTCCAGGTGAGGTCTGTTACTACATAAAGGGAGCCAGTCCAGAGTGTAGCAGCAACACCAGTGGTGGACCTTGGTGGAAGCCATGACACTGACACCAGGAACCACTTCTAGAACTTCCAGCCCAAAGGAAGTAAGGAGGTCTGTAATCATGTCAGAGATTATAAGAAACCCTTTCACTGGCACTGGGTGAAGCTGGAATTAATTGGGAACTCTATTGACCATACAACTCTGGGTTGCAGTTCTAGGGAGGAGAGGAGCAATAATGTTTGTACCTTCAAGAGCACAGGGCTCTTCCTGGGTAAAGAACAGAGCAGGGAGCAAGAGAGCAAGGACCATATATTTCCTTTGATCACACCAACTTGGAATCTCCCAAAACTTGCAGAACGAACTCTGAAACAGGATCATGAAAACGTCTGAAACTTTGGACAGTGCTTACTCTTTCATAGTTGACCACAGTCCAACTTTAACATAAAGCTCATAGTCAAAAATAGAGTAGGAAAAAATGGAGTAGAAAAAAGCAAGTAAACAATAATAAAAACAACAACAAAACTCAAAAACCTCTTTGCAAAAAACAAAAAAAAACTATTACAGTGCCAGGGAAGACCAAGATGCAAAATTAGCAAAAAGCAACAGTGTGAAAACATATAGAAAGAAAACCTCAAAAATGCTACTTGGAAACAAGTATAACAAGAATACCTCAAAGAGACAAAGAAAGAGATGAATAGCAAGGAGAAAAATGAGAAATGAAATGATAGCGATGCAAGAAAATTAAAAAAAAATAAACAGGTTGGAAACAGAGGTACAAAAATACGGAAGAAAATAATATCTTAAAAACAGAATTGATGTAATGTTAAAATAAAAAGAAGTCAGAAAAATTCAGTGAAGAAAAGAACTCCTCAAAAGGCAAAGGAAAGGGAGGTACAAAATTCACTGAAGAAAATAGTCCCTTAAATGTTAGAAGTTTATTATTTACTTACTTAGAGAAATACCGATCAAGCTACCAAAAACGTATTTTATACAGGTAAAAAGAAATAGTAACAAAATACATCTGAAAGAACAAAAAGTCCACAATATAAAGGGAATTAATGAAAACAAATGCAAGTAAAGGTGGCCCTAGTTGTAGCACATCTAAAATTTTATCATAAAGCAGCAAGCATCAAAAGTATTTGATATTGTCTGGAAATAGAGTATTAGATCTATGAAAAAGGTTGGGTACACAAGAAACAATAGTCAATGATTACAGTAACTGTTCTTGGACAAATGCAAAGACTCCAGCTTCTGAAACAAGAAATCACTTTTTGACAAAAATACTTTTGGGAAAATTGAAAAATAGTATGGCAGAATTAGGGATAGAGCAACATCTCACACTGCATACAAAGATAAGGTCAAAATGGTACATGATTTAGACAGAAAGGGTGAGACTATAAAGAAATTAGGAGAGCAAGGAATAACAAATCTGTCAGAGCAATGGAGAAGTGAAGATTTTATGACCAAATGAAAAACAGAGAATGTTATGAAATACAAAATGAATAATTTAGAATACATTAAATTAAAAAACATTTTACCCAAACAAAGCCAATGTAATCATGATTAGAAGGGAAGAAATTCTTAGAGTCTCTGATAAAGGCCCCATTTTTATAATACATAGAGAAGTGAGTCAAATTTGCAAGAATACAAGTAATTCCCCAAATCACAAATGGTGAAAATTCATGAATGAGCAGTTTTCAGATGAAAAAAATTAAACTATGTATAGTCATATGAAAAAATACTATAAATCACTATTTATTAGAGTAACAACTCTGAGGTACCATGTGATACCTGCCACATTGGCTAACATGACAACACAGGACAATGAAAAATATTGGAGGAGGTGTGGGAAAATTGGATCACTGATTCATTGCTGGTGGAATTATGAACTGATCCAACCACTCTGGAAAGCAATTTGGAACTATATGTCCAAAGGGCTATAAAACTGACTATACACTTTGATCTATAATACTACTTCTAGGTTTGTATCCCAAGGAGATCATGAAAAGGACTCACGTGTATAAAAATATTTATAGCAGCTCTTTATGTGGTGGCAAAGAATTGGAAACTAAGGAGATGCCCATCAACTGGGGAATGACTAAACAAGCAGTGATGTAAAATTATAATGAAATATAATTGTTCCATAAGAAATGATGAAAAAATAGACTTCATAAAACCTGGAAAGAATTACACGAACTGGTGCTGAGTGAAGTGAGCGGAACCTGAACACTGTACATAGTACCAGCAACATGGTGTGAATATCAGTCTTGATAGAAATGACATTTTTCAGCAATGCAATGATCTAAGGCAATTCCAAAATACTTGTGATGGAAAATGTTATCCACACCCAGAGAAAGAAAAATGGAATCTTAATGCAAATTGAAGTATACTCTTCTCTTTTTTTTTATTTTTTATGGTTTTTCCTTTTGGTTTTGATTCTTATTTATTTAACTTGACTAATATATAAATGTGTTTAATTTGATTGTATATGTATAGCTTATGTCAGATTGCATGCCATCTTGGTGAAGGGAAAGGAAGGAGGGGATTTAGAATTCAAGATCTTATAAAAGTGAATGCTGAAAACTAAAAACTAATTAATTAATTTAAACATAAGAATTATGCAAGTGGAAGCTAACAACTTGATGATGCATCAAAAAAATAAAAAGTCAGTATCACAAAAATAGAATAATATATACAATATCTCATCAGAAAAGAATCTGACCTGGAAAATAGACTTAGAATTGTTGTACTACATGAAAGTCATAATAAAAAAATAAAGTCTAGATATTATGCTTCAAGTAATTATCAAGGAAAACTGTCTTAATATCTTAGATCCAGAGGATAAAATAGAAAATGAAATAATATACTGATCACCTACTGAAAAAAAGATCCCCAAATCAAAATTCCAAGGAATAGTACAGTCAAATTAAAAAACTCCTAAGGAAAGAATACTGCAATAAGTCTGAAGGAAAAAAAAATCAAATATCTCAGGGCCACATTCAGGATCACACCTTTATTAGTTACTGCTATGAAGAAACAGAGGTCTTGGAAGATGATATTCCAGAAGGAAAAAATCTAGAATTATAAGAAGAAATAACAAATCAAGTGAAACTGAATATTATCGTTCCAGAGAAAAATAGACATATAATAAAATAGAGGACTTTCAAGCATTTCTGATGAAAGGATCAGAACTGAATAGAAAAATTGACATTCAAAAAAGAACATTTAGGAGAAGTTAAAAAAAATCATGAACAAGTAATCCTAAGAGACTCAAAAAGTAAAACTGGTTACATGTCAATATTAAAAGAAAATGTTCATTTTTTGTTTTGGGAAATGATCTATGATACCTTGGGATGATTTCTTGACTTAAACATGAATTGTATTTAAGTGAGGTAGAATTGCACAAAGTCATCAGCCTCACTCTTCCACTGTCGTCAAAGTCCAGTAACAAAACAAAAGGTGAAGGTGACTAGTGATGGCCTGGGATGCACTTTAATGTCTCTTATGTATGACCAAGTTCTAAGCACTTCACAGCACCTACCTCAGACATTTTCATGTCCATTGTCACAAATTGTTCTCATCTGTCTATTTTGCTGAGGGAAGTCCTCACATAGTTTTGAGTACATATTCCTCTAACTCACTGATGATTTTGAAGACCATTGGTTATACTCAATCTAGTTTAGAGCATTTTTCAAGACAGTTTTACCGTGGGTTACTCCTTCACAAGGTATAACTTTTTAGAGCCACCAGTGAAAGCTGAATGAAAGATGAACACTAAAATTATATGGAAATCCTTCAAAAAGACTAGTCAAGTCCTCCAACCAGAAGTGCTATTCCTCTCAAATACCCTATATACCACAAAATGATACATGTTACTCCTAAGAACTTTATCATAATTAGGGCAGTTAGAAGGAGCTTATGTATACAGAGGCATGAGTAAAGGTCAGTGATGTTGGAATGGTCTCAAAAAAATATTAATAAGTAAGGTGATGGAGTAAAAGCAGGGACTTCCCTGAGCTCTCCCTGAAAGTCCTCCAATACCTGTAAAAATGACTATAAACAAATTCTAGAACAACAGAACCTTCAAAATAACAGAGTCTTCCTTCCCAAGACAACCTGTAAAGTTGACAGGAGGGGTGTATCACACTGTGTTGGGAGCAGAGTACAGTCTGTCATGAGCTACTCTTGCACAGATGTGCTGGAGCAGGCCTCAGGTGAATGAATCATTGTCAGCTTAGCAGTTTCCAGACTTCTTAACCCACAAATTCCAAAAATGTCAGTGGCAAAACTCTGTGGGACCTAGGTGAAAGAGGAACATGCAGTATGACCAGGTCTGCCATGTCTGGCCCCAGTCCCAGAGTAATGGAGGTGGTAGTAGTAGCAGCATCAGCAGCAGAGGCTGGTTTCAGAGATCTGAGCCCACAGATGGTGGGGGATCAAGTACCTGATACAAAATTCTTGAAGCCTGGGACAATACACCCATCCTTAAACCCCACTAGAAGCAGATTTTTACCTTGACAAAAGTTAGAAAATCAAGTGTTTGGTTGGGAAGATGAGTAAAGATCATAAAACAACTGAGACTGTAGAATCTCACTTTGGTGACAATGAAGATCAAAATATACAACTGGAAGAAGTCAAAGCTCCAGCATCTAAAGACTTCAAGAAAAATATGAATTGGTCACAGGCCATGGAAGAGCTCAAAAAATATTTTGAAATTCAAGGAAGAAAAGTAGAGGAAAAGTTGGGAAGAGAAATGAGAGTGATACAAGAAAATTATGAAAATTGAGTCAACAGCTTGCTAAAGGAGGTCCAAAAAAATACTGAAGAAAATAATACCTTAAAAATAGACTAACCCAAAGAGCAAAAGCAGTTCAAAACAACATTGAGGAGAAGAATGCCTTAAAAAGCAGAATTGGCCAAATGGAAAAGGAGGTCCAAAAGCTCACTGAAGAAAATAATTCCTTCAAAATTAGAATAGAGCAAATGAAAGCTAATGACTTTAAGATAAATCAAGGAATTATAAAACAGAATCAAAAGAATGGGAAAAAGTAGAAGAAAATGTGAAATATTGCATTGAAAAAACGCAACAACCTGGATAATGTATTCAAGGGAGATAATTTAAAAAATATTTAACTACCTGAGAGCCATGATCAACAAAAAACAGGCTAGACATCATCTTTCAAGAAATTACCAAGGAAAACTTCCCAGATATTTTAGAACCAGAGGGCAAAATAGAAATGGAAAGACTCCAGCAATAACCTGTGGAAAGAGATTTTAAAAGCTTCTAGCAATATTATAATCAAGTTCCAGAGTTCTCAGGTCAAGGAGAAGACGTTTCACACAAAGAGAATAAAACAATTCAAGTATTTTGAAAATATGGTCAGGATAACACACGATCTAGCAGCTTCTACATTAAGGAAGTGAGGACCATGGGATGTGATATTCCAGAGGTCAGAGGGGCTAGGATTAAAACCAAGAATCACCTACTAAGCAAAACTGAATGTAATCCTTCAAGTGCAAAGATGGATATTCAATGAAATAGAGGACTTGCAAGCATTCTTGATTAAAAGAACAGAGCTGAATACAAAATTTGACTTTCAAATTCAATAATCAAGAGAAGCATTAAAAGGTAAATAGGAAAGAGACACAATAAGGGACTTATTAAAGTTGAACTGTTTACATTTCTACATGGAAACATAATATTTGTAACTCATGAAATCTATCTCAGTATGAGGATAGTTGGAGGAAATAGATAGATAGATAGATGGCACAAGTTGAGCTGAATATGATGGGATGATATCTAAAAAGTAAAATTAAAGAGTGAGAGAGGAATATATTGGGAGAAAGAGAAAGGAAGAGGTAGAGAGGAATAAATCATCTCACATAAAGGAGGCAAGAAGAAGTTTTCACAATGGAGGAGAAGATGAGGGGAGATGAGAAGGAATGAGTGAAACCATCAGATTTGGCTTAAGGAGGGAATGACCTTCACACTCATTGGGTATCTTACCCTACAGTAAAGTAGGGAGTAAGAGGATAAAGAAGGGGATGTTAGAAGGAAGGGCAGATTTCAGGAGAGGGTAGTCAACAGCAAAATCTTTTGAAAAAGGACAGAGTCAAAGGAGAAAATAGAATAAGTGGGAGGTGGAATAGAATGGAGGGAAATATAGTTAGATGTTCACAACAAGAATGTCATGGAAGTGTTTTGCATGAGTACACATAAATAACCTATACTGAATTTCTTGCCTTCTGCAGCAGCAGGCATCCTGACACATCCAGGATGGCTTGCTAGCACAGGTTCTTAGATCTGCTTTTCTAAAAGGAAAGCAACTTTTGAGGGATCAACAATCTTCTTTAATCACATATGCCAACAGAAAAATACAAGCAGAAAAGTAAACACTAATAGACAGGGCTTCTAACTGCCTGAACTTAACCAATACATTCATCACAGATCAACAGACACATCCAAATGTCTGACCATTATATACTTACATAGTTATCAGAGAGAGACCCACCAACATTCTCAAAGCTGGGGTTCCCTTAATGGCAATGAAGAGTTTTATCTGGCACATGAACCTTCTTCCAAAGAGTAAGCCCTAAAGCAAAATCTCACCTCAGAGTATCTAAACACACTTTTCAGAGATGGAGAACATCAACATCCTCATGACCCAGTCCTGTGTTAGAAATTGACAAAAAGCCTCCCCTAATCAAGCTTAATGGGCAACAGAAGATCTTTCATTCTCATTATACCTTCTCTATGAAGGTGGATGGGGAGGGAAGAAGGGAGAGAATTTGGAACTCAAAGTTTTAAAAACAAATGTTAATCATTTTTACATACAACTGAGAAAAAAGATATACAGCCAATGGAGTACAGGAATCTATTTTGACATTCAAGAAAGTAAAGGGGAAGGAGATAAGGGTGGGGGGGAATGATAAAAGGGAGGGCAGACTTGGGAAGAGGTAATCAGAATTCAAGCCATCTTGGGGTGAGGGGGAGGGGAGAGATCTAGAGAAAATTTGGAACTCAAAATCTTATGGAAATGAATGTTGAAAACAAAATGAATAAACTTTTCAAAAACATACAATGATAGAAGTAGGAAATAAAATATTAAGTGAGAAAAAGGCATGCACAGGGAGGATAGAGAAGGGAGAGGTAAAATGTGGAAAATTTTCTCATTTAAAAAAGCATTTAAGGTCAAGTTTTTAAAATGGAAGGTAAAATCAGGGTGGCCAACAGTGCTTGAACCTCACTTTAATCAGAATTTGTTCAATGAGAGAATACACACATGCATACATGTGTATATATATATATATATATATATATATATATATATATACACATGTATGTATGTATTTTTTGGGTATAAAAATCTAACTTGCTAGATAGACAAATAGGAGGGAAAGGGGATACAAGATAGAGTGGGATGATAAAATGGAGGGTGGATTAAGGGAGGCAATGGTCAAAAGCAAAAGAGTCTTCTGAGCAGTGACAGGAAAAAACGAGACAAAGAAGAATAAACAGAAGAAAGAACAGCTGGAAGTAGACATTCATCATAATTATGAATGTAAATGATATTAGTTAACCCATAAATGAGCATAGTAGAATGGATTAGAAACCACAATTGAACAAGTTACTGTTTACAAGATACACATTGAAACAAAAAAACAGAGAGATTTAAAATAAATGACTGGAGAAAAATCAATTATACTTTACAAAGGCATTAAGTCATCATCATGATCTCAGACAAAACAAAAGCACAAAGAGACTCAACTGAAAGAAGTAAGTAGGGAAACTTCATTTTGTGAAAAGGTACCATAGACAATAAAATACTATCAACATATATTGTGCCCCATTTCTTTAATAAAAACATCATTTCTTAAATGAAAAGAGAATTGAGTAAAATTTATAAAAAATAAAAGCCTTTCCAAATTATATTAACTAGTAGTCAAATTATATTAATGGACCATTTTCCAAAGAAGAAATCAAAACTACCTCTAACCATATAAAACAAAATCTACATCATTACTGATGAGGGAAAATGCAAATTAAAATATCTCTGAGGCACCATTTCACTTCTATCATAAATTGTTTTTGCTGGGGGGGGTGATTAGGGAAAATAAATACACTAATAAACGTTGGTGGTTTTGTGAATTGGAGAACATTCTGGAGAACAATTTGAAACTACTTCCAAAGTGACATGAAATTATACATACCCTTTGACTTAGTAATACCACTATTATGTTTTTACCCCAAAGAAATGAATAAAAAAGGAAAAAGACCCATATGGATAAAGTATTTATAGTATCTATTGTTATTGTAGCAATGAATTGGAATCAAGGGAATGCTCATAAAATGTCAAATGATTGAACAAAGTGTAGCATATAATTGTAGAGTACTATTGTGCCTGGAGAAATAACAGGGGGAGATCATAAAACAAACAAAAAGCAAAGCAAGATCTACATAACTGATGCAAAGTGAAGTGAAAAGAACTGGGAGACATTTGTCTTCAGTTACAGAAATGCAGTGATGATTCTCAGCTGTGAAAAACTTGGCTACTCTTACAAATACCATGATTCAAGATAATTCCAAAAGACTCATGATGAAAGTAATGCTATCTGCTACCACAATAGAATTCTGGGTGCTAACTGTAGCATAATTATCTCACTATCTTTTGGTATTGTTCTTTTGCAATATGACTACCATGGAAATATCTTTTGCATGATTTCAAATGTATAACACTATTATTTTGTTTGCCTTACCCTCCTATTACTCAACCTACTTAATCCAAGGAACTCTCCCTTGCCCTCCCATTCCTGTTAATCTAAACAATAGCCTATTACTGCCCCCTTATCATCTCTTTTAGAGATCCCTCCCTTATGCTATCCTCCTTCTCTTTCCTTTTACTTTTTTTTCTGAGTTTAGAAAACTTTTATATACTTCTACCTACTTTAAACTCATTCCTGATTAAGGTAGGGTTCCAGAATTATGAGCCTCCTCTCCCATCTAATTCTTCTGTATCAATTCTCCCTCTCAGATTTCATTTGTATTAAATAATTACTCTTTTAATGTGTTCCTAAATGGTTTTACATTTTAAAAGTCATATCATACTCAAGTCTATTCCACTGTTTCTTATCAAATACCTAATTACTAATAAGAACCTTAGACAAACATTTTACATTTCCTCTTATGGAAAGCAAGCAGGCTGTCCTTATGGAGTGCCTTATAATTAGTGTTTGACATGTACATTACATTCCTCTTAGATGCTATATGTGAAATTCTCTGTTAAGTTTAGCTTTGAAAAAAAAATCCTGCCAGATGCCAAAATGACAGAGTAGAAAGATGCATATACTCTCGTGCTTCCCACACAGCCCACAAATACCTGCAAAAAATGATTCTCAACACCTTCTAGAGCAACAGAAGCCACAGAACAATAGAGTGAAAGAAATTTCCAGCCAAAGATAAACTGGAAGGCCAACAAGAAAGGTCTACCCCACACGGAGCAGAGCCCAGCTTTGGCCATGTGGCATGGAGAAGAACAGGACCAGAACAGGCCTGGGGGGCAGAATCCCCAGCAGGGAGGGTCCCAGATCCTTCAACCTACAAGCAACAAAGAAAGCTTCAAAAATCAGTGTGGGAGGGCTTTCCCAACTGGGTGAGAGGGGAGCAGGGTCCCCCTAGCACTTGTACCAGGCAGTGGCAGAGGTGGTTGCAGGAGCAGCAGTAGCAGTGGGCTGCATGCATCTACAGTGACTGTGGAAGCAGCCTGGATCCATTATCCAAGCAGCTCTGCTTAAAGAGGAAATTGGACAGGGGATCTGAAACTCAGCCCTTAGTGGTAGCCCTGCCCTGAGACAAAGCCCCTGAAGGAATTGAGCAGCTGATCTCAATCTCAGTCTTGAGCATTGTCCTGGGGGGAAGAGGAGGATTAGGACCCTCCTCTTGACAAAGCATTCAGAGTCATGTAACTGGCTGGAAAGTTGTCCAAAAGAAGGATAAAACATAAGATCGTAGGTTACTTTCTTGGTGAACAGATATCTCTTTCGATCCTATCAAATGAGGTAAAACAATGAACACTGTCAGAGGAAGTCAAGGTATCTGCCTCCAATACCTCCAAAATGAATATGAAATGGCCTCAGACCATAGAAGAGCTTGAAAAGTAAGTCAGCAGCTTCCTAAAGGAGAACTAAAAAAATGCTGAGGAAAATAACACCTTTAAAAATAGACTAACTCAATTAGAAAAAGAGACCCAAAAAGCCAATGAGGCATAGAATGCATTAAAAAGAAAAATTAGCCAAATGGAAAAGAAGGTTCAAAAGCAAAATAGCTCTTTAAAAATTAGCATGGAGTTTAGGGAAAGTAATGACTATATGATAAACCAAGAAGTTACAAAACAAAACCAAAAGATTGAAAAAAAAACCTAGCAGATTATATGAAACATCTCACTGGAAAAAAACAACAGACCTAGAAAATAGATCCAGGAGAAATAATTTAAAAATCATGGTGCTACCTGAAAGCCATGACCAAAAAAGAGCCTAGACATTATTTTTCATGAAATTATCAAGGAAAACTGCCCTGATATTCTAGAACCAGAGAACAAAATAAATATTGAATGAATCCACCAATCACCTCCTGAAAGAGACCTGAAAAGAGAAACTCCTAGGAATATTGTGGACATATTTCAGAGTTTCCAGGTCAAGGAGAAAATATTGCAAGCAGTTAGAAAGAAACAATTTGAGTATTGTGGAAATAGAATCAGTATAACACTGGATCCAGCAACTTCTACATTAAGGGATGCAAGGGCTTGGAACAGGATATTCTAGACATCAAAGGGATTAAAACCAAGAATTACCCACCCAGCAAAACTGAGTATAATACTTCAAGGGAAAAAAATGGTCATTCAGTGATATAGAGGACTTTCAAGCATTCATGATGAAAAGACTGGAACTGTATTGAAAATTTTACTTAAGAATCAAAAGAAGCATGAAAAGGTAAACAGGAAAGAAAAATCATAAAGGACTTTCTAAAGCTGAACTGTTCATATTCCTACATGGAAAGATAATACTTGTAACTCTTGAGACATTTCTCAGTATTTGGGTAGGCGGAGTGATTACACACACACAAACACACACACACACACACACATAGGAAGGAAGTACAGGTTGAGTTGAATCAGAAGAGATGATATCCATAAAAAAATTAAATTAAGGGATGAGAGCCGAAAATACTGGGAGGAGAAAGGGGTAATGGAATGGCACAAACTATCACTCATAAGAGAGATAAGAAAAATCTTTTTCAATGGAAGAGAAAAGGGAGGAGATGAGAGGGGAAAGCAAAACGTAATCTCTTCACATATGGCTTAAGGCTCACTAAATTTGGTATGAAAATCTATCTTACATTACAGGAAAGTAGGGGAAAGGGGGACAAGTGGGATGAGGGGATGATAGAAGGGAGAGCAAATGGGGAAGAAAGTAACTAGAAGTAAACACTTTTGGGAAGGGACAGGCTAAATGAGAGCATAGAAAAAAAAGGGTGGACAGGGTAGGAGGGATGGCAATGTAGTTAGTCTTACACAACATGACTATTATGGAAGTCTTTTGCAAAATGATACATAAAGCCTGTATTGATTTGCTTGCTTTCTCAATGAGGATGCATGAGGAGGGAGGGAGGGAGAGGAGTTGGAATTCAAAGTACTAGAAATGAATATTTAGAATTGTTATTGCATATAACTGGGAAATAAGAAATACAGATAATGGGGTATAGAAATTTATCTCGCCCTACAAGAAAAGAGAGAAGATGGGGATAAGGGAAAGGTGGGATATGATAGAATGGAGGACACATTGACAGAAAGGGTAATCAGAATGCAAGGTGTTATGAGGTCAGAGGAGGGGAAAAAGGGGGAGAAAGATTGGAACTCAAAATTTTGTGGAAATGAATGTGAAATTTTAAAATTAAATAAATAAAACAAAAATAATAATAATAAAAATAAAATCTTGAAACTCTGAAAATTCATTAAAAATCCATTTTTTTTACTCAGGGTTTTGTTACCTTTGTTTGGTATAATATTTTTGGTCACAACTGCAGTTCTTTTGCTCTTCAGTATAAAGTATTTTTTTGTATAGTTTCCTTGTTTTTATTGGATTATTTATATCTTTCAAAAAATGTCCTCAGTCTCTCTCACTTGATTTTTAAAGTACTTTTTGTCTAGTTCCTCTATGAATTCATTTTGGGCAGGTGACAATTAGATATTATTATTTGAGATAGGGGAATTATTATTTTTTTATTTCAGTATCCTCCTTAGAAAACAATCCCTAGACTTCTCTATTTCCATAGTAACTTTCTATGATTGGATTTTTTCTCCTTTGCCTGCTCTCCTTTTTTAATTTTGTAGTGACTTATTTTTTTGTAATCACCTCTAGTCCTGGGGTATGGGGGATGAATGGAGCCTCTGGCCTCAGTTCCTCCTTCAGTTCTTGCCTTTCACTTGGAAATGAAAACAAGAGTTCTGTCATCTGCTAAGTGTCCACAACCAGCAGTATCCTTGCCCCACTACTTTTATACTCCCAATGTATGCACTGTTTCATTCTCCTGCAGGACTGTGAGTCCACAGCATAGCTGACATTTCTTACCAGTAGAGGTTCCCTTAGTCTCTTCCCCCATAAACCCTACTGCCCCATCTCTCCCTAAAAACAAAACAAAATTAAAAACAAACAACTCCCTGTCTGGGAAGTGAAAATTTCTGTGGCTGAAGTTACTTCATAACCCAGCTAGCCCCAGAGATCTCTGCTTCCTATTTAAATTGAACTTGCTTGGAGGTATTTACTCTTCACTGTGACAAACCTTGGTACTGTGTTTTTTCTTCACATGTTCTGATTGTCCCAGGAGGACCACTATTCTGCCCTAATTCTTGCTAATTTTTCAGCCCTCTATGATTGCCCTGAAGTGGTAGTTTGTGTAGTTTATTAGGGAAATATGGAGAGTGTTGAATTTTCTAACCCATTCTAACATCTTCCCAAAATCCTCTCAATAGCTTCCTTATACAAATAAATAGAAACAATTTCATAGAAAGTATCAATAGTGCTACTCCTAACTCTTTTGTATTACTGTAGCGTTTTAAAGTTTCCAATATACTTTATACCAGTGCTTCTTAAACTGTAGCCTGCAACCCAAAATTTGGCCACAATAAAAGGTTTCTGAACATGCAATGACCAAAAATGAATTAAAAGTCAATTTCTAGCAGCACTTACCAGTATTGTACCATGTGACTTATCTGAAATCTTGGTTCTGAACACATGGCAAGCAGACTGGGCACTGGCCATTCATTCACATCCATACAGTGCCAATGAATGTTGCTGAAATGGGAAAAGGGGTTGCTAGCAGAAAAAGTTTAAGAAGTCCTGCTTGACACCTTTATTCCTTAATTCCTCCTTTTCCATCTTTATTTTTTCCCTTTTTTTCTTTCTTTCTGACTGAATCTTTCTATGCAGTCCAGTCCAGAAGTGCAGCAAACACTTATTGACTTACTATCAGGGTCTTATTGTATTGATGACAAACAATGCTTACAACTAAACTTCCCACCCACTGATCTCTGCTCTCTAAACTCAAGAGATCCATGCACCTCAACAACCCTGCAGGAGTTATTATAGGTATGTGCCACCACATACAGCATGTTCTCTTGATTGATTCATCAATAATCCTGCGAGGAGAGGCTTTGTTATTGTATACATTTTGCATTTGACAAATCTGAGGCTGAAAGAAGACAAATGGCTTGCCCAAATTTATAACTAGCAAATGTGTGTAGTTGGATTGAAATATATGTCTTTGCAATTCCATGTCTGGAGATCTGGCTATACTATATCACCTAACTACCGCATTAGGTAGCCTCCTTCAAAGCAAAGCACTATGTGAGGTCTTTAGGGGAAGACAATTTTTAATTAGAAGATCAGAAAAGTATCATAGGAACTAGAAGGGGCCTCAAGAATCATCTAGTAGAGTAGACATTTCACTTGGGCTATAAAACAACAGAAGAGATTCAATAGGCAAAAGAGTGAAAAAGGAATTGGATGTAGATAATAAGATTGTGAAAATCAAATAAGATAAGTAATATAAAAGTTTATTCAGCTACATTGTAGTTGCTAAAGCACTATATATATATATATATATATATACATACATGTGTATATCTGTATGTATACAAGTATGTATATATACATACATACATATATGAAATGCATGCCTATATATGTCTGTGTGTTGTGGTTTAATTCTGTCCACCCATGAATGCCAAAAACTGTTAGGGTTTCCAGAAGTGTTGTGGTAAAACCATCTCAAAGAATTCAGAGTTAGACCACCTTTAACTGATGCCTCTCATGAAGTGGGCTAAGTTCCAAGAGGAACCAGAAACTTCAGAGAAAGCAAGATGAACTTTTATAGGGTAAAGCTACAATGACATAATAGAAATTATGAATATGAAAAAGGCAGGAGGGGTTTGTTAAGGAGGGGTCCCAGCCTCAATGAAGCTGCATGAGACTACAATGCATACAAAAAAGAAAAATATTTAAGGGGATATTTATATATGATAATGGTATTATAATAAGACTTTTTATGTCACAAGTTCACTCTAGTTCAGTTCTTTATTTTTACTGCTCAGATGCCTACTTAGAGAAAGTCCTTTCCATTGTTTTGGGGTCCCCATGTTTCTTGGGCATCCTAGTAGTATTGCTTTCTGATTGGCTGCCTGTTGTGGTCTTGTCTAAGGCTAGATGGATGTGGTTGTTGTTGAGTGCAAGGACACACCTACTGTTTCTGTGGGAAATATGAGAAATGGGTCTGGGGGCAGGGGTTAGCTAGAAGTAGTGGCTGTGATCCCATTCCATGGACATGCCTGCTGTCCTATAAATATGAGTACATAAACATACCTGCTGTTCTGATAAGCAGTGAGGTATATATGAAGAAGATAGGATATTGAATGTGTGTGTGTGTGTGTGTGTGTGTGTGTGTGTGTGTGTGTGTGTGTGTGGTGGGGGCTGTGAGTGACTAGGGAGGGGTAGGGGCCTGCTGTTCAGTGGGGCTTATGAGGAAGTTAGAATATTGGGGCAGGGGAGTGTTTTATTAGGACTTTATCATATGTGTGTATGTAAAAAAAAATATATATATATATACACATTCATATATATATGTGAGTTTATATGCATATATATCTATATTCACACTCACATACATATTTATAAATCCATAGAGAGTATATATAGAGATTATATATAATGATGATATATGGAAATAGAAAGATATAGATATATATTGAGTGTGTTTGTCTATGTATGCATGCCGATGTATATGTGTGTGTATCTATGTGCTTATCTATGTTCCTACATAATATTAATATATTAAAGATACACAAAATTCAAAGTGTAGGAACATTCCTTTGACAACTATATAATCATTTTATTATCAACATGCTTTACGATATATATGTTATTAATTCATTGCAAGCAATGTCAGTATTGTTGGCTCTTAATTACTTATCTTCCCCTTTTCAGAAAATTCTCCTGTTAATCTCGGACAGAAACATTCTGCAGGGCTCCCGAAAAGGATCTACGTTCTTGTAGGTTTGCAATGATGATGTGATCATTCTCCTCTGAATCAAGTGTCTATGTGTATACACAAATGTTCACTTGCCATAAATCTTTAATGAAAATAAAATATTGGGATTCTTTTAAAATAAAGCGCTTGCTGAAGTCAGTAGGAACTTGACCTGGGTAAGTAATACTGGGTGAAATTTGAATCCAGACAGCTGCAATTTCTAGGAGAAAATTTCTTTTCTCAGAATTTATATTTGAAACCTAGTATCTAAGGTAAACTGAAAGGCGGATCAAAGTCTGAGATCTTATACAAAATGAATGACTTTGGAATAACTCTAAAGTGCATTGATACTTAATATTTCACAGATGCATGTATTCTATTTGTGTATGCTATTACTTGAACAGAAGCATTTGATGAAATTCCTCCTTCAATGTCTGCAAGGTTTTTAAAATTTTCATGTTACAATGAATTTCTGAGATCAAATGAACGCTTTCATGGGAGAAAAATGTGACTACAATAGAGTTGTTTCTCATCTGGTATGGCAGTCAGTGATTTCTCTTTCCAAATTACTGAGTGCCAATGCTTACCACATACAATTCTGTTTAAGGGTCAAACTGTATTTTCAAAGACTGGAGGTCAAAATTGTTATATAATGGAAAGAGTGTTGGAATTGCAATCAGAGAACCTAGCTTGAACTTCTTACACTCTGTGTGACACTGAGTGAGTCACTTAAGCTCTACAAGCCTCAGGTTTTCCATATGTAAAATGAGGTTATTAGACTAATTGACCATGGAGATCCCATGTAGGCCTTGAACTGAGGAGTCAAAGCAGGAACTTCTTACTATTAACTAGGTCTAAACAAATGATCATTTTAATTCTTGGATAAACAAGATATGACTGAGTAAAACAAGATAGTTCAAACCTCGAATGATCTTATTTCCTTAGAGCAAGTGTAGAGTTTCCGAATCATACTTTCAGATGTAAGTCTAATGACATGAGATCTGATGAGCAGTCATTACCCCAAGCATCCTGAGAAACATGGAAAACAAACTAAAAGAAAGCTCTCCAATTCCTGTTTCCACTCACAACTAGATATCAGTTACTGTGTCCTTCCATCACAGATCCACAGTCTCCCAGGCCCAGTAGAAATGAGACCCATGTGCTATGGCTCTGTCTCAGAAGTAAAGACAATCATTTATACACAGGGGAAAAAAACTGACCCAAATACAATATGCCACAGAGAAACTGTAGTGAATTTGAGATACTTGTACTTGTTCTGATCTTTTGAAAAATAAAAGTAAAGTAGGCATGTCTCAGTTTAATTCTTATACTCTTTGTGCTAATTTCACCCAGTGTTACATTTCCAGACCCATGAGAAATCAAGAAGAAGATGAAATATGTCTTGGACAAAATAAAAATAAAAAGACTTTACTAATATCATTTCAATTTTGCCCTCTGATTTAGAGTATAGAATTCACTTTCAAAAATTCAGGGAGCAAAAGGAAAAGGAGAAGATCTTTGCCTCACATTTGGTAAATGCTCAATACCTTAAATTCATTCACAAAGCCACAAATTTCTTATGCTTCCATTTGGAAAGACATGGTTATAAAGATAAAATGTTCTTATATAGGATGTTATAGGATGTCAGTGGATTGTACGAAATAGGCCTCCAAGTCACTTGATTCAACCTGTGTAGAGCTCCTATATCTATAACAAACCTGTGACATTTCTGTAAATTTTTTTTGATTGAAATCCAAATCAATTTGCAAGGCTAAGATCGTCTAAATTAAAAAAAAAATAGTCGCATGCACACAGACACTGAAAATATGTCCACAATAGTTCTGAGATTTCCTGGGAATCAGACTAAAAAGGTGTCACGGCAATCAAATTAGGATATTTTGCTGTTTTTGTTTTACTAAAAGTGTTTCTGATTGAACAATATGATTGGGAAGGATCTTTCCCACTTATTGATGGCCCTGCTCATTGTGGGAAGCTTAATTAGGGGTGGTGCTTTGTAGGAGGGTTCCAAGTGACTTTTACTTTTTCTATTGATGCACTGGGTCAGAGTATTATGCCCTCTGACTCTAAAAAAGTGTGTCAATACTCTGCGGGTGAGGTTTTACTTGGAGCTTGCGGACTAGAAAGGCTAAGGAGAAGAAAGTGAGCTTGGTGACTTTGCACAGCTGTCCCTCACTCAAATCAAAGTCAAGTGCAAGTCATGTCATCATCTTGATATCATGGTCCTCTTCAAGATCAAAGGACAAACACATTCTGTGAGGAAGTAGCTCCTCCTCCTCCTTCTCCTCTTGTCTCCTCTGGTGTTTTACCCAGGTGAAGGTACACTTAAATGCCCAAAAGTTTCTTTTAATTCTTTTATCCTTCGGGTTAACCGGCTACATTTTTTTGGTCAAAGAGCAAGCCTTAAACTCAATTCACTCTGGAGCTCACAGACTGGACAAAAAATACCCACTCACCTAACAAGGAGTGAATGTAACTACTGAATAGTAATTATTTCTCTTTTACCCAGGATGGGGTCTTCCCCTCCCAGTTTGATTTTTTTTAAAGGGGTCATCCCTTGAACAACTACTTAAAGAAATCAATTCATTGAATGAGTGTATCTCACTCAAAGTGAGAATGTGATAAGATCTTAGCATGAAAGGGTCAGATTTCCATATTGCATCCTGGGCCATCTCCAATCTTTCTGATGAATATCAGACCACCGGACCCAGATGGCTTAGGAGAGGAAAGTAAGGCTGGTGACCTTGCACAGCCCTCCCTCATTCAAATTAAAGTCAAGTGCAAGTCATGTCATCATTTTGATGGCATGGTTCTCTTCAAGAATGAAGGACAAACACAATAACAACAGCAATAACAACTGACTATATGTGTTAATTTGGCTACAAAAGGACTCTGGGAAACTTCTGAGGAGCCACTCCAGCTTGAGAAACCAAGATGTTCCCTCTCTGGTAAAGATGTGTGTATGTTAATGGTCAGATATTTTGGAAATATGTCTACTGACTTTTAATTTCTCTGTATTTTCTTTGAATTTCAGAGTTCCGATTCCCTTGAAATAGGTGAATAATACATGTACGTAGTTAAAGGATTTGATATATGTGCTTGATTAAAGTGATTGTTAACCCCTCAAAAGTGCCTTTTGCCAGTCTAAGAACCTGTAACACTGTGTATATTGGGGTGCTTACTTTTATAGAAAGGAGACCCTGGGATACTTTATCTTCTATGTATGACATATTAGCATGTAAAAGATATTTCCAAGGGAGCCTTCTAATGCCATGATAATATAGTAACTAAACTATCAGAATCATCAAAATTGATTCTTACGTTTTTGATTCTCCATGAGCAATCAAACATATACATATTACTACTGTTTGCTAGTATAGACCATACTTCATCTCTACTTTAGTCCTCGGTCCATTGGTGATAATTTTGTGGGAACACTTAGATAACACAGGAAACAATGTGTTATGGAGTCATATATAGCAATAAAATTAACAAAATATATTCATCTACATTTTCTCATATCAACTTGATATATAATATTTTCATAAATTATGATTGGTTGTGTCCCAGATGTAATGGAAGTTAAAAAATCTTCCCCATCCATTAAAAGACTTAGGTAGAACTTGATTAGGGGAGGCTTGTTTACTTGGAGGTTTTCACAGCTTTTGGTAATTAGGGACTGAAGCACAGGCTATGTTGCCTTCTGGCTCTTTAAATACTCTGAAGTGAGGTTTTCCTTTCGGGGATCAATCATTGGGAGAACTTTCATGTGATTAGGCCAGATGAGAGTCTGGGAAGTTGCTTATGTGTCCCTTCAGCTTTGAAAACCCAGATCTTGGTGCTTCTCCCTCTGGTAACTATATATATGTATGTATGTATGCATGTATATGTGTAATGCTCAGACAATTGGATCTGTCTGTTGATCTGTGATGTATGTTTCACCTATAGTCAGACAGCTGGAAGTCCTGTCTGTATGTCCTGCTTATATTTTCTGTGTTGGTATATGTGATTGATTAAAGTGATAGTTGATCCCTCAAAAGTGGCTTTCTTTTTAGAAAAACAGATTAAGAACCTGTGCAGCAGGCCTTCCTGTGTATGCCAGGATACTTACTGCTACACCAGAGTATTCTGGAGTTTTCATGTATATGGAGACACAGGAAAGGTGATTAATGAAGTGAATAGTCCCACAAGGTTCAGATAAGAAGTGATCAGAAAGTGATTTTACTTAAATCAGAGCATTATATGCAAAGAATTATTTGTGCAGGGGAAGTGGGGAACTAAAGGAGGATAAAGTGTGCATAGAGCATGTATAGGGCAAACACTGATAATGAGAGCAAGAATAGAATGTGCATTATTGGTAGTAGGCAAAGGTTAGAGCACTTTTTTGGTGTTTTAAATGCTAAAATTGTCTAAAACTCTTCATTTTTGTGCCTCCTGTCCCAAAAGTGTTAACTGATGGACCCTACCCACTTTGGCTCGTCACAGATTCATGTTTCATTCATGGAGATATCAAAAGATATTTGACTAATTTTACCTTTTTGCCTCTACTCAATTAGAAAACTGGTGACTTCGGTTCCAGATATGATATTGCTAATTATGAAAATTCCATAGGAAATGATTAACATTGAAAGAGCATAGTATATATATATATATATGAAAGAAATGAAGAATAAGTAACAGAAAACAATCTGAACACACACATATCAAAATAGTTATTTCTCTCCAGGTTGGTTTAGGAAATGAGCACTTCCAAGAAATTACTTGAATGGAGAAGGCACGGGCAAGTTCCCTTTGTAACCAGAATGAGGTGTCAAAAAGCAAATGGAGGTAGAGATAGAGAGGTATAGAGTTTTATAGATAAGTATGGATATAGATATAAATATAGATATATATATAGCCACAAACAATAAGGAAAAAAATCATTAAAATGTATCTTATTGGCACTCTTCAACTCTACCATGGACTTACAGCCTCATGGAAAACATATTTCTTATTCTTCTTTATGAGTCCTTGGGTTCTATTTCTGGACATGATAGGAAAAAAAATCCTACAGGTCTATCATGTCTCCTATTTTCCTCATAATCTTAGGCAATTTGCTTCTTTGTTCTAAAAATCCATTTTCTACTCTGAGAAATGAAAAGTTTGAACTAAATGGATTCTAATATTCCTTCAAGTTATAATAAAACATACTATATTCTAGAATTCTATATACAAATATCTCTTCTGTCTCTAACAATGTGTTTCTCTTTCGGTCCCAAACAAAGTATCTAAACATGTGTTGAAATATTGTACTAAGAAAGAAACAAATTTTTTATGGGTTATAAATCTTGAAATTAATACATGAAGTACCCTATGTTTACTACAATGGTAATAAAATTTTTTTTTAAAAATTAGAGATATGCTCAGGATTAGGCAGTTGCAGAGCTCCATGATACTAGCTGATCCCCCCTGTCCATTACTGATCTAAAGCAAAATGCGAAGAGCAGTCAATTGTGAATTATGATTGGATTTAAAAGGTTAATCAATATAGAATTCACTAGCAGTATCTGTAACACTTTATGTTCCAAATAGAAAAAAAAACAATAGTTCATAATATTTTAAATGCTTAGCTACAATTCAGGTCCAAGACTTTTGGGAAAACTCAGAAATTAGTCATGCAACAACTCACAGACTGGCAACATCACAGCCAGAGAATATAGGTCCAAGTTTCGTGTTCTCCAGAGTATTTTTCAAAGCCATAAAATCAGTTTAATCCTAAAAGTTTAAGGGACAAAATGTAATTTTTCTTTCCGACCCTCAATCTAATCAATGTGCTAGTGTATACCTCATCTGGAAAAACCGCAATACCTAATTTTCAGGGTGTATGATGTGAAATAAAAGCATTTTTATAAATTTAAATTGTTAGATGAATGTGAGTCACTGTCATTTTCATTATAATTATAGAACTGGATCTTAGAAAATTAAAATCTTGGTTCTGATATTTATTGATATGATATTTTTATATTAGCACTGTGAGAAGATGAGTGGCATAGTGAAGAAGCCACAAAATTTGCACCCAGGGAGACCTAAGATATATAATAGCTAATTGACCATGGGCAACTCATCTAACTTCTTACTATCCCTGAGCACCACTTTAAAGTCATAAGTTAGAGAAGGCACTGATAGGAATTTTTTCGTAAGTTTTCATACTGTACGTACCCCCTAATAGTAAAAACATACAGTATGAAAAAGAAAACACTATAACATGCTTACTTGAGTCTCACAACAATCACATGAAGTAGATGTAGGAAAGAAGCCACAGAGTTGCCTGAGTTCTCCCCAGTTTCCCTCAAAACCAGGTTAAATCAAGCCTCTAAATGGATTCTAGAGTGTCAGAATCCACAAAAAGATGGAGTGAAACAATTTTTCAGCTTAGAATTACGTACAAGGACTTCAGGAAAGGTCTGTCTCACTTGTGTAAATGAAGAGTGTAGCCTAGCACAGACTGTGGCAAGCCAGGCAAGTCAGCATAAGACCCTTAGATACAGCACAGATCAGCAGCCAAGGCCCCTCAGGCCTGGATCATCAGCCCAGTAATAAGATACTCAGTTACAACACAGAAGGCAAATTGTGAACTCAGGAGACCCAGAACAGGAGCAACTAGATTAGGCCATCCCCAATGCAGTAGGCAAATCACAAGCACCTGAGGCCCAAGGATGGAAAGCCATTAATCAGGTAACTAGCACTCAGCATAGAAAACTTGGGATAATGTGCCCTGTGCCCCAGGAACAGAGCCTAACTTCAAAAGTTATGAAAGAGTTTGAAAAATGGGAAAGAAACAGAAAAGAGTTCTGACTGTAGAAAGCTACTATAGTGACAGAAAAGATGAAAACATAAACTTAGAAGAGGATAACAATATCAACATGCCTACATGTGACCTTCAAAGGGTAATATGAATTGGTTGCAAACCCCAAAAGTCATCTTGGAAGAACTCAAAAAGAATTTTAAAAATCAAATAAGAGAGATAGGAGAAAAACTTGAAAAAAGAAATGAGTTATGCAGGAGAATTATGAAACAAAGATGTCAACAGCTTGGAAAATAAAGCACAGTAATTGATTGAAGGGAAGAAAATAACTAATTTGGCCAAATGGGAAAAAAAAATCCACCAAATAAAACAATTCTTTTAAAAATAGAAGTGGCCAAATGGAAAACAAAAGAAAAAACAAAACAAAAACAAAAAAACAAAAAAAACAAAAAAAAGTGGCACAAAAGTTAACTGGAAAAGAAAAATAATTCCTTAAAAATCAGAATGGGACAAACGGAAACTAATGATTCTATGAAACACCAATAATCAGTCCAACAAAAATCAAAAGATTGAAAGAAGAGGAGAAAATATAAAATATATCATTGGATAAACAACAGACCTTGAAAACAGATCCAGGAGAGATAATTTAAGAATTATTTGACTACCAGAAAGTTGTGATAAAAAAAAAAATCAGACAGCATCTTTTAAGAATATGAGGAAACTCGTCCTGATATCCTAGAACCAGAGGGTAAAATAATAACTGAAAGAATCCACTAATCACTTCCTGATAGAGATCCCAAAATGAAAACTCTGAGGAATATTATAGTCACATTCCAGAATTATGAGCTCAAGGAGAAAATATAGCAAGCAGTGAATAACAATATCTTGGAACCACAGGAAGGATTACATAGCTTCTAAATTAAAGGATCCAAGAGTTTGGAATATAAAATACTGGAAGGCAAGGGAGCTTGGATTACAATCAAGAATCAGCTATATATCAGAACTGATTATAACCTTTCATGGGAAAAGATGTTCATTCAATGAAATACGAGGCTTTTCAACTTTCCCAATGAAAATACCAGAATTGAAAAGAAAATTTAATCTTCAAATACAAAACTGAAGAGAAGCACAAAAAGGTGAACAGAAAAGAGGGAGGTAAAAAAGCATTATTCAATAAGATTTAAATTATTTTCCCTACTTGGTGTAATAATGCTTGTAACTCTTGAGAACTATATCTTAATACAACAACTCAAGGCAATTCTAAAGGGCTTATAATGAAAAATGTTACACATCCCCAGAGCAAGAACTAATGGTATTTGAATACAAATACATGCATGCTTTTTTCTTTTATATTCTTCATTTTTCTTTTATATTCTTCATTTTGTCTTTCTTTCATGTCATAACATAACCATTATGGATACGTTTTGCATGAGTCCACATGGATAATTTATATCAAACTATTGCCTTCTCAATGGAGAGAGGTAGTGGAGAGAGAGTAAGGGAGATAATGTGGAACTCAGTATTTTTAAAATAAGTGTTGAAAATTGTTTTTACATGTAACTGGCCAGAATACTAAATAAACAATTTAAAATATTTCAAAGACAAAAACAAAAGAACCCTTTGTCCCTATTGGGGCAGTTAGAAGCAATATGCACAGAAAGAGGGTAGGGGTATGTTGTCGTTGATAGGATGATACAAAAAAGAAACTTAAGCGTGGAAAAAGTATGGTACTGAAAGAAAAGTAAAGGGATAGGCAGAATACGGCAAATTATATCACAACAAGAAGTACAAAAGACATCACAGTAGAGGGAAGGAAGAGAGGGTTTGGGCATTGTTTGAACTTTACTCTCATCACATTTGGTTATAAATGGGAGTAACACATATACTCATTTGAGTATAGAAATCTATTTTGACCTATAAGGAAGTATGAAAGAAAAGGGGAGGAAAGGAAAGGAGCAGAGACAGAGAGAAAGGAAAACAGAAGAAGGGGATGGTAAAGGGTGGTAATAGAAGGCAAGACAGATTGAGGGAGGTGGTGATAAGCAAAATTCTAGTGAGGAGAAACTGTGTTAAAGGAAAAAGAAAAAGTATATGGAGGGGTAAAGAATGGAGAGAAAGACACAGTAATTATAACTGCAAACAGAAATGGTATGAACTCTCATAAAATGGAAGTGGATAGCAAAGTAGATTAAAATCCATAATCTTAAAATATAGAATTTACAAGAAGCATATTTGAAGCAGAGAGATACTGTAAGTAAGATGAAGGCTAGAGCACAATATGTGGTGCTTCAGCTGAAGAAGAGAAAAAAAGCAGGAAAAACAATCCTCATCTCAGAAAACACAAAAGCAAAAGCAGATATAATTAAAAGGAATAAGGAAAGAAACTACTTTTGCTAAAAGTTACCACAGAAAATGAAGTGATATGAATACTAAACATATGCACCAAATGGCGTAGCATCCAAAGTTTTAAAGAAGTTAAGTGAGAGGAGCCAAGATGGTGGAGTAGAAAGACACACTTATGCTAGCTCCGAAATCACAGCCTATAAAATATCTGTAAAGAACTCCTGACAAATTCTGGAACAGTGGAAGCCACAAAACAACAGAATGGAAGAGATTTCTGTTCCAGAGAGACCTGAAAAACCCTAACCAAAGGTCCGTAGTGCATGGAACCAGAGCGGACCCATCCCTACCTTGGCAGCACAGCCCTGGGAGGAACAGATCTGAGCAGGCTTCAGGGACGTAATCTCTGGTGGCCACGGGGGTTCCTCCACCCACAGATGCTACAGGTCAGTTAGAGAGACTGGACTATCTGAGAGGGGAGCAAGGTGTCTCCATAAATCAGGCCCCCTCAGGAGGCAGCAGCAGAGGCAGCAGGTGGCCAGAGGCTCCCAGAGCAGGCAGGAGCACAGCAGCAGCTCCATTACAGAAGGTCTCTGCATAAACCCCCTGAGGGAACTGAGCCTGGGCAGTGGCCCTGCCCCCACCTGAGAACCAGAGTTAATGTTTCCCTGAATAACAGCCAGGCCCACTGCTGAAAGCCCTGAGGCTGGGGAGCAGCATTTGAATCTCAGACCCCAAGCACTAGCTGGGTGGATCTGGGCAGGGGAGGAGAGGAATCTCAGAAGTCAAGTAACTGGCTGGGAAAATGCCCAGAAAAGGGAAAAAAAATAAGATCATAGAAGGTTACTTTCTTGGTTAGCCCCTTTCCTTTCTGATGAGGAGGCACAATGCTTACCATCAGCTAAAGACATAGGAGTCAAGGACTCTGTATCCCAAACATCTGAAATAGATATCCAATGGGCTCAGGCCATGGAAGAGCTCACAAAGGATTTTGAAAATCATGGTACACAGGTGGAAGAAAAACTGGGAAGAGAAATGAGAGAGATGCAAGAAAAGCATGAAAAACGGGTCAATACCTTGATAAAGGAGACCCAAAAAAATGCTGCAGAAAATAACACCTTGAAAAATAGGCTAACTCAATTGGCAAAAGAGGTTCAAAAAAACCAGTGAGGAGAAGAATGCTTTCAAAAGCAGAATTAGCCAAATGGAAAAAGAGGTTCAAATGCCCACTGAAGAAAATAGTTCTCTCAAAATTAGAATGGAACAGATAGAGGCTAATGACTTTCTG
>CM053769.1:143449761-143499028 GCA_028658325.1 Potorous gilbertii
CAATTCAAAGTCAACACTTGGGGAGGGACAGAATCAAAAGAGAGAATAGAAGCAATGGGGGGGCAGGATAGGATGGAGGGAAATATAGTCAGTATTACACAACACGACTGTTATGGAATTCATTTGCAAAACTACACAGATATGGCCTATATTGAATTGCCTACCTTCCCAAGGGAATGGGTGGGGAGGGAGGAATGGGGAGAAGTTGGAACTCAAAGTTTAAGGAAAAACCATTGAGTATTGTTCCTGCTAGTAGGAAATAAGAAATACAGGTAATGGGGAATAGAAAGTTATCTTGCCTTATAGGACAAAAGAGAAGATGGGGTAAAGGAAAGGGGGGATGAAAGAGGAGAGGGCAGATTGGTGATAAGGGAAATTAGAATGCTCAGTGTATTGGGGAGGGGGGTGGGGACAAATGGGGAGAAAATTTGGAACCCAAAATTTTGTGAAAATGAATGTAAAAAGTTAAATAGATTTAAAAAAAAGAAAAAGGAAAAAAGGAAAATAAAAAAAGGAAAAAAAAATTAAAAAAGGAAGTTAAGTGAATCACAGGAAGAAATTCACAGCAAACCTATGCTAATGGGGGACTTCAATCATCCTCCCCCCCATCAGGACTAGATAAATCTAACCACAAAACAAACATGAAAGAAGATTAGGAAGTGAATAGAATTTTAGAGACGTTAAATACGACAGACCGCTGGAGAAAACTGAATGGGGAGAGAAAGAAACAAACTTTTCTCAGCAGTATCTGGCACCTACACACACACACACACACACACACACACACACACACACACACACACACAATTATCATGAAATAGGACATTAAAACTACACAGTCAAGTGCATAAAGGCAGAAATAGAAACTGAACCTTTTTCAGATGATGATGTAATAAAAATTACATGTAATAAACAGTCAAGGAAAGATTAAATATTAAAATCCAAACATTAATTAGAAATTAATCAACTTAATCCTCAAAATGAGTTGAACAGACAACAAATTAGAAACAATAATTTCATTAAAGAAAATTTTAATAATGAGACAATATACCAAAACTTATGGGAAGGGGCCAAAGCAGTTCTAAGGGAAAATTTTACATCTCTAAATGATTGCATGAATAAAATAGAGAAAAAGGAGATGAATGAATTGGACATGTAGTTAAAAAAAAAACCTAGAAAAGAAACAAATTAAAAATCCCTATTTAAGTATCAAAGTAGAAATTTTGAAAATTAAAGGAGAGATTAACAAAATTGAAAGTAAGAGCAGTATTGAACTAATAAGTAAAAATAACAACTGGCTTTATGTAAAAACCTACAAAATAGACAAGCCTTTGGTAAATTTGACAACAAAAAATAAAGAAAACCAAATTATCAATGTTAAAACTGAAAAGGGGGGATTCATCACTAATGAAGAAGAAATGAGTACCATAATTAGGAGCTATTTTGCCCAACTTTATACCAATAAATCTGACAATCTAACTAAAATGGATGAATATTTACAAAATAGAAAGTACCAAGATTAACAAAACAGAAAATAATATACACAAATAACCCAATTTTTAAAAAAGAAAATTAACAAGTCATCAATGAATTACCTAAGAAAAAATTCTAGGACCAAATGTACTTACGAGAAAATTCTACCAAACATTTACAAAACAATTAATTCCAAATATATACAAATGACTTGGAAAAATAGGTGAAGAACAAGTGTTCTCAAATTCACTTAATGACAACAATAGGTGGCTAATATCTAAACCAGGAAGGGTAACAACAGAGAAAGAAAATTATAGACCAATTTCCCTGCTGATTATTTATCCAAAAATTTAAAATAAACTATTTGCAATAAGATTAAAACATTTCATCAACAGCATAATATACTATGACTTGGTGGGATATACCAGGAATGTAAAGTTAATTCAATATTTGGAATACTGTCTGCATAATTGATCATGTCAATAACAAAATTAAAAGAAATTATATAATTATTTCAATAGATACAGATAAATAAACCTTTAAAAATAAAATATGGCACCCATTCCTATTAAAAACATTGGAGATCTTAGGAATAAATAATGTTTTCCTGAAAATCATGTTTGAAACCATCAACAACTATTATCTGCAACGGGATAAGCTAGAAGCCTTTCCAGTAAGATCAGGGTGAAACAAGTGATGGCCATTATCATCATTTTTATTCAATACTGTACTTGAATTGTTATCTTTAGCAAAAGGAGAAGAAAAATAAATTGAAGAAATTAGAATAGGCAGTGAGGAAATAAAATTATCCCTCTTTACAGATGATATGATGGTATACTTAAAGAATCCTAGAGAATTGATTAAAAGACTGCTTGAAACAATCAACAACTTTAGCAAAGTTGTGGAGTATAAAACGAAGCAACATAAATCATCTGTATACTTATATATTACTAAGAAAGTGCAGCAGCAAGAGATAGAAAGAGAAATCCCATTTAAAGTAACTGCAGACAGCACAAAATATTTGGGAGTCTACCTGCCAAGAAATATCCAAGAACTTATATGAACACCATTACAAAACAATTTTTCCACCAAGGGAGTCAGATATAAAAAACTGAAAAAAATAAAAACAGCTTCTCATTGGAGGATCTAGCTAATATAATAAAAATGACAATTCTACCTAAATTAACTTACTTATTCAGGGCCGTGCCAATAAAACTAGCAAAAAACTATACAGCTAGAAAAAAAACAGCAAAATTCATCTGGAAGAACAAAAATCAAGAATACCAAGGGAATTAATGACAAAAATACAAAGGAAGTTGCCCTAGTTATACTAGATCTAAACTTCTATTATAAAGTGACAATCATCACAACTATTTGATACTGCCTAAGAACTATGACAGGAAATCAGTGGAATAGGTTTGATACACAAGACAGAGTAGTTAATGACATAGAAATCTACTGTTTGATAAATTCAAAAGACTCTAACTTCTGAAATTTTAAGAGCTCAATATTTGACAAAAACAGCTGTATGACAGAAATGAGGCAGAGACCAACATCTTATACTATCTACCAAGATATAAGGCCAAAATCAGTACACACTTTCAACATAAAGGGTGATATTATAAGCAAATTAGGAGAACAAGAAATAGTTTACTTGTCAGATCTACAGAGAAGGGAAGAACTGATGATCAAACAAGAAATAGTGAAAATTATTCATTGTAACAATGAATAATTTTGAAAATATTAAATTTTAAAAATGTTTCTACACAAACAAAACCAATGGAACCAAGAGGAGAAGGAAAGCACAAAGTCAGGAAACAATCTTTACAATCTGTATTTCTGATAACAGTCTCATTTCTCAAATATATAGAGAAGTAAGTCAAATTTATAAGAATATAAATGACTCCCTAATGGATAGGATATAAAGGATATAAAGAGGTAGTTTTAAGATTAAGTAATTACAGTTATCTATAATCATATGAAAACTGCTCTAAATCACTATTGATTAGAGAAGTGCAAATTAAAAGCAAAGAAAAACAAAACAAAACAAAACTCTGAGGTACCACCTCATATCTATCAGATTGGTTAATTAAACAGAAAAGGAAAATAATAAATACTAGAGAAAATATGGGAAAATTAGAACTCTAATATGAAATTGAGAACTGATCCAATCATTCTGGAGAGCAGTTTGGAACTATGCCCCAAAGGCTATCAAAGTGTGCATAACCTTTCATCCAGCAGTAACCCTAATAGGTTTGTATCCCAAAGAGATCATAAAAAAGGGGAAAGGACCCACATTTACAAAAATATTTAAAGGACTGTTTTCTGTTAGTGGTCAAGAATTTGAAATTGAAAGGATGCCTATCAATTGGGGAAAGACTGAACAAGTTGTGGTATATGAATGTAATGGAATACTATAATGCTGTAAGATGTGATGAATAGGCTGATTTCAGGTAACCTGGAAAAATTTACATGAACTGGTGCCAACTGAAGTGAGAAGAATGAGGAAAGTATCATACACAGCAGCAGCAACATTGTGCGATGATTAACTGTGATGGACTTAGCTCTTCTCAGAAATACAATGATTCAAGACAATTCCAAAATACTCATCATGAAAAATACTATCCACATCCAGAGAAAGAACTATAGAGTCTGAATGCAGATCAAAGCATACTTTTTTCCACTTTTTTTCTTTCTCATGGACTTTCCCTTTTGTTCTGATTCTTCTTTCACAACATGACTATTGTTGAAATATATTTAACATGATTGTGTATGTGTAATCTATCGGAAATTGCTTGGTCTTTTTGGGGAGGAGGGAGGGAAGGGAGCAAGAAAGGAAAAATGTAGAACTCAAAATTTTACAAAAATAAGTGTTGTAAACTCTACATGTCATTGGGGGAGAAATTAAATACTGTAAAGTAGCTACCCTTTGAGTGTCAATAAATCTTATTATCCCTATTTTGTAGATGAGGGAACTAAATTTTAAACGCCTTAGATTGCTTCTCTTTATCATATAGACACAAACTGTGACAGAAAGGATTAAAAGCCAGTTATTCTAAGCAATATAATGACCCAAGACAAACTTGAGGGACTTCTCATGAAAATGTTGTGCATCTCCATAGAAAGAACTAATGGAATCTGACGACAAATTGAATCATATCTTTTTACTTTATATTCCTTGGGATTTTATTTCAACCTATTTTTCATTTTTGTTTTTGACAATGTGATTGATACAGAAATATGTTTTGCCTGATTAAGGACATTTATCCCATGTTAAATTGCTTGCCTCCTCAATTTGTGGGATGAGGAGAGAAGGACAGAATTTAGAACCCAATTTTATAAATCAATATTGAAAATGATTTTCAGATGTAATTGAGGAAAAACAAAATATTAAAGTAAACATAGGCTATCTTGATCAGGTGTAGGATTTTTTTTTGTTATATCATATTTGCTCCCACTTATTCTCTACGTCTTTGCACAAACCACTGAGCTTCTCTAGGCATTATTTTCTTCATCTGTAAGTAGAGGGTATGGGATGAGATGACTCTGTGATTCTTTTCATCAAGAACAGTTCTCTGAAATTTTTTTTGGAACTTTTCCTTGCTCATTATCCTAGAATAAAATGAGCATCTAAGGCTAAGTTTATTCATCTAAAATTATTAGGGTGGCCTGGATAAATCTTAAGGTTTCTTCTAGCTTTAACAACTTTATAGTCACTGTTGTATGTCCAAAATTCTTACTAGAATGTGAACTTCTTAAGGGTAGTGATTAATTTTGCCTTTCTATCTATAGCACATAGAGCAGTATGTGACACACTGTAGTCACTTAATAAATGTGTACTGATTCACTGAATACAACAGCTAAGTTCAAACCTTATTGGGATGTGAATCTCATGCTACTCCATGGGACTGGATAGAAAGTTTACTACTCACATGAACCCAATTAGTTATTCCCCCAAAATGATGAAGTATAAGGGAGAGCATGACTGCAAGGATTTGAGGAGAGATGTTTATATTTATTCTTGCTATCCTTAAAGTAAATAAAATTTTAAAGTAAATAAATTGATGTCAATTGTTAAAAAAAATATGGATCACTAGGCACTGGTCCCTAACAAGGTGAGGTGAGGGTGGGTATAAATGGCATAGCCAGTGGAGGCTCAAGTCAGTAAAGAACAGGCCATCCTGATAGAGTAAACCCAAAGTGTCCTTACTATATAAGTCCTGTCTGATTTGGAAATATGGATTTGTAAGTTACAAAATCCCACTGGGACACAGGTGAAAGGGATATATACCTTTTTTTACATTTCATAGAGAATATGATGTTTATTAGTAACTTTCAGTTTTTAACATTAATCTATATATGCTTAGAAATCTCTATTGTTTTAATCATTTAATTTATGATGGCAGAAATAGCTATCCCATCCCAGATATCTACTTTATATTCTCAATACTTTTTCTAAAAGGTGGTTTGCTACCCCAATTTGAGGGAATCTACAGACGAGATAAAATGAAGCTTTCTTTAGAACTCTAGGAAGGTGAGATAATGAGCCAGATAATGAAAAAAAAAGTTAGGGTCCCTATCCCAGTTCATGGAAGTCCAGAGTAAGCTTTCCTTTTCTAGGACAAGACTCTTCTTAAAGTGTTGATGACGTATTCTATGTTCTCTGTCACTGTTGATATACTCTGATTTCTTTTTTTCTATTGTTTTAAGTGGAACAATTACTTTCACCCAGGATATGTAATGAGGGTGGGGGGAGTAAAGGATTTATGGAGAAGGTAGTAATTGAATTCAGTATTGATGAGAGACATGGAAATGAAGAGATTATAAGTATTAATTTTTGGCATGAGTAGTAGCCCCAAATATACAGGAAAAGGCAAGATGAGGTTCAAAAACAGTTAGTATTTCCATATGGATGGAAAATAATATATGGAGAAAGGTAGAGTTAAGAGACTATAAAAATCAACTGAATGAAGATTGTGGGTACCCTGGAATTCCAAATTAAGGATAATTCTTTTTATCATTTTAGGCAATAGGGAACCAGATTTTCTGGAAGGAGATTGAAATGAGAGTAGTAATAATAGGCACCATAGTGGTACTAACTTCTCATACTAATATATGAGGACTTTAAGGATTTAAAAATTGCAAAACTTTAAGGACTGTGAAACACTGTGCATAACTTATCTCATTTTGTACTCTTAAAAACTATCCAACTATGTATTAGTGGATTTCCATATTAGAAAAATAGATATGTCTCAATATGATTAAGTAATATGGGATCACAGATTCATGGCCAAAAAGAAATTCTAAAGTCATTTTAGTCTGATGTCTTAAATTTACAAATGAGTAAACTGAGGATGACAGAAGTAAAATGATCTGCCCAAGGTTACATAGCCAGTAAATGCATGAAAAAGGATTTGAATGTGGATATGGACCTTGCACTCTATCAGCAACACCTCTAGTTGATAAAGGTCCCATTGATCAGATCATTGCTTTTAGACAAAGACTTTCTCTAAAACTTTGAATAGCATGACCTGAAATGGAGGAAGAATTGAGAAAGGGATATTTATTACATGAGAGGTTACTTTAAAGATCTGAAAAAAAAAAGATGAGCGTGTAGGATGGTGGTAGAATGAGAAAATTAAAAGGTGTAGTTATATTGTTTGTAGATGTATATTCAGCAAGATTTGGCTACCCCAGCATTATTGGGTTAACCATAGTGTCATAAATAGAAAGGGGCAATTTGGGGATAAGGACATATTTTGGAGGGATTTAAGTTCACTTTAAGACACACTGAGTCTGAGTTGACATCCAGAAATCATTTGGAAACATCCATCAGATAGTTTTAAGGGCAGAATTTGAGCCTGGGGGGATGGATGAAAGTATGTATATGGGATTTGCAAATCATCCACACAAGTCATAACTGTAGCATTAGGAGCACGTGAAATGACCAAGACAAGAGGACCCAAAAGTGAACTTTTGGGGGACCTATTTAAAGACAGAGCAATATGAAAATACTTGTTGCTTCTGCAGCTACAGGAAACGTGAATTGCGAAAATTGTGAAAATAAAATATATGATTAAAGGGATCATTATCGTGCCTGTTTTCTTTAGAGTAATTATTGCATGAATATAAATAATTTTGGAAGTGGATCTGTAAAACAGTGTTTATATACACATATGTGTATGTATATATGTACATATGCAGAATATGTATATATATGTGTATATATATATATATATATATACACATATATATACACGTGTATATATATATATGCACACCCTACACCCGGTTCTAAATAATCCCCAAATGCTGAGTCTAATATTACTCACAATGACCTTGTTGTTGTGTTTGTCCTTTGTTCTCAAAGAAGATGATATGACTTGAAATTGACTTTGATTTGAGTTAGGGAGGGCTATGCAGGGTCATAAACCTCACTTTCTTCTCCTGAGGTATCTGGGTTCAACGGCCTGATATTCATCAGGACTACTGGAGATGTCTCAGGATGCAATGTGAGATCCTGACCTAAAGTCTTATCACATTCTCACTTTAAGTGAGATAGACCCATTCAATGAATAGGCTTCTTTAAGTGAGAATGTGATAAGACTTTAGGTCTTCTTTAAGTAGTTACTCAAAGAATAGGCTTCTTTAAGTAGTTACTCAAGAGAAGGCCCCTGTAATCCACTAAAATAAAAGACTGGGGAAGGGAAGACTGTAAGGGCTCCTGGGTAAAAAAAGAAACAATTACTATTTAGTAATTATGGTTACTCAGTGCTAGGTGGGTGGTGCTTGTTGTCCAGTCCATGAGCTCCTGAGTGAATTGGTTTAAGACTTGATCTTTGACCAAGAAAGGTATGCAGTAAACCTAAAGGGAAAACGGTAGCTTTTTAGCATGCAGTGTACCTTCCCCTGTGTAGAATACCAGAGGAAAAGAGAGGAGAGAAGAGGAGAGGGGAGAAGAAAAGGAAGAGAAGAGGACAGGGGAGGGGAGGGCAGGGAAAGTGATGGTGGGGAGGAGCTGCTACTTACTCACAGGTTGTGTTTGTCCTTCTTTTTGAAGAGGACCATGATATCAAGATGATGACATGACTTGCAGTTGAATTTGCTTTAAGTGAGGGAGGGCAGTGCAAGGTCACCAACTTTACTTTCTTACTTTACAATCCATTTCTTGAAGAAGGAAACAAATTTTATGTTTCTTTGCTTGTTTGCTTTTAGGTCCATACCTATTCTGAGCATTCTTTAATACATGGATATGTGATTTCCTGTTGGTAGCCCTGGATTTCATTCCTTGTTGTGGGACAATCTTTCAGCTCCCTAATATGGTGGAAGCCGGCTGCTACTAGAAATTCTGGTAAAATGGAGAGATCTTTGGACCAAGAATCAGAATACCTGAGGTCCTGTCCTTCCTCTTATACGTAATGGCTTTGTAACCTAGAACAAAGCAACTACCTTGCTCTTTTTGTGTGTTTGGTTTTGATTTTTCAAATGGAAACAGTAAATTCCTGCCCTATCTTGACTTCCCTTGTCTCACATGCCCAAAAGGGTCATGGACAATATCAATTACCCTAACTGACAATATTGGCCTTTTTGCTGCTCCCTATACTTGGTCCTCTATCTCTCAACTTTATATCACTTCACAGACTGCTTTCCATGACTGAAATATTCTCCCTCTTATCTCTTCCTTTGAGATTCTGGAAAAATCCTATTTTTTTTTGATTGAGGCCTTTTCTAATGCCCTCCTTCTCTCTTTCCCAGTTTCTAGGTCCTTTCCTCTGAGAACCCTCCCATTTACAATGTATATATTTATATACATAGTTGTTTGCCTGTTGTTTCCTTCATTGGAATCTGAGGTCACTGAAAGCAAAAGGCATATTTTCCTTTCTTTCCTTTCTTTCTTTGTATCCCTAGAGCTTAGGCCAGACCTGATAAATACAAAGCACTTAATAAATATAAATGAACTGACTCAATGAATAACTCATGATATAATTGTAAGCTATTATTATACTTTTTCAATAAAATGCTCTTTTTTTGCCTTGGTTATGGTGTGGATATGACTATGGGTTCTTTAATAATACATTATTGGTACAAGACAAATGATAGAATAACCTAGAGAATTAGAAATACGTTACATAGTGGCCTATGTTAGATAATTTTTTTTATCAGTCATTTAACAATCAGAATTTTTAAGTGCAGAGAGGTTCATTTTTGAGAGTTGACAGTCAAAGGAAGAGGTTTATTGAGAGGATAGGCAATATGGAAATGGACCATAGTGATGTGGCAAATTGATCAGAAATATTATTGTTTTAAGGAATCAAATGACTATAGTGGGAATTGAATGAAGAAACCCCCACACCGAGGAAGAGAGATGTTTTTGAAGCATTGGAATAACCATTCTAATCATAGGAAATTTATTATTTACCTATATTACAGTGAATGATTTCACCTTTGTCTCTAGAATCAAGGTTTCATGAATATCAACTAAGAATGCACCTAGAAGAATTTCACAAACTACAGCAATATTAAACACCATTGCTATAATTACTTTTTTCATTGAATTTTCATATGGTGATCATCTAATGTTAGAACCAAGATGGCAGGATAAAAAAAAATAATTAGCTCAGCTTTCCCAATATTTCCCTCCAAAAACTTTTTCAATAATTAGATCAGCTTTTCCAATATTTCCCTCCAAAAACTTTTTCAAATAATTTTTCAAATTGAATTCTCCAGTGACATAGTCAACACAAGGTCAGAGTGATACATTCCTACAGCTCAACACAACATAGGAGGTCAGAAAGAGAGACCTATGACATGGGGATGGAGACTGAACCAGAGCCCATGCAAATGAAATACCAGTGGTGGGACTACAGAATAGCAACAGAAGTAACAGAATTTTTGAGAGTTATCAAGCAAGAGATGGTAGGGATCTGGCAACTAGTTAGAAAGACATTTGACCCCATGTAAAGTGATGCAAGAAGAACTAGAAGAGCATAATACATAGTAACAGCAATATTGTAAGGATGATCAACTGTGAATGACTTAGCTATTCTAATCAGGGCAATAATCCAAGACAATTCCAAAGGACTTATGATGAAAAATGTTATCTTCCTCCAGAGAACTAATGAACTCTGAATGTAGATTGAAGCATAGTTCTTTTTTAACTTTCTCTGTTTTCTATCTTTTATCTGTGCTTTTTTTGCAACAAGGCTAACTGGAAATAGATTTTGCATGACATCACAGGTAAAACAATATCAAATTGCTTGCCTTCTCAAGAGGTGGAGGAGTGAGAAGAAATGAGGAGTGATTTGGTACTCAAACTATTTAAAAATGAATGTTTAATTTTTCATGGAATTGTAAATTATTTAATAACATAGATACAACAAATATTTTGAAACATGAGTTTTTATAGGACTACGATGCCCTTCAGTAAATTGTACTACTGGATTATAATATGATATAAAGATATAAAATTATTTAACATATTGTCATCATATCATCACTTGATTTTGCAGATGATCAGCAAATTGTAGTGTTTGTATATTTTCAGTATTCGTACAAAGTCAAGCCTACTCAACTTATGATTTTCCTAATCATAAATGAAAGTACCCCAAGTGAAAATACCCCAAATTCTGATCTCAGAGCATGAAATATTTTCATCAAAGGTGTTTTATTTTTACCATGATTTCAACAAAGCCTCCAGTCAGAAAGACAGTATGAGGTCATATAAATCACATTGGTTTTGACATCTGAAATTCCAAAGTTGAACTCTTGACTGTTATTCACTCAGCTTGTGACCTTGTTCAAGTCACTTAGGTTCATTGAGCCATGGTTGTGCCTGCTGTCACATGGTGGATTTAGACGAGAACCTAGACAAGGGATTCTTAACCATTTTGTTTGTCAGAGATCTCTTTGGCCATCCTGAAAATCATACAGGATATTTTTCAGTATAATATTTTGAAATAGTTAAAAGAAATATTAATTTTCAGTTAGAGGTTAGTGGAAGCAAATGTTTTATTTTTCTTAGTAAAGCTTGGAGATACCTCACAATCTATCCATTGACTCCTTGGGCTCCAGTTTAAGGAATCCTGGACTGCATATCCTCTAAGGTCTTTTTTGGTCCTATAAGTTCATATTTCAGTTGAGCTTGCCTCAAATGACTCTTTGAAAGAAGTAGTAGTTTCATTCTTGTACTAATGGTATCTTTAATCTTGTTCCCATGGTATATAATATTTCTAAGTGATACAATATAGTGCTTAAACACAATTAAAATGAATATGCCTGCAGGAAGGAAACTCAGTGTTAACAGTAACTGATGTTAGCAGAAAGTTTAATTTTCATTTATTTTTAAGCTTGAAGGGAATTTGAGTGGCTCTCTTGTCCATTTTTCTACCTTTAAAAACGTTATGCTAAATTATTCTGAATACATCCTTTTTCATGTATAACCAATTCAGAATCAAAACATTTATTATTTGGATTTAAGGGTTGTTTTATCCCTCTAAACAAACTAGAACTTACATGTCTACTGTAGCTCCCTTGGGAGGGCATACACTCATTACAACCATACTGACATTATTGAAAGGTGTTTGAAATTCTTTTTTTTGAAATTGCCTTTATAGTCAGTTTATGTATCACAAGAGACAAATTAGAATAGTATATAACATTAGAACTGGGCAGGTTTTTAGAATATAGCCTATTAAAATAGAGAATGTACATGTTACAGTTAACAGAATGTTAGAACACAGAATATTAGAACACAGAAAACAGAATATTTAAATAGGAGGGGACCTTAGCACTTAAGCATCATCATTTTACCGCTGAAGTCAACTGATTCTGAGAGGGGAAATGATCTATAAGAGGCCACTAAAGTTAAGCAGTTGATGACTTAACTGAAATTAAAACTAGGGGTCCTGATTCCTAGTCAAAGGCATTTTTTCCAACTGTATTTTGACCCAAGATAGTATTAACTAATAGGATCTATATGTTTTTCATGTGCCTTCATTCTAAAATAACATTTTTTCTGGTACTAGAAATCAACTCCATCCTTGATATTTATTATAAGTTAATTTAAAAACAATTTCTTTAACAGTTGCTATATGCATGACATTGCACAATTTCCTAGTAAGTCTTAAAAGAAAGATAAATGGGGCATGACCATATGAAGGCTATAGTCTAAAAGGCTGATTTAAAAATGCTTCTTAAATTATAAATACACAGAAAAGATCAAATGAATGAGATAGTGAGAGTAAAATCTTGTCTAACTGAGAAAACCTGGAAAACTCTCATGAACGTGGCATTTAATCTCACTCGAAGAGAGAAAAGAACTTAGATAGCTATGAACTTGAATGCTGAACAATGCTTAGTATAAAAAAACAAAATAAAACATGATGTGTTTAAAGTTATAAATCAAATATTATGCAAGCTTTGAACACAGTTCATTTCCAAACTAGGAAGATCATGGATAAATACAAATTTTTTACTATGGTTTTAAAGCATGAGCAGCAAATCAATAAGGAGATGTTGAGAAAGGGAGGTAATTCTAGACATGGGCAAAGAAAAGAGAAAAGAAGGAGAAACAGGATATATAGTATATATGTATTATGAAAAAACTGACTTCTGACCCCTTCTGAGCATGTTCAGTGCATTTGTTCAGCTTACACAGTTAGTACATGGACTTTGAAGCCCAAGCAGGCATTCTGTTACTGATTCAACTGTAAACCCTATGGTATAGAGAGTCCTTTTTTGATTAACTACAGAGTTAGAACAGGGGTTCTTTTAAAAGACAGAATTATCCAGGGTGAGCCTCTGGTTCTCTATGGTCTGTCAGATCGAGGGAAAAGAAACAAGATCCTGTCTACTTTTGGGTTGGGGAGGAGACTTACTCTATCAAATGAGGCTAGTACAAAGACAAATCACATGCTCCACTGGTGATTCTGTTTCTTGTCTATGTTTTCACAGTTTTTTAAATTAAGGAGATTGTAAATATCCATGACTTTGTGAGCTTCTAAATGGCAGGAGAAGAAAACCTCCACAATTCTTTTGGAGTCTATGCTGGGAATAGCTAAAAATTAGACAGTAAGGGTGAAAGTCCCTAGACGCCTACCCAAATTCATTACTAGTAGAGGTGGGTATTAGTTTATATATTATCTATGCTACATTTACAATTGAACTTGGTAGTAAATGCTCTCCAAAAATTACATTTGAACTCTTTAAATTCATGTTTTGACAAACCATAGGAAAGGAGCCAAGGTGGAGGAGTAACAGCACGGAATTCCTAGAGCTCTCCCCACAAACCCAGCCAAATAGCACTAAAAAATGACTCAACAAATTCAGGAGCTGCAGAACCCACAGAATGATGGAGTGAAGCAAATCTACAGTGCAAGACAACCTGGAAGGTCACAGGGAAATGTTTATCATACTGCACTGGGAGCAGAGCATAGTCCAGTGTGGGTCATGCCACACAGACAGCACATGAGTAGGCCTTAAGGGGACTGAATCTCGAGCACCTGTGGTTGTTTCCAGACTTCACAACCCCAAAACACTGAGGACAAATTGGAAGGTCAGTGAAAAAACCTGTGGGGCCTGTGTAAGAGTGGTAGAGTGGTTGGATCGCAGCCTCAGGGTGTCTGAGAGGGTGGAGGAGCCCATGGAAGCAGCAGCAGGGGCAGTGGCAAGGGCAGTAGCAGTGGCAGCGACAATTTCTGGAACTCTAGGCCCACAGATTGTACAGGGATTGAGTGGCTGACAGTACACCACCACCCCTACTGGGAACAGAGAACCAACTTGACAAACAGCTCAAAAGTCAAGTAAATAACCAGAAAAATGAGGAAAAACCAGAAAAAAAGAATCAGACTATGGAAGCTTGCTGTGGTTACAAGGAAGACCAAAGAATACAAACAGAAGACAACAAAATCAAAACTCCTTCATCCAAAGTCTCCAACAAATATATTATTTGGTTTCAGGCCAGGGAAGAGTTCAAAAGGATTTTCAAAATCAAGTAATAGAAGTAGAGAAAAAAATTGGGAACAGAAATGAGAGTGATGCAATAAAATCATGAGAAATGAGCAAACAGCTTGCTAAAGGAGACATCCCCAAAAATGCTGAAGAAAATAACACTTTGAAAAATCGGCTATACCAAATTACCAAAGAGAGTCAAAAAGCCAATGAGGAGAAGAATGCCCTAAAAAGAATTGCCCAGATGGAAAAGAAGGTCCAAAAGCTCAATGAAGAAAATAATTCCTTAAAAGTTAGAATGGAACAGATGGAAACTAATAACTTTATGAAAAATAGAGAAATTATAAAAGGAATGAAAAAATAGCAAAAAATGTGAAATGTCACATTGGAAAAAGAACTGACATGGAAAATAGATCCACAAGAGATAATTTAAAAATTATGGGACTACCTAAAGGCCATGATCATAAAAAGAGCCTAGACATCATTTTTCATGAAATATCAAGGAAAACTGCCCTGATCTTGTAGAACCAGAAAGAAAAATATAAATTGAAAGAATCCATCAATGACCTCTAGAAAATCTCCTAGGAATATTGTAGCCAAATTCCAGAGCTCCCAGGTCAAAGAGAATATATTGCAAGCAGCTAGAAAGAAACAATTTGAGGATAACACAAGATCTAGCAACTTCTACATTAAAGAATAGCAGGGTTTGGAATATGATATTCCAAAGGTCAAAGTGGCTAGGATTAAAATCAAGAATCACCTACCCAGCAAAGCTGAGTATAATACTTCATGGTAAAAAATGATCATTCAATGAAATGGAGGGCTTTCAAGAATTCTTGTTGAAATGACCAGAGCTTAATAGAAAATATGACTTTCAAATAGAAGAATCAAGAGAAGTATGAAAAGCTAAACAGGAAAGAGAAATCTTAAGGGACTTACTAAAGTTGAATTTTTTTACATTCCTACATGGAAAGATCATATTTGTGACTTGAGAGTTTTCTCAGCATTGGGATAATTGGACAGCACAGGGTGAGTTGAATAGGTAGGGATGGTATCTAAAAAAATAAACTTAAGGAGAGAGAGAGGAATATATTGGGAGGAAAAAAGGAGAAATAGAATGGGGCAAATTAACTCAAATAAAAGAGGCAAGAAAATTTTTTTCACTGGAGTGGAATGGGGGAAGATAAGAGGGAAAGAGTGCACTTTACTCATTGCATTTAGCTTATGAAGGGAACAACGTACACACTCAATTTTGTGTGAAAATCTATCTCACACTACAGGAAAGCAGGAGGAAAGGAGATAGTGGGAATAGGGGATTATAGAAGGGAGGGTGAATGGGAAGAGTGGATAATTAGAAGTAAACACTTATCAGGAGGGATAGGGCCAAAAGAGAAAATAGAATATGGGGGCCAGGATAGAGGCAGATATAGTTAGTCTTTCACAATATGATTGTTAGGGAAATGTTTTGCATAACCACATATTTGTAACCTATATTGAATTGCTTGCCTTTCAGTGGGGATGAGTGGAGAGGGAGGAAGGGAGAATAGGTGTAACTCAAAGTTTTAAAAACAAATGTTAATAATTGCTTTTATGTGCAACTGGGAAATAAGATACACAGGCAATGGGGTATAGAAACCTACCTTTCTCTACAACAACATAGAGGGTATGGGGATAAGAAAAGTGAAAGGTATGATAGAAAGGAGGGTAGATTTGGGAAAGGTATAATCAGAATGTACACTGTCTTGGAGTGGGCAGAGAGAAGAGATGGGGAGAAAATTTGGAACTGAAAATCTTGTGGAAGTATCTGTTGAAAACTAAAAATAAACAAATTAAAACAAAATAAAATAAATTTACTTTTCCCTGGAACTGATTGTGATAAAGAGGAGAGTATGCGCTTAGACATGGAACTTGGAATATTTTTAACTTCTGTTCTTGCTGAATCTTTTCAACAAAATTTTTTTAAAGTTTATTGATTTTAATTGTTTAAATGGAACTGTGGTGATAATCACTAGTGGCTAACAGTGAAAGCAATGTTCAAACAGATGTATTAGACAAATATGTCCTTAACTTCCCAGAGTATGTTAATGGGATGGTGTATAGACCAGTGACCTCAAGCTGAAATAGAAACAAATCTGTACTGGATGAATATTGACTTAGAACACCACAAATTAACATCGTCTACACTATATTGCATTTTTATTTATTTTGTTAAACATTTCTCAATTACATTTTGCATTTTAATCTGCTTTTGGTAATTGTGAATCTTTCAATTTTTCTACATTACAAACAAGACAGTGTGAGATTTGGCTGAGAAGTTCATGTTATAATAGTGCTAAGCTAAGTAATTTTACTTTGGTAGGGGAGAAAAGAGGTGTTGAAGGGTTTTGAGCAGGGAAATAATAAGTTAATATTTATACATAAGTATGATTAGCCTGGTAGTTTTTACAGGATGCATTTTTGGAAGGAGTATGTTATATGGGGATGGAAAATCAAAGAACATAAGGAGAGATGTCATTATAGCAGGTTACTGAGCTACTTAGTAAGAGACTAAAGCAAACAGGCTGCTCTTAATTCAGAATGGACAAGCTTATTAATGGATAGATTTTTTCAAGAGTATACAGCCCTTCCTCTTTCATATATAACACCACCTGCACACACTCACTGTCATATTGATTCATGTGGAAGTCACAGTTGTTAAGAAACTTCTCCTCATTGCCCCTTATTAGTGTTCCAGGTCCACATTCTGTCTTTTCTGCCTTTGGACAGCTGGTGTTTGGATGGAACATTTCTTGGCTCTGGACTTGTTTTTATTATAAGAACATAATGAGTATAGCCTACTTATGGGTATAGGAAACCACATGCATTAAAACAATGCTTTCGTTTCTATGGTCTCATGATATCGGATAATGCCCTACTTCCATATTTATTATTTCAATGCCTTAGTGTTTACATTTATGCTCATTGCTTAATCTCTCAGTTGAATGGAAACATGTAGATCATAATGGAATAGTTACACAGCTAGGTTCCCAGACCATTCCCTGATCACTTCAGGGTTGGCTAACTTGCCAATAAAGCATTAGTGACCCTTACTGCAGTATGACATCTACATGATAATGAGTATAGCTCATGATGCAGTCAAAATAAGTGGCATGATTTCAGGTATAGGTGATAGGGGTTTCAGTTCTGTATATGATTGCCAAGAGAATTGAGATCTAAAAATTGAGGTGAGTTACCCAAGGTCAAACAGAGGCAAAGTTAAGACTCAAACCACTTTTTCTTAATTCTCAGTCCACTGTTCTATTGCAGAGGCAGCTCGGTGTTACAGTAGATAGAACCTAAAGTCAGTAATACCTGAGTTCAAATGCAGCTGCAGACAGCCTGTGTGACTCTGGCAAGTCACTTTGTCTCAGTTTTCTCATCTATAAAACAGGTATAGTCGTAGGACCTACTCTCAGGGTTGTTATGAGGATCATGCGAGATAATATTTATAAAGGATTTTTACAAGCTTTGAAGTTCTCTAAAAAAGCTATATTATTATTCTAGTTAATTTCAATAGGTTCTAGGTTCCTAAAGCAATTATTATTCTTTTATTTTCTTTCTGTCCAGACCTAGACATTCAGTGATGAGGGAATCTTCTCCAAAAAGCATATCAACAATCCATCCATCACTTAAACCATCTTTTGACCTTAGTCATTGAAAGGTCAAGAGACTTGCTCATAATCATACTGAATATATATGTTCGAGGCACAAGTGGAATACAGATATTCTGGTCTACAAGATTAGACATCTAGATAATCCTATGTGCTTCCTCAACTACAAATTTCCTTCTATTATTAATCACTACCATCATTGAATCAATGAACAATCATTTATTAAGCAGGTTTTCCATTTTGATCACTGTTTTAGGCCATAGGATTACAAATTTAGAAATCGAGAGAGCCCAAATATTTTCGTTTTTTGTAAGCAACTGTTTTTCAGAAGCTAATATTTTATCTCCCCTTTAAATTTTATATTTCTATATTCATATTGTGTATTGTATATGCATATATATAATATGTGTGCCTATATATGCACACATATGTATGTGTGGATACAAACATTATGTACATATTACATACACATATATGGGTATAGATATTTGTTTTATGATTTCTAGATTTCTCATAACATCATTAGCTTCCATTTTCTCCATTCTAATTTTTAAGGAATTATTTTCTTTAGTGAGTTTTGGACCTCCTATATGGGTGTAAATATTGCATACATATGTGTGTATGTAGCATATCCATAATCCATATGCATTATCTCTCACAAAATCATTTAAGTGTCTTTTGGTCAGTGATTGCTTGATTTTTGTCTTAATATATAACTTGATGCCTGGTACATAGTAGGTATTGATTAAATGTTTGTAATGAAAAGAAGTAAAATGCATACACTCAAAGTATATACTAGGTAATTAGAAGGGTGAATGGGTTGTGTCTATGTGATTACCAAAGGTCTAATAATGCAGAGATAGAAACAGAGTCAGATTGAGAGAGACAGAGAAAGGGAGGGAGAGGAAGGGAAGAAAAAGAGACCTTCTTGGTCCATCTCAGTCATTAGCTTCCCTGAACTCCCTTTCTCTTTTAAACACTCTCTCTTTTAAAGAACTATTTTATTCAATGAGTTTTGAACCTTCTTTGCCATTTGGCTAATTCTTCTTTTTAAAGCACTCTATGCCTCATTGGCTTTTTGGACTTCTTTTTCCAATTGAGTTAGCCTATTTTTAAAGGTGTTATTGTTGTCAGCATGTTTTTGGTTCTCCTTTAGTGTTGAGTTCCCAAAGATCTCACGCCTGCATGAGATCTTTCTTCCAGGTGAGAATGAATAAGGTGGGAGCAAGGATGGTATGCATTCTATTTATTCTTAGCTAGCTCAGAGTATATATAGGTATTCTACTTCCATGCATGTAAGAAGCTCATATACACTGTATGCTGAGCTTACATGCTTGGCTGTTGCTGCTCTTGCTCAAGATAATTGTGAAGGTTGGTTATTGCATAAGGGTGGTCCATCACATAAGTCATGCAAGGACATGACATCTCAAGAGATTTCTCCTGAGGACACCATGACCCTGGAAACCCAAGAGTTCCAAACACCTTCTACTTCAGGAAGCTGCTTACTTATGTTTCAAGCTCTTCTATGGCCTGGGCCCATTTCATATTCATTTTGGAGGTACTGGAGACAGAGGTCTTGACTTCCTCTGACAGCATACATTGTTCTTTCTCATCAGAATGGAAGTAGATACCTGTTCATCAAGAAGGTAACCTTTGATGGTCTTATTTTTTTTGCCTTTTATGGGCATTTTCCCAGCCAGTTTCTTGACTTCTGAATCCTTTGTCAAGGGGAGGATCCCAGTGCTCCTCCACCCCCAGGACATTGTTCCAGGCTGAGAGTCACATCAGCTGCTCAATTCCTCCAGGGGCTTTGGATGGGGGTGGGACTTCCACTGAGGGCTGAGATTCAGATCAGCTGCCCATTTCCCCCAGAAGCTTTAAGTTGAACTGCCTGGATGATGGACCTAGGCTGCTTCTGCCACCACCATAGCCACCTGCTGATAGCTACTGCTGCGGCTGCCACCTCTGCTGTCAACTGAGGCCAGTGCTGGGGGTTTCCTATTCTCCTCTTGCCCAGTTGGGAAACCCTCCCACTCAGACCTTTGGAGCTTTCTTTGTCACTTTGGAGTTGAGGCATCTGGGACACTCCTCTGTTCAGGTCCTGTTCCTCTCAGTGCCAAGTGGCCAGGGCTGAGCTCCACTCCACTAAGCATCCCATGAATTAGACCTTTCCAGGTTACCTTTGGCTAGAAATATCTTTCACTCTGTTGTTCTGTGGCTTCTGCTGCTCTAGAATTTGAGAGTCATTTTTTACAGGTATTTTGTGGGCTGTGTGGGAAGCACTTGAGTTAATGCATCTTTCTATTCCACCATCTTGTCTCTGCCCCTATTTATTTGATCAAGATCATACAAGGAGATGGTGGGAAAGACATTCATTAAGTACTGACCTACTGTCTGTAAAGCCATCACATTTTCCATCACAATATAGAAAATTTCAGAATGAAAGATTCTTCTATTTCAACCCCTAACTGAAACAGCATTCTTACTCTATTCTCTTTTCTTCTTTTTTATAGTCACAGAAACTCTTCTACCTGCAAAAGGAGAAGGAGGGTGGACTAACTGCTGGGGAATGACCAACCACTTCCTTTTCTTGCAGGGGGAAAAAGAAAACAAAATTGAATCATTTTGAAACGTTTGGAGAAACTTTCATCTAAGGTTCACCTTTTGTTAAGAAACTTAGGAAGAGTCAGGGAGAATGAGGGAATGAATATAAAACAGAAAGTAAGATAGCAGGCTGAATAAACAAGAAGACCCTGCAGAAATATGTGTGTATTATGTACAAAGCAGTAATGATATATACTTAGACCAAGATGACAGAAACTCAAAAAGAGCTATTATTAATTACTTAGTATAAACAAAATGTTTGTTAGAAGTATTTCTTGCATTAGTAAGCTGAGTTGTCCCTTGTGATGTCAATTAAAATTGTAGAATTCTGTTCAGATTTTAAAAATAATTTATGTCAACTAAAAATTCAAACTAGCTTTGGATCGAGAATCAAGAGACCTGGCAACTTGCCTTACTCACACCCTGCCACCCACATCACTTAAATCCTGGAATACATGTTTTCTTAATCACCAGTTGTAAGATTAATTCTGTCTTGTTCTTTTATTTTAATCACTCAGAGGATTTAGTGAGCTATAGGTTAATAGTGGGCGAAAGTTGGAAGAGACTCCAGCTATTGAAGTTCTTCACTTTTCTGATGTTTCAACTAATGTGACACCTCTTCCAAGAAGACTTTTTAATACCCACTCAGCATTCCCTGCTCCCCCCTACATGATCATGGATGTGGTCTCTTTCTCTCTATAGCTGTTTCAGTAATTTCTATGGCTCTGTCTATCTCTCTGTCTATGTCTCTCTCCTTGTCTCCTGAAATTGTTTATCTTAATATATTCCTTTACATTTATTTTAGTCTCTCTTATATCATGTGTCTTCCTACCCCATCAGATTGGAAAAACTGGCATTTATCATTTTATCCCCTGTATCTAGAACAGCATATTAAACAAATTTATATACATATATGGATATGTTATTTCCTTAATCTGAATAGCTTTCCTTCTACAGAGATTAATGACCTTTCTTGTTGGTGTTAAATGCATTTTTGTGACATGAAAGAGTTAAAAGACGCAGACATGCTACATCTCTGATAATGTCCAGTATTATCCTACAATTCATTTCTGATCCAAACCCTTTGTGCATCCAGAAGTAGGACTTTCAAAAATATACAAACTGATTAAATGAATATTTTGTAGCTATATGTTTTAATTAAGGCAATATGTTTCTCATGCACTTTGTTTTTATGATTTAGATGGCTAATGGGATTTACTTAGGCTTGTATTCATTAAAATATATATATTTGAAATGAATTTATCTTAATGATAAAAGCTGAGTTCAGAACATAAAATGATGGAACATAAATTTTTAGGTCTAGAAAGAACTTTAGATATAATCTCAGCAAAAGTTATTAGCTTATTCATGAATAATGTGAATCTAAAGAGAGTAACTGAGGTCATGTGAAGACGTTCTTGTGGTAATTCTTTGGATTAATATTTAGTTTCTCATGTCGGTCCCTTTCTAATTATAGTGACCTATCTCCTGGCCCCTGGTCGTTATGTCCAAAATTGTGCTTTTCTGAGGCTGGCAATACTAACTCATGGGATTTGGATTCCTGAACCAACCATTGAAGTTCCACAATGTTTATGGTTTTCTTATCTGTTTTCAAGGGAAGGCAGGAGGCAGTTCAAGGCAACATATTATCGACTATATCTCTTCAAAATCAAAGGAGACACCCAACGACGTGAGCTCAACAGCCTAAAGAAAAACTCACACAGTCCCAAAAAGACTACTTGCTCTCATTCCAGTCCAACCCATGCAGCTATTATTTAGCACCTGTAAAGTTACAAACTTGGTGATTATCTCTGCAAATGCTTCAGCCCCTAATTCCTCAGTGATGGTAGCTACTGAAGTTTGGATGCAAGGTAACTTCTCACCACTAGAGTCTTTGGCACTGACAAATCCTTCAGCATCAGAAACGGTTAGATATGGTTTTATTGCTGAATATTAAACTAAAAGTGATTCACTATCCATTTGATTTGTTGATATTCCCCAAGAACAATGGGGTCTTTTCACCTGATTTGAATATAAACTTTCCTATATGTGTTGGTCTTTATTAAAATATATACATATTGAGCACTTAATTTTCCTTTCTCCCCTCATTCCTCCTTCACTCTCTTCTTTCCTTCTTCCTTCATTAAGTCCTTCTTTCTCTCCTTCTTCCTCTCCTTTCCTTTCATCCTTCCTTCCTTTCCTTTTCTTCTCTTGATCCATTGCAGCTTTGAATCTTCTGGTAGCATTATATGAGAGAATCTCCTCCAAAAATGTGAGGACAGGTTGAATAATTACTTACCCCAACTCAACTTCCATAGGTGGTTTTAAAGAACCTCAAAGATCTTCTACTAATGGTTGGGAGACAATTTAGTTAACTACAACTTTAATGCAATCAATTAGAATGGGTAGTTTACAAAGTGACATTAGGACTTAAGAAGTCCTCCAGAGCAGAGAACAGCAACATTATCTTGAAAAGAGTCTGTTTGTGTCTTTCCTGTCTTCCTCACAACGGTGAGACAGTATCTAGTGAGTAGTTATACCTCACTAACAAGTACAGGAGTCTTGTATCATTGCACATGATGACTTCTTTAGAACTTCCCACCCCCTCCCGACTAGGGATCAGTTCTGTGACAAAGGTGAATACAAAGATAACACCATTCACATAATCCTTAGGATATATTTCTAATACAAAGTTTTCCTAAGAACGTGTTTGTGATATAACACGTAAAAAACCATTAATCACACTATGGCTAAAAACTAATTTCATTAAACATAATCCCTCAACTATATAGAAATTACAGTCTAGTCAAGGCATAATATACATTGAAAGGTAGACCGATAAACAATGAGATGTAACAAGTACGTTAAAGAGGTTTAAAATGTATTGCAATGGGAAACACAAATATGCGAATTTTAGCTTTGAGAGGAAAGAAATATGTCAGACACTGTCCCTTCTTATACCCTTTGCATTGACATTTCTCTCCTGACAATAATCGAAAGTTTGGCTAATCAAAGCATAGATAACTCTCCTTCCACAGGGGCTTCCTCACATAGACACTGCTTATTCTTAAATTAGATTAGAGTACGCAGAAGGCACTATTACAAATAAATCAAGAGTTATCTCTCTCTCTCTCTCTTTCTGTGTATGTGTGTGTGTGTGTGTGTGTGTGTGTGTGTGTGTGTGTGTGTGTGTGTGGTTATTCTTTATCACTAGGACAATGAGAGGACTAGCGATGGAGTTACTGAACCTGAAGGAGACAGGACTTGGTGGAAAGAAGGGTATTTATTAATAGTTGTTCTTTGATGAAAGACTGTTGTGTTATACTGAAGACAGATTAGACTTGCTTTGCTTGTGTCCCAAATGGTCGACTTCTGGGTAATTGATGGAAATTATAGAAGGCAGATTTTGATTCAACATAAGGAAAAAGGAAAAGGAAAAACAAACAAAAAAATTCTTAAAAATAAAAGCTACCTGTCAATAGAATGTGCTACTTTGGAAAGTAATCATGATGTTCTCCTCCACTGTATATCTCATAATACAATAGTGTCAAGCTCAAATTAAAATTAATCCCCATATTCATTTAGAAAATGAAAATTAACATTAATCTATTTTATTTTGTGCATTTTGGCAAACATTTCCCAATTACATTTTAATCCAGTTTCAGCCTTGAATTTGACTCTAATCTAGCAGGCATTTCGTAGCCTCATTTTGTCAAAGGGGTTCTTTCTCCTATAAGGGTTGGAATACATGCCCCCATGAGCCATTTGAATAATTCATTTTTTTAAGTATATGAATGAAGTCACATTGCAGTAAGCTCAATGAGTTTGACAGAACTGTAAGTCTTCAAAAGCAGGTACTGGATCACCTTCTGTCACATATGAGTTAGAGGTGATTTCTGCCCCTTTACAAGAGACCTCTGTAGTTCCTTGTGGCTCAAAAATGTTACAAAAATGTTTTGACTCAGTGAGTTTCCAGTATGACTAAGCAGGACATCTTTAGTGTTTCCTAAGCAAGTCGGCACAATCAAAGAAAAAGCCTGCAGAATTCCCTGAGAATTTTTTAAAAAATGAGATCCACCCTCCTACATTTCTCTCTTTTTAAAGAAAAGTTCTAAGCACCTGAAAATAGGATCTTAAAATAAATGTGCCTGCTCAACCATAACAGGAGCCCCGCATCGTCGACACTCCAGTAATAGCTTGTAGTGAACAGTCACACAGATTTCTCAAGACACGCAAGACATAAGTAATTGGGTTTATGATGGAAACCTGCACCAGCCATAGCTACAGCTGAGAAGCCTATGCTTGCTGGCTGACCTTTGTCAGTAATGCCAGGGGCGCTCTCATATGCTGCTGCTAGTCGTCATTAGTAACATTGGCCATGAATTTCTCCCTGTTGTCAGGACCAGGGCTCAGGAGGAAGATTTTTTTTTTCTTTAATAGGTGGGGATGGATAAGGGGATTGGGGAGGAGACTGTTCAAACAAGGTTACTAGCTCTTGCTCTCATCAAGCACCAAGCTTGATGATTAAAAGGGGCAGGCTAGAAGACAGGCAAATGGTACCATCAGGAGTTTTAGGAACAAAAGCAACTAGGAACTAGACTCCGAGAGCAGAAAATCAAATAAACTATTGATTGTAAGGACAGGGGGGATCTTGAAGAAGTGTGGGAGGGGGGAAAAGGATGTTATTTTGTCCTCCTTTTCTATCATAGAAACAAATTAAAGTTTACCATGTCACACCAAATATTCTTAGGTATTGATTTTGGAATCTATGCTTGACATTTGAGATGACAGAGAGAAGATTCATTTCTAAGTCCAAATTTGGGGTTGGGGGAGGATGGAAAGATGGAGGCAAATGATGCGGTGACAGTTATAAAATCCTATTTTGTTTTGTTTTGTTTTCAGACCTGCAGAACGGGAGGGGGAGAGTTTTAAAGTCACATGTTTTTGAGGCTCTCAATGGATGGTTTCACATATGCTACTCAGAAGTTATAGAAGCTCTCAGGAAGAGCTGCTCTATCATTACAATCCCCAGACAGGTTGTCCACTTAAGGGAAAAGAAATATACCAGGCTAGAATGTGTGTTGTCAGAGCGCCCTCTACTGCTAACGGTTCTTAACTGTCTTCATGGAAAATTGACACAAAGCTCAGACCAGTTTTAGGTGGAAGTTAATTCCTGCATCATCAAAATGCCAATAAAGTAAAAAAAATGGGATTGCTGATGAACCTGTCTTTTTAAAGGTGTTTTTCAATCTTGTGTGTGTATATCGATGTGAGTTTGTATGGTTGTGTGTTTGTATAGAGATTCTCAGAAACTTTTTAAGAGGGGCAGCTAGTAGAAGACTATAGCTAGTTCATGTCAGTTATCCTGAAGTCCTGAGGTTATTTTCTAAGACAGGAGTTCTTAAAATCTCATGTGTGTGTGTTTGTGTCTGTGTGTGTATTTGTGTCTGTGCAGGGGTGTGGTAACATATAAAGTCTTCAAATGCATAAAATAAAATACATAGTATTACAAAGGATTACAAATTATATTGAAATAATTATTTTAAAAATTAAATCCACAGTCCCCAAGTTAAAAGCCTACAGTGCAACACTACAGGCTACAGTGAAATTGTAAATATGTAGTAGCAGGGGGAGATCCTGGATCGGGAATTGCCCAAACTGATATAATTATAGGTCTGGAAACAAGAAAAGCAGCCAAACAGAGCATCAACAGCAATAAAAACAAGAGTAGTAATATTTTTGTGGCCAAAGTTAATATTTTTTGAATCAATACATTGGCTCATAATAAATAAAGATTTTTGTTATTGTTCAGCATCAATATCTTTTTAGTATAAAAGAAAGTTTGTATGTGTGTATATTTGAATGGTTAAGTATGTGCTTGTTAATCAGAGTACCTGACAGTACCATTTGCCTGTCTTCTTGTCTGTCTCTTTTAATCACCAACTTTGCTGCTTGATGAAAGCAAGAGCTAATAACATTATTTGAACAGTCTCTTCCCCAAATGCCCTTAACCACCCCCCCCAAGAAAAAACCTTCCTCCTGAGAAAAGATATGATTATATCACACATTTCCTCTGTCAATAACCTTCAATAATTTCCTATTATTTTTACAATCAAATACAAACTCCTTTATTTGCTATATTTATACACAAACACACATATATATATTACAACTATATATATATAAACTAGAATTATATATATTTATATGTATGTATGTGTATGTATATGTAATTCAAATGGCAGAAATAATCTCATGAGTTACAGAAGCCACTGCGTCATGCTGGAGCACTGGGGAGGAAGCAAACCATTTGCTTGCATTCTGTTTTAATGATCATTTCTCTAAAGTAGTTTCTAGATTCATTGGTTTCTGTCCAGTTCAAGGAAAACAAGTGTTGTTGGAAGCTTCAAAATTTGTTTCCTAGGGAAAAAAGTTGTATTTTCCATTCCCAATTTACACTTTTGGTTTAAATGAATTTCAGATATCTAAATTTCTTTGATGAAAAGGTTCTAGAATAGATGAGGAAACATGGTGTAGGAGAAAACTTTGGAAAGGTCATCCTAAGACCTGAGATCTCATCTATGTTATCTATGAGTTAGACAGTATTTGACAAGTCATATGACCTGTCTAGGAGTTGTTATTATAAGAGGCGGGGGGAAGGAATTGTACCAGATGCATGAATTTAAAAACAAAAAAATACCAAGTGCCTACTATGTGTCAGTCATTCCACCAAATGTTAGGAATTCAAAGGTGAAAGTGTAATAGTCTCTGACCTAAAGAAGTTCCCCCCTCTAATAGGGAAAGAAAATATAAATCTTTTTGACCATATCAGATTATTTACAAAATGAATATGAAATCTTTTGAGGAAGTAAGGGTCTAGTCGCTTGGGGATTAGGTAAAGGTTCATGAGTAAAAGATAGCATTTGATTGAAGGAAACTATGAAGGAAATTTAAGAAGGCAAGGGGGAAAAGGAACCAATTCCCCAAATGTGAAACATTTTATGCAAAGTCATAGAGAGAAGAGGATTGGAGGGGAAAGAAGGGTGAAGGCAAGATGTCATCTCTATGTGTCTACAGAGTTGTCACGTGGAACAGGAATTATGTTTGTTCTTCTTTGCAATGATGAAGTAGTCACATTTGCTAAGAAATTACAGTGAAGCAGATTACAGGGAAGTGCAATACAAGGAAAACTTTCTGATTATGAGAACTATCCAAAAGTAGAATGAAAGTTCTCATGAAACACTAAATTCCCCATTGATGGAGATGTTTAAGTGGAGCACTGAATGACCATGAATAACGGATATTAGAAAAGTTATTCCTGTTCAAAAAAGTGCTGGACTAGATAACCCTGAGTCATAAATCATCTCTAACCTTCCAGTAATGTATTGTGTAGATTTTCTTTAGTGATAGCTTCCTAATTCACCGAATTACCTTGAACTGCTCCCTACTTCAGTCTACCTTTTACAATGTTAACAAAATGTGTTTTGCTAACGAGAAGATGTAATCATGTCACCCATTTCCCCTGTTAATAACCTTCAATGATTTCCTTTTATTTTTATAATCAAATATAAACTCCTCTATTTGATATATATCCACACATATATAGTGCATGTATATAACATATGATATACATATATTATATACACATATGCATATACATATAAATGCACATGTACACACATACATATATATTTATATGTGTATACGTATATATATATACATATATATATGTATATATATATACGTATACACACACACGTGTAATCTATTTTCCCTCAGGTACTTTATATTTCTGGTCATATTTTTTATCCTCTCCACCTACAATGTAATCCATCTCCCAACTCCATGCCTGTGCCCTGGATTTTCCCCACATCTGGAATGCTCTCCCTTCTACCTCAGCCTCTTAACATCATTGGTTTACTTTAAAAGTCAGCTGAAACAAAACCTTGAGGCCAAAGACTGTTTTTTTTTTTACTTTTTATTTGTGTCCCCATCACTAATAAGTGTTTGTTGATTGGTTGATTGTTCGATCTACAGATATTGTGTCTTCTATTCTGACCACCATCCATGCTATCTGGTACTTTTCAGTTTACCATTGTTCTTCCTAAAATGTGACACCTAGAATTCATTATTCCCTAATCATCGGTGAATGTCCATCAATGGAATATTCAGCAGTATCAGTAACTGTCTCCCTAACACTCACTTACCTTGGCAGGGGTCAACACCCTGTAAATTTAAGAATTAGCTCAAAAAGTAATAATTGGTATTCACAATACAGAGATTTTCATGGGCAAAACTGATCACTCCTAGTTTCATTTTTTTTAGTTTAAGAAATAAATCCCTTCTGAGACAGAAAGCTGTATCATTTCAGTCACTAAGCATCATACCATCTCCTATAGAAAATAAAGAAATATTGTTTGGTACCAGCCTTCCTAGATATGTACAGAAAGACACAGTTATACTAAACAGCTGAGAAGCAAAGAAAGAGTAAATAAAATATTTGCCAAGTATTTAAAAAGAAATACCCTCTGTTAAGAGTATACTGTCCTTGACACTAAAAATAGAATAACTTTCTTCTGATATTGATGCAACTTATTGTCATCATTAGTATTGGTTACTTTTATATCAGTTTACAGAGCCATTTATAGACTTAACTCCCTATTTAAGCTTTACCTTAGTTATGGGAGACAAGAGGTGCATGAATTATCATTTTTATCTCATAGATAGAGAAACTGAGGACCCACAGAAGTATAAAAGGAAAGAAAATAATGTTCTAGAAATGGCACTAAATTGGAACTCAGAAGAATTGTGTTAGAATCTCTGCTTTCTTACTCAATAGTTTTGTTTCTCTTCCAAGGCACTTATACCTTAAGATCTTTGAATTATAGAATAAGAGCCAAAAGAGATGTCAAAAGTCATATAGTGACCATCTCTGAAGTCAGACTCATTTTCCTTATTCACCAAACCTGTGGAGAGACTGGAAATGAGTTGGAAATACAGTCCAAGGAGCTATGACTATGGCTGGAGGATTAGAGGCACTGAGAGTTGGTATGGGCAAACACAGTATGTCAAGGGTGCCTGAAAAAATAATGGAATAGAAGGTGCACAAGGAGGAATTAGTGTCTACTGGGGACCAGAATATGATCAAAACATAAGTGGTACACATTCTGGATAACAGACAAACCAAAGAGCACCATTAGAAGCGGCTACAAAAGGGATTTAGTAAGAAATGGTCCAAAATAAGGACAATCATACAGAGTACACAAATAATCAACTTATCACCAAAGGTATGAATGAATAGATTAGCAACTGGAAAGAAAATGACTGGGAAACAAATGAAAATAAAGATGTTGTCCTCAAAGACCGATTCATTAAGTTGGATAATATGTCTCAGAATATGAATGTTGAGTGGAAGTATGTACTCACTCATTTGAAAATTGAAGGCAATGCTGAAGCTCAAAGATTAGCCAGAGAAGAAATTAGAAAATTAGGAAGATCAATCAGTACTTCACAGATGGTGAAATTTAAAGTATCACTCTCTTTACCTCTGCAATATAATCTCCAGATCAATTGCTTTACCCTTTCCCCCTCCTCATGTTGGAGCTGTCTTCCACGGCTATCTTTGGTCACTTTCTTCATATGCTTTCTGAGATTTTCTATGTGCTATTTCAATTTTTCCCCAATAATATAAACAAAATATTATATACTATACAATAAAAATATTATGAATAACTGTAAAAATTGTTCACATATACTAATAAGAAATGAAAGGCAGATATTCTCATTTCTGTCAAATTCAAAGGAATCTTGACTTGCTCAACTCCTGCCCCAAACCACCTAGAAAGCAATCTAGACTGCTTAACTGCTCACATGATTTTGGGGTAATGGGAGTCAACAACTTTTCCTTTAGGTAAAATGGACTGTGAAACAAGCCTTGATATCTGCTTTCTAAGGGCTTCCTGACTTTACCATTTGCTCTGCTTGAGTGCTATACAGTATCCCAACATCATCTGACCTTCTGACAAACTAAAAATATCTGTCTGGGCCATGGAATCTGCCCCTCTGATGCATTCTTATGACTTTTAGAACTTAGACCTTTCGAATAATCTTTTCATTTACTCAACAGCTGAACTGTAAGACAATGTCTTCCTCCCACAAAGTGTGAACTTGACAATAGACTGTCTTTCTCTACTTGTCATCCATCCATCATACTGAGCATAGAACTTGGAACTTAGTAGAAGTGGGAATTCAATAAATGTTTTAAATTAATTCATAATGTCTGGTTTGTGGCTCCTCTGACCCTTCTGTTTAGTATCATCTTAACTTTACAAAACAAAAGCCAGGGTATTTTCATTTAAGAAAAATGTTAAGGAAAAACATCTGCAATAAGGATGGACTTTAGCAAGAGAACAAAATGGCAAATCCGTGATATTCTGATCAACAATGATGCTGAATACTTCGCATTTAAATTTTTTTTCTCTATGGGAGTAGGGTCAAATGTGTTGGTTTTTTTTTAAATTTTACAATTCTGGATATTGCTTGGATATTGGTTGCTCGTATATATTTTTTTTGTAGATTCTAGATGTCAAAGTCAAATTATTAACTTGCTCTTATTTTCTAAAAAAAAAGCAATCTAGTGCAATTATATAATTTTATATTTGAAGATAATGAGGCTTATAGAAGAGAGATGATTTGTCTCAAGATGTGGACTTCTGACCCTTTGACAACAAATACAGAAATTTTACCATACTGGGACCACATTTTCTCATACTATAAAAGAGAAGTATTAATTAAAAAAATTATCCAGGAAAATTCCTACTCTCCTGGCCCACCAATCTTTCATTTTTGAGTCATCCACTTTGGGGATGTGCCAAGGCCAGTGCTACATTCCTCATCCTACTCCACTCTTGACTCTGCACACTTTGCTATTATGTACCTGTACACATATGTTCTATTCCCCTCCCCGTCTCCTTTCAATTCCCTTTTATCATTGTTTTCTTCCAATAGAAAGAAACCCTTTTTAATTAGATGGAATTTTATTTTTAAAAAAGTTTTATACAAATCAATACAACTTAAGATTAGAAGTGAAATCATTAACTTGTTATAAATATATGTGTGATTTCATACATATAATATGTATTTATGCATATATATAACATATACAAATATATTTAGTAATATGAAAATATGTAAATACATGCACCATATTTCTATGATAAAGCTCTTGTCTTCAAGTTGTGTAAGGAATTGATTCAAATATTTAAGATTAAGGGCCATTCCCCAATTGAGAAAGAGCAAATATTTTCAGATAGATATTTAGATAGATAGATAGATGGCAGATAGATAAGTAGAAAGAAAACTGCAGAGATACATAGACAGATGGCAGAAAAAATAATTTGCTATGGTGTACAATACGAAGGGGTATAGCAACAGCATTAGTTTGCCTCTCATACTATGATAATTTCTCCACGGTGAAAAAAAAATAAAACCAGAACATTCCCTCAGTGGGATTGTAGAGCTGTGGAAACAAACAAGACTGAATAATGTCATTATTCTGCTAAGCCATTCTAAGAGAGAAACCAAGAAAGATTTGACCTTCATGGAAAAGGGTTCAGCCTGAATGAAGTGCAAACACCTCTGGTCCAAGTCTGCAGAATTAATAAACAACAAACCCTGGCCCCAGGTGGGTTTGGGAGGCAGTCTCAGCGTTAGAAACTTTTATCTCAGGGAGAATGGGTCTGAAGGCTGGGGGGGAGAAGACTGAAGGACCTCCTATTATCAAGTAATGTCAAGCACAGCTATCATCCTGGACTGTGAAGGCAGAGAGAAAGAGCTAGGACAAATCTAGTGAGCACAGTATCAGGGGGTGAGAGGGGCCTACTGAGAGCTGGCATTTGCAGGAGATTAGAGTCCCTGGTTTCAGTTCCAAAGAAGAGATGACAGCTGTGGTTTGCAGTCATTAGAGGGACCAGAGAGAGCAAGATCATTTGTAGGACCATGTAGCCAGAAGCTCTACCTGTGGCATAGGAGTGGAGAAGAGATCTCAAAGTTGAGCCATAAGACAGACCAAGAAAATAACAGTAATAAAGACTTGAAACTTGGGACATTACCCCATACCTCAGAACTGGAACTTGATCATACTTATAGCTACAAAATAATTAAATAAGAAAAAAATAAAACTGAGCAAGCAAAGGAGAAAGAAACCAATCATAGATATGGTGATAGAGAATATCTGGGTTCATACTCAGAAGATCATAATGGAACTAAAAAGTCACTCCTTTTTCAAAGAGAAACATCAAATGGTCCCAAGCACAAATCTTAATCTTAGAAGAACTTAAAAAGCAGTTTAAAAATCAAATAAGAGACATTGAGGAAAAATTAGAAAAAAAATAAGTGCAATACAAAAATACTAAGAAAATTATGAACAATAAGTCAAACAACTTGAAATAGAGAACCAAAAACAAGGAAGCAAATAATCCCTTGAAAACTAGAATTGGGCAAAAGGAAGTTAATAACTCTCAAAGATACAAATAAATAAAAAACAAAAGCAAAAGAATGAAAAAATGTAAGAGAATATAAAACACCTCATCAGAAAAACAATTGATCTGGAGAAGAGATTGAAGAGAAGTAATATAAAAATAGCCAGACTACTTGAAAACTATGGTTTAAAATATCTTGATAAAATATTTTAAGAAATTATCAAAGAAAATTGTCCTACAGTTTTAGAACAAGAAGGCAAAGCAGACATAAAAAAAAATCCACTGATCACCAACTGAGAGCAATCTCAGGAAGAAAACTTAAAAGAATATCATAGTCAAGTTTCAAAGCTCCCCGGTTAAGGAAAAAATATTAGAAGCAACATGAAAAAATTATCATGGGGCTACAATAAAGAATACACAAGATCTAGCAGCTACCATGTTGAGGGACCATAGGTCTTATAATACTATATTTCACAGAGTAAAAAAGCTTGCTTTATAGCCATGGGTAACATTCAACAAAGTTAAGTATAATACTGAATGAGAAAACAAATGGACATTTAATGAACCGAAAGACTTTCAGGATGTGTGACAAAAACAGTAGAATTTAAGGGGACATTTGACAACCTCCAGCAGAAGACATTAGTAAATATTATGGGCCAATTATGAGGAATTCAATAAATTCGAGCCATTTACTTATTTATGAAAATATTGTTACTTCTATTATGACTGTCATTTCTCTTTTGGTAGTTTGGAGGAAACATTTGGACTGAGCTGAGTATGATGGGTTGATCCTAAAAAGAATAACTGTGTAGAGAGATAAAAAGGAGCAATTATCTTCTACAAATGAGGAAGAGAAAGGCAAAAAAAGATACAGAAGAAGATAGGAGGAAGGGCAAGTAGGGTTGAAACCTTAAACTCATAAGCAATACGCTAAATAGGGAACAACATATATATCTAGAAATATATCCAGATATATTCAGAAATATATTCAGAAAACAGAGAGCAAGGGAATAGGGTGGGGGGGAGGATAAAGGAGGGATTATTGGTGGGGTAGGTAGGTTAAGGAATAGGAGGGCAAGGTAGCACAGAAAAGTGAAGTGAGAAGGGATAGAGATGGGAGAAGGATAGTGAGGAAAAATAGGAAGGAAGAAATACAACAAGTAATTATAGCTTGAATGTGTATGTGATGAATAAAAATGGATATTGATAGCAAACTGAATAATGGAATTCCACAATATGTTCTTCTCAAGAAAGGCTATCAAAATGAAAGATATACACAAACCTAAAAGAAAGGTCAGGAGTAGAATTGATTATATTAAAAAAGTCGGGATAGTCATCATGATTTCACAGAGTTAAAACTAAAATAGATTAAGTCAAAAGAAAAATATAGGGAAACTACACTATGAGTCAGCCATATTCAATATTGCTTCAAATCATCTAAAATAACTAGATAGTATAAAACAACTGAGAATATACCTGCCAAAATAACAGAGAAACTATACAGATATAAACATAAAACACTTTTCATACAAATAAAAGTTAGATCTAAATAATTGAAGTAATATTTATTATTCATGGGTAGGTAAAGTCAATTATAATGAAAAAATATATCAATTTTACCTAAGTAATCTATTTATGTCATGCCATACCAATTAAATTACTGGAAAATTATCTCACAGAGTTAGGAAAAAAATAAAGTTCATTCAGAAGAACAAAAATTCAGGGACTTCAAAGAAACGGAGGAGGGGGAATAGATGTAAAGAAAGCAGATCCAGTAGAATTAGATCTTAAACCATATTAAAAGGTGAGAGTATTGTTGATGTTTTTTTAAATTATTTTAAATTAAAATTTTCTTGTATAAATAAAACTTAAACACTTAAGAATAGAAGGAATGCAGATAATTGGGGAGAAAAACTTTCGTAGACAATCTTTCAGAAAGAACGTGATTGCGTTGGAATATTGCTGTGGTATAGGAAATAAAGCACTGGTTAATTTAAAAAATTGGAAGGAATTGGACTTATGAAAAAGGATACTATCTGCCCTCAGAGAAATAAATGACAAGTAGAAATAAGCATAGTATGGTCTTACATGGATATGAAGGTTTTTGTGTGTATATATACATATACGTATGTATATATGTATGTATGTATAATTTTCAAATATATATATACGTATATATATGTATATATATATATATACATATATATACGTATATATATGTATATATATATATATATATATATATATATATATATATATATATCCATATCAAGCTTCACTTTCTTTGGTGCAGGGGGGGCGGGATAAAGTAAAAAGTGCACAGGAGGAAACAAAAGAAAATCTACAAGTAAGCAAAGAAAAGCTGGACAGCTTTGAAAACAATGTGTAGTATTTTTTATGTAGATTTTCTTGAAATGGAAATATTTCATTTTGAATTCTCTCATGTTTTGCTGTGTACACAAGAATTTTTTTTTCTTTTCTTGTTTTGTACTTGAGTTTAAAATAAATTTAAAACTAAAAAATGCAAAAAATACTAATAACAAGAAATGCAAATGAAAGCAACTGAGATTATAATTTATAACCATCTGACTGGAAATAAAAGAAATAAAATGACAAGGGGTGAAGGATCTATGAGAAACATTGCTGAACAATAAATCCATTCAGCTGTTATAGAAAGTAATTTGGAATTACACTCCAAACATATACTATATGTGACACGTGAGCCAATATTTACCATAATTAGGTATATATTGCACAAAAAAGATCAAGGAAATAGGAAATGATTATGATATTTATATCATAAATATTTATATGATATGATATATGATATTAATATAAATAAATATTTATATCATATATAAAATTATTTATAAAAGATATGTTACAATGTGTTTAAAGCACTGGAGTCAGGAAAGACTGAGCAAAAGTCCATCAAGCCTCAGGCACTTACAGGCTCATTGACCCTTGGCAAATCACTTCTTTCCAGCTCAATTTCTTCAAGTAAAAATCAAGAATCAAAAAAGGATTTATTTAACGGAGTTGACATGATTATCAAATAGGAAAATATTTAAACTTTGGTTAGCACAGTGTTTGGCACATAGTATGTACTTAATAAATTCTTCTTCCTTTCCCCTTTCCCCTTTCCTTTTTGTAGAGATAAAAAGCTGACATTATGATGTTAAATTTTTAGGAACTAGCTGAGCAATAATGGTATATGAATGCAATGAAATAATAATGTGTTTCAAGAAAAGAATGGTTTAAGAGAACTATGTAGACTTGTATGAACAAATGAAGAATGAAAGAAGCAGAAATAGGACAATAATGCTTATTTTAACATCACTATTGAAAAAATGATCTATTAAGAACACCTAAAAGCTCTGGTCAACAAAATAATCATCCACAATTCCAGAGAATCAATGAAGACTCTTATCTAACTCACCTTAAAAGATGATGGATTTATATTCGGAATGAGATATACATTTTTGAATGTTGAAAATTAATTGTTTGTGTGTTTTTGCTTGGCTATACTTTTACAGGGATTAAGTTTCTTTTTAAATGCAATTTGATTTTCGTTTCCAAATTCTCTTCCTCCCCCTTCTCCTCCCTCACTCATTGAGAAGAAAAGAACAGTAAATTTTCTTTTTGCTTATATTTCAGTCAGTGGGGAGAAAGTGGAATGGAACAAAATATATGCTTCATAATTGAAAGGAAACATATAAAGCTTCCATGTACACACACATATACACACATATAGAGGCAAATTTATTCTCTGAAGTTTGAATTCAGTCAATGAGACCCACTTGAGGACCTGGAGGGCCCCATGTGAACTTGAGACTTCAGGTTCCCCATCCCTGACTTAGTTATTCTATTCACGGTATTGATATAAGATAATTCCAAATCAGCTATGTTGCAAAATGCTATCCACCTCTAGATAGAGGACTGATAAACTCTGAAGATAAACCAAAATATATTTTTTAATCTTTATTTTTCTAGTTCTATTTTTTTTGTATTTTCTTTTACTATATGACTAATATATATATGTATATATATGCGTATATGACTTCATAGATATAATTAGTATCAATTTCCTTTCCTTCTCAAAGAGAAAGAAGGAGTGGGAATAAGGTAGAGAATCTAGAAATATTATTTTTAAATTATTGATATTTTTATACATAATTAGAAAATATTTAACAAAAGTATTAAAAAATAAAGAGAATGTGATTTGGATACTAGCCTTCCAGATGGTAGAAATTGATGAGAAAATTCCTAGGAATTGAGGCCAAAGAAAGAATGACATCCAGGCTTGATATTTTCAAACAAATTTGAGACGCTAATATTTTGAGATTTTTTTATTTTTTTTTCTTTCTTTTATTTTTCTTTCTTTCCATCTTCCATTGTTTTTCTTTTCTTTTCTTTTTTTAACCTTTGGTATATCCAAACACAATTTCATGGGAAGGACCCTACTAGGTGAATAGTAATGTCTGAGGTTTTTGTTTGTTTGTTTGATTGATTGATTGATTTTAGTAATTTTGGTATGATTATTTTTAGGAAGGTCTTGTAGTAGTGAGGAAAAGTAAAAGATATGCTATTACAAAACCTGGATCCTTTCCATCAGCATGCTCATCACATTTCCCTGGGCCTCATTTTCTTAACATGTGTTTTTTATATTTGTACAATATGATTTCATGATTAAAGTGTGTAGAAATCTGAAAGTGATGTATAAATGTCACTTTAATCCAATTTCAATAATAAACATATATCAAATGTGTTCTCTAGGCAAAGCACTGTTAGGTGCTTCGTCATGGTTAGGTTTGTCATGGATGCTGAGGTAAACAAAACATGCCCTGCCTTTGTGGAGCAGGCATTGTGCATTCTACTGAAAATACTGCATCCTACTAGAAATACTACATAATATACACAGATAAGCAAATGGAATATAATGTGAGCAAGAAAAGACATCATTGTCAATGGAGTTAGTGCAATTTATACTGAATCTTAAAGAAACATAAACATTTTAAGGGGTAGAAATGAGAAGATTCTTTGTGGATAACTAAAAATAGTGGATAGAGCACTGGACCTGGAGTCATGAAGATCTTAGTTCAAATACTGTCTCAAATACTTAACTGGGTGACGAGGCAAGTCATTTAAATTTGCTTGCCTTAGTTTCCTCATCTTTAAAATGGGAATAATAAAATCACCTACCCTGCAGGATGTTTTGAGGGTTAAAGAAAATCATTGTAAAGCATCTGGAAAATAATAAGTGCTATATTAATCTTAATTATTATAATTTGCATGCCAGGCATAGCTTGCCTGAAGGAACCGAAACAGAAAATGGCTTTTTAAGTTGAATAATAGTTCAGATTGAATGGAACATAAAAAACATGAAGTTGAATATTATCAAATAAAGTTGGATATTTGACCTATTATGAATAATGTCCTGGAGAACAAGAACTCTTTTTGCTTTTGTATTTTCTTTCTCAACATTTAGTACAGTCATTGTTCCATAGCAAGTTCTCGATTCATGAGTTTTCATTCATTCATTCATTCATTCATCCATCCATCCATTCATTCATTCACTCAAATTATACTGTCCGTATAAGAACACTGGGGCCATTGCAATCAGGATAATAAATTTGATGAAAATTTAAATAAAAAGTCAACCAACAACCTATAAAACTGAGGACCCTACATTAGACAAAAGGGGACCTGAAGTAAAATTTAGCTTTATATAATATAGAAATATATAAAATAGAAAGTTTTAGACATAAGAGATATGAAGTAGATGAAGGATGTAGGGCGAGAAGAGCAGCCAAAGCAAAGAACACGTGAAAGAGTATAATTAGTGTTTAAACCTTGAGACAAAATTGTAGAATGAAAAAATGTTGTTATAGTTATTTACCTCACCTAGTTATACTTTATTACCAAATATGCCCCACACTATAGTAAGTCAATCATATACCAACTGTGTGACCTTAGGTAAGTTGATCTCCCTCTCAAGTTCTCATCTATAAAATGAAGGTTCAGTTCTAAATTACCTACAAAATTTCTTCTACTATTACCATTCTATATTTCCTCAAACTCTCTCATTTTATGCTCTAAGATTTCTATGGGTTCTAATATTTGACATTCTTATAATATATAATATTTTTCTTATTCTTATATATTATTCTAATATAATACATCATAATATAAAATGAAATAATATAACCAATTATGTATATATATAATGTATATTTATATGTATATGTAAATATATATAATGTATATATAATGTATATTTATATGTATATGTATATATGTAATGTATATTTATTATTAGTAAATATTAATCATAATAATACACTGTTTAATAATATATATCCTTAAAATATACAATAATTGACCATAATAATAGTCAACATTTATATAGCACTTACCATATACCATGCTCTATTCAAGGTTTGACATTCTATCCACTGAGCCACCTAACAATACCATGTCATCCCTAGTATAAGGACTCTTCTAACTCTCACGTTCTGGAAGTAACCTGCTAATCCATGTGTTTCAATACATTTTCAAGCTCAATTGCAAAGGATCAAAGGAGAAATAAAAGTGAGGACAGACTGAGGCTTCAGCAGCATAGACTATGAATGAGACCATTTCCTTCACCTTATCTTTGTATGGCACAAAAAAGAAAGAATTCAGGTCCTTATCAATAACAGACAAGGTAAAGAAACCCACTCCAGCCCTACAATGTTTAGCTAAAATACCTGAAATTAATTTGGTTCAACAGCAATAGGAAGTTCCCTGAAGCTTCCTGAGAAAATAATCAGCAATATACACGCAGCTGTTACTTTGCCTATTCTATATGATGAGAATCATTTATACAACTGAATATAACAAGTCTTGGATAACTGGTTGGCCAGAGGCTCAGAGGATTTCCAGCTGTAACTTAGAAATCAATCCCAAATTGGAATAAACAATGCATTTTGGGAGGATGAGGACCCCCTCCCCCAGGTGGTGACATGTTTGGGGAGGATCTAAATCAACTTCAATGGTAAGGCAAGGGAAAATGTTTAACCCTTCACCACATGAGCACTTTGACCAATCCAATTCAAACCAATCCAAGTCCAAGGCCAGAAGAAAAAAAAAACCAACAAACCTGTGATGACAGCAAAATAAGCTTTTGTAGTGACCACTTCCCTTTCTACTTCACCTCCTCACACACATTTCAGGACCTCGTCCTCCCAAAATGGATACCAAATTTTCATGTTTATCCACTGCTTCCCAATAAAAATGTGATACACTCTATCTCAAATGACTTATTTGGACTTTCATGGGTTACCCTTTCCCCATGTACAAATGGGTAGATGAAGACTTTTGGAAAACAAAAGTTAATCTTACAAAAGGGTCTCTAATAACAGAAATGTAGGTAGGGGAGAAGAATTAATTTGGGAAAGAATCCTACTACGTAATATCAGGTCGGATAAATATTGCAGGTAATTACCTACTGGTAGAATTATTATATTATAGAATTTAGAGCTACAGGGACTCTTGGGGGTCTCTTATTACCCCCATCCCATTTTAAAGATGAAGAAACAGGTCTATGGAAGGGCAGTGATTTGGCCAAGGTCAATCAGATTTGAACTGATAACAGAGTCCAGATGTGAACCCTGTTCCTCTGGCTCTAAATTAAGTCAATATTTTTGTACTGCCTTATACATGCCTTTATTTACACAAAAGCAAGATTTTTTTCCCCTAAGAAACCAAGATACGACCAAAAGCTCATAAATAAATCATTATAGGAGCCTTGGTTACCCAGATTTTGGGGAAATGTAGGAAACTTCTCTTATACTACCATAGCATGGCTGACTTGATAGCTCAGGTAGAAGGAACTGAGGAGAAACCACAACAATAAATAAAACCAAGAGGATTCATTGTATCCAAAATATTAGACAGGGGAGGGAACAAAACAATAATCTAACTCAACACACTCCTTTGTCAGATAAGGAAATTGAACGACAAAAAGGAAATGACTTGTCAGAAGACACATAGGAAATCATTCTACATTTACTCCAGGAAGTCAGAGTCTGGTATATGGGAGAGCTTTCTTACTTAAGAGAGAAAATTGATGGTCCCAGTTTAAGGAATCAGTAAATATAATATCATTAAAAGTACTGGTATGCAATTTAATGGAATTTAAGATTTTAATCAATTGATAAATGCATTAACATTTATTTAGTGTCTACTATGTTCCAGGCATCATGCTAACCCCTGGCGATACAAAAAGAAACAAAAGACAGTTTCTTGCCTGAAAGAGTTTACAACCTAAAAAGGGAGACAACATGCAAACAAATATATTCAAAACAAGCTACTTAAAGAATAAATAGGAAGTTATTAACAGACTAGAAATGGGAAGGCTTCCGGTAAAAACCCCCTTAAAGGCTTCATGTTGCTTCTGCTCCTGGCAGAATCCTTCTCAATCAGGAAAAATTGCTATAGAATAATATGATAAAATTAGTTAATATGGAATGTATCACTATAAAGTTCATAAAGCCCTTTCCCCAAAGCAACTCTGTGAGATATAGAGTAAAATTCCTGCATGATCATATCCATTTTACATGTGAGAAAACTAAGACTCAGAAACAAAGTTACTTACATGTCTAGAAATGTGAGACCTACAGGTAACTTATGGCCTAGAGGCCACATGTGGCCCTCTAGGTCTTCAAGGGTGATCTTTTGACTGAATCCAAACTTCACAAAACAAATCCCCTTAATTAAAGGATTTGTTCTGTAATTCTTGAATTCAATCAAAAAGTCCACCCAAGAACTTAGCAGACCACATATGGCCCTAAGGCTATATAGGTTTCCCACCCCTGACTAGGATTTGAACCTAAGGGTTTTGACTAAGTCAAATGTTCTTTTTTCTATAGCAAGGTTTTTCCAGGGTTTAAATCTACTTAGTTAATGAATCCTTTCTTCAACATTCCCAACATGTAGCCATTCAGCAACTGCTGAATGGCACAGTAACCCAATTTTAGAGATAAGGAATTTGCATTTCTGATGGTAGTAGAGGTCTTGGAGTTTTTCTACTTCTCAAGATTCAGTGGTTAGACTGCACTGTGCTGTTCATTCTACTTGAAGGCTATTACTAAAAGTCAGATTGAACTTTGATTGGAGACAACTCTAGATGTGTGAACCGGGAAAAATTTTCTTGAATGCTCTTACCTCTTTAGGAATCACTTTCCTTCTGGTAAAATAAGTGAATTAGTCTAGATAAACATTACCATCTCTTCAAGTTATATAATTATTTCTTAGCCACCATCTTTATTGGTGGCTATAAATGAATATGGAAAGTTATCATGGGTTTGTGGAAATAACTAGATTTCGGGTCACTGGCCATGAATTCAAAGTCTTGTTCTCCCACTTTTTGTATGACCTCTCTTCATCTGAAAATTGGAAGGGTTGCTGTGATCTCACAAGTGTTCTTTAGCTCCTAAATGCAGTGTCCATCCCTAAATATATATATAGCTTTGACTAAAAGCAATTGAGTATAAAGGAAACTTGTGGACCCCAGTGGAGTGGGAAAGGGGGAGCAGATAGCTGGCCCAGGGGATAGAGTGCCAGGTCTGGAATCAGGAAGACCTGAGCTCAAATCCAGCTTCATATATTTGCTGTGTGGCCTTGGGCAAGTCACTTAACCCTGTTTACCTCAGTTTCCTCATCTGCAATATGAACTTGAGAAGAAAATGGCAAACCACTTCAATATTTTTTCCAAGAAAGGTCCAAATGGGATCACAAAGTGTTGGACAGGACTAAAATGACTGAACAGTAGAAACAATGAACAAAAATCAGAAGACCTGAAATCCAGATCTCCTCATGTATTTTACTACTAGTATGACCTAGACAAATCAGTTCATCAATTTTCTCATTTGTGAAATGGGCATTCATTATTTCTACTTTATTAATTTTAAAGATTTCTAGATGTGAATTATTATTAAAAGTAAAGCAGAAATAAAAGTAATTTAAAAAAATGGAAACTTGATCCTCTAGAAAAATCTAAGTCCAACTTACTTTTTTCAGTCATATGGTTAAGAAAATCTATTTGGAGGGAGAGTTGTATTTTTTGTAAATTTGAGACAAAATTTGTTTTCTAAGGAACAATTGATTTATTTTACTACAACCATAAGACAAAACATGAACTCATTCTTTTTTTTTTTATTTTCCAAAAACAAATTTCTCTTGAATTTTGTTTTGGAAGCATCTGTCACAATATGTCTGTCCGAGCCCATAGTGCACAGAAAATGACGCATGGGTTGTTTATTGGAGCAAATTATCCCCTTCCTCTGAAATCTCATATAGAAAAGTATTTCTATACATTCTACTAGGCTTGTTTGTTTCTATTTTATTGTGTTACATGCATTCCCTTTCACTCTCATTTTCTTCTGCTTTTAGAATGATAATTAACTAGGCTTCTCGGGAAGGCTCTTGAGAATTTCCAGAGAAAACAGACAATTGGTCAAAGAAACCTATGGAGGGAGGGAAGTCTTGTTTCCAAGGTGACCAGACCTACTCTCCCCTTCCTGCCTTTATCCTCTCATTTGTAGGCAATGTGTGGAATGGATACCATACACTGCACCTTTTATCAAATATGTCCAATTCCATTCTCAAGGGATGCCTAGGAATAGAGATTTAATCACTCCAACTTCCCTCAGTTTCTTAGATTGCCAAGAAAATAATGATAACATGCACATACTTCATTACCTGCCAACTCATCCTTGACCCCAATTCCTCGTGTGCTTTCCAAATTTGTCTCTGTCTGTTTAGAACCTTCTGATTCTTTAAAGTTCTGCCTTTGATTGTCCTGTAAGCTTTCATTGAGCATGTCATTCACAGTATGATTTGTCCCTTTCTGAACTAATATGACAGTTTCTATTATAAATGTTAGACATTTAAGATTCAGTTTCTTATATGAGCATTGTGTATTGTGTGTTAAATAGGCATTGTTATTCAAAGTTTTCTAACTGCATTCCTCCACCCTAGTGCTCTTCCAAGGCATAATTCTTACATGGAAAGAACTCTGAGATACCGAAGTATACACCCATCAAATACAAGACCTAGATTACAACATTTTCTTGGGAATGGATTGGAGATCACAGCAGAGTAACCAAGTTTGTTTAGGGTGCTTTAATAAATATTTGCCTTCTAGATGATGAACTTACACCATGTGAATTTGGAAAGCCTGTCAAGCAATTTTGGAGGATGATCTTTATTTGTCATAGAGAGAACCCTTGTCTCAATACAATCACATGTCCTTGAAGCAATGATGAATGTGTGCATTGTAGTTATCTGTCTGTATATATTATCACCTACTCCAAAAGGTCAAGGATAATATATTGTTTAACATTTCTCTCTTCCATGGTAGTTAAGTGGCAAAGTGGAAAGGACACCAGGCCTGGGCCAGGAAGACCTCAGTTTACATCAACGATTCTGACATTTACTATCTGTGTGACCCTGACCAAGTCATTGAAACTCTGCCTCAGTTTCATCATCTACAAAATAGGGCTAATTATAACACCTAACCTCTTTCAAGGAAGTTATATAGATTAAATCAGATGTTCATAAACCATTTAGCAGCATAGTGTCATTCACATAGTTGTCAATTAATAAATGTTTATTTCCTTCATTTTGTACTCTAACATTGAACACTATGATCTGTGCATAATAGCTTTTTAACAAATGTCTATTGAATGCTTTTTTTTCTTTTTTAAATTTAACTTCTCTTCCAACCCAAAAGCAAATTCAAGGTGGAGCTTAAGAATTGTATACCCCATTGAACCTAGCATGGTATCCTGTACATGGTAGGTTAAAATATTTTGTAGTGCAATAGAATGCCTTGCACACAGTAGGTTAAAATGCACCATAGTTTAGCAGAAATTATATTGGTTTAAAAGTAAAAAAAACTTGAATTCAAGTCTCAGTTCCACAAAAGATTTTTGCTAAGTCACATCTCATCCTTAATTGTCAGTTTTCTCATATGCAAAATAGATGTGCTTGTGCTTGTACTACCTATGCAAATGATTGATTTTGAGCCAATGCTGTAAACATCATGGTACTACAGAAATGAGCATTTTCAAGCAATTTTGTTCCATGACCACCTCAGTTGTGCTTCTGATTTTTCACATTTTCTACATTCAGCTGCCATCTCACCATGGAATTTTACTCAACCCCTGGAGCATCCTCACAATGGAACATCCATTTACTCCTACAGTCTTCCCACTCTGACACATCCCTTCTTCATTCTGGTCAACTCTGTCCCAATGGTGAGCTCCTTCTGGAACTCGCATTATAGAGAATATCCCCAGACTTGTCAGTCTTCATTCCCTACCTGGTACTGTCTCTGTCTTTTTGGACTTTGATATTATGCCTTGTGCATATGTATCTTTTCCTAGCACCTCCAAACTTTAGTCCCCTTTTTTGTGTTGTCTTCCCCCAGCAGAATGTAAATTCTTTGAAGGCATAGAATATCTTTCTTTTCTCTTTAATATCCCTAGTCCTAGGCACATTACCTGGCCTGCAATATAGTAAGTGCTTGATAAATGCCCATTGACTGACATTGCCTTGGTTTTTACTGCTACTTCAGAAGTTACATTGGCAAGCTAAGGATATTTAGAAGAAGGTAAGCAGAATTTTAAGAAAAATGTAAATTATGCCATCCAAATATTAGCTGCAGTATTTATCATAGTCAGAAAAAACAAGATTTATGAAAGGGAAAGGATGGCTGCCTTCACATAGTCTATTTTGCAGACAAGGTAAGTTTTCTTTACCTGGGGTCTGTAAATTAGACCCCAGAGAGAGATATATCTATCTAGATTTTATCTATACATCTCTATTCAAACATGTAGATATTTGTATGTATATAGATTGTGTCTGACCTGTGGTAGAGCTTTCTGAATTTGTATTAGTCCGAGTCTGTGTATATACATACATATATATTATATATATACATACATACATGTACACACATACATACATATATACACTTATCTACATACACATACACACGTACACATACACACATATTTCCTTTGTCAATTAAGGTATTTTATTTTATGCAGTAAAAACATTACTCTAAGAAGAGATCCATGACTTTCAGCAGAATGTCAGAGGAGAAAAAGACATGGAAATGTTAGCACCCTGAAAGTTACTATACTCTTCCTTAAACTCGTCCCAAACCTTTATATCCACCTGCATGAAATATACCATTTCTTTCTCACTCAATTTTTGCCTCTTCCTTCATGAAACCTTCTCAAATACTATCTGGTAGAAGTGATATCTAATTCCAATCCCAATTACCTGTTCTTCACTTCAATTTCAATTCTTCAAATTTCACCTTCTTTAAGTGAAATGTTAGGTGTCTTCTGTGCATCTATGTTTAGTTTCCTCACTTAAATCCAATTCACTTTAAAATCATAGCTTCATCTTCCTGATGGCATGGTCCTCTTTGAGAGCTAAGGAAAAACAACCTGTAAGTACTATGAGATGCAGCCCCTTCCCCTTCACATTTCCCTTCTCCTTCCATTTCCCTTTTCCCTTTTTCTTCCCCTCCCCCAAATAGGGCATAATACTCTTACCAATGGAGTACTCTGCCCAAAGGAAATTAAATTTTGATCACTGGAACCTTGTAAAATATCTGGGATTTTCTGGCTCAATTTCTTTTTTAAGGACCATGACTTAAACTCAAACCACTCTGGCTCTTATTGACTGTTCATCAATAGGTCCCAACCCAAGCCTCACCTGGTCATTGCTTGGGCCCTGAAGGCTCAGAGTGAATGCAAATGGCAATTGTTTCTGTTTCTGGCCAGAAACCCTGAGGGTCCTGACTCTCCAATAACTATTTTTCTTTTGACTAGGTAAAAGAGGCCTTTCTTTGACTCATAGCATTGGGCAAATGTCTCCCACTGCATCCAGACCCACATCTAGCAGTCCTGATCTATATCTTGCCACTGAATGCAGATGGCTATGGAGAGGAAACTTTGCATAACCCTCCCTCACTTGAATAAAATTCATTTGTAAGTCAATGAATCATTTTTCTGATGTCATGGGAAGGACAAATAACAACAATGTTTAGTTCCTGATTAGAGCTATAATGCTCTGTCCTGCCAAAAATATTTTGATGTTAGAAACTTCATGAGGGTATGAGAATCAATAAGGAGTTAAAGAACAGGAAGAGGGGGGCAGAGCCAAGATGGCAGAGTAGAAAGACTCACATACGCTAGCTCCACAACCACAGGCCATAATTATCTATAAAAAGAACTCCCAACAAATTCTGGAACACTGGAGCCGCACAGCAATGGGGTGAAGGAGATTTCCATTCCAGAGAGCCCTGAAAAACCAATCCCAAAGGTCTGTTGTGCACCAGACGGGAGCTGAGCCCAGCCCTGCCCTGGCCATGCAGCACTGAGAGGAGCAGATCCGAGCAGGCTCCAGGGATGGAATCTCCAGCAGCCATGAAGGTCCCTCCACCCACAGATGCACAGGTCAGTGAAAGAGACGTCTGGGTCTCCATGACTCGGGCCCCCTCAGGAGGCAGCAGCAGAGGCAGCAGGTGGCCAGAGGGTCCCAGAGCAGGCAGGAGCTCAGCAGGAGCTCCATTACTGAAGGTCTCTGAAAAAACCCCCTGAGGGAATAGAGCCTGGGAGGCAGCCCTGCCCCCACCTGAGAACCTGATTTAATCTTACCCTGAAGAGCAGCCAGCCAGCCTCCGAAAGCCCTGAGGCTGGGGAGCAGCATTTGTATCTCAGACCCCAAGCACTAGCTGGGCAGATCTGGGCTGGTGTGCAGAGGAATCTCAGAAGTCAAGTAGCTGGCTGAGAAAATGCCCAGAAAAAGGAAAAAAAATAAGACCATAGAAGGTTACTTCCTTGGGCAGCAGATGATTCTGCCCTTCCTCTCTGATAAGGAAGGAAACTGCTTACCATCAGGGAAAGACATAAGAGTCAAGGTCTCTGTATCCCAAACATCTGAAGTAGATATTCAATGGGATCAAGCCTTGGAAGAGCTCAAAAAGGATTTTGAAAATCAAGTTAGACAGATGGAGGAAAAACTGGGAAGAGAAATGAGAGAGACACAAGAAAAGCATGAAAAACGGGTCAATATCTTAGTAAAGGAGACCCAAAAAAATGCTGAAGAAAATAACACCTTGAAAAACAGGCTAAATCAATTGGCAAAAGAGGTTCAAAAGGCCAATGAGGAGAAGAATGCTTTCAAAAGCAGAATTAGTCAGGTGGAAAAAGGTTCAAAAGCTCACTAAAGAAAATGATACTCTCAAAATTAGAATGGAACAGATGGAGGCCAATGACTTTCTGAGAAACCAAGAAATCACAAAACAAAACCAAAAGCATTACAAAATGAAAAATAATGTGAAATATCTCATTGGAAAACCAACTGACCTGGAAAATAGATCCAGGAGAGAAAATTCAAAAATTATGGGACTACATGAAAGCCATGATTAAAAAAAGAGCCTAGACATCATCCTTCATGAAATTATCAAGGAAAATTACTCTGATATTCTAGAACCAGAGGGCAAAATAAGTATTCAAGGAATCCACCAATCACTGCCTGAAAGAGATCCAAAAAGAGAAACTCCTAGGAACATTGTGACCTAATTCCAGAGTTCCCCGGTCAAGGAGAACACATTGCAAGCAGCTAGAAAGAAACAATTCCAGTATTGTGGAAATACAATCAGGATAACACAAGATCTAGCAGCTTCTGCATTAAGGGATGGAAGGGTGTGGAATAGGATATTCCAGAAGTCAAAGAACTAGGTCTAAAACCAAGAATCACCTACCCAGCAAAACTGAGTATAATTCTTCAGGGGAAAAAATGGTAATTCAATGAAATGGAGGACTTTCAAGCATTCTTGATGAAAAGACCAGAGCTGACAAGAAAATTTGGCTTTCAAACAGAAGAATGAGAAGAAGCATGAAAAAGTAAACAACAAAGAGAAGTCATAAGGGACTTAACAAAGTTGAATTGTTTACATTCCTACATGGAAAGGCAATATTTGTAACCCTTGAAACTTTTCAGTATCTGGGTAGTTGGTGGGATTACACACACACATACACACACACA
>CM053769.1:143499528-143516694 GCA_028658325.1 Potorous gilbertii
GAATCTTCTTGTTACAGATGAGGAAACTGAGGCAGAAATTATGTGACCTTCCCAGGATCACAAAACTAGTAAGTATCTAGTAGTGAAGATCTACTAGTTATAAGATTTGAGATTGGTTCTTCCTGACTCCATGGACAGAATTCTATCCTCTGTGTCACCTAGCTAAATCATTGGTGACCAGTATTTGGAAATACACACATAAAAGTATATTTGTTATCTAAATATCAAGATTTCATATGATGCATGTTTTCACTGGTGCAGGTAAAGCAAGTGCAATTTACCAATTCCTTTATAAATTTGGAAAAATTCTTCAGGTTTTATAATATTGACGATCAATCTTCTGCTGATGAGTCACTTTGCTTTTGGCCAAGTTGCTTCACCAATGGTTGACAACTAGTCTGATTCTGAGTCCTTTCTTGAAGCATTTCTACCTTAATGAGACATGCCAGAACTGGCATTTCTCCTGGCATAGATTTTCAAGAAGAGGATCATATAAAGCTTTCTTTTTTGGGGGAGGGGAGGATTATTTGTATCATGGTCGTAAATTCATGTAGTATGGGTTATTTGTATCATTGTAGTAAATTCATGGATTTTTAATGTGTTTTCTTTTGTTTCATGAAGCACATTATTACAATTAAATTATAATTAGTAGTGGTTAATAAAATGTGTAACTGAGGTTCTAAAAAAGAAGGAATTGCTTTCTGTATCAAGGGTTCCCTTCCTGGGCTGAGTAGGCCTAATGACAGTCCAGTATTTTTTTTCCCCTTTTTAAAAATAAGTTATTTGTTTTTAGTTTTCAACATTCACTTCAACAAGATTTTGAATTCCGAATTTTCTTGCTATCTCTTCCCCACCCCGGACCGCATGCACTCTGACAACCCCTTTCCCGTATCTACCTTCCCACTTCTATCACTCCCCCTTCTTGACTTGTAGGGCAAGATAGATTTCTATATTTATTTCCCAGTTGCATGCAAAAACAATTTTAAAAATAATTTTTAAAGCTTCAAGTTCCACATTCTCTTCCTCCTTCTCTCCCCGAACACCTTCACCGAGAAAGTAAGCAATTCAATATAGGTCATACACATGTAGCTATGCAAAACACTTCCATAAGAGTCATGTTGTGAAAGACTAATAAAGTTTTCCTCTATCCTCTCCTGTCCTCCATTTATTCCATTCTCACCCTTCACCTGTCCCACCACAATAGTATTTGCTTCTGATTACCCCTTCCCCTAATCCAGAATCCCTTCTATTACCCTTGCTCTCTTGTCCCCTTCCCCGCTGCCTTCCTGCATGGCAAGTTAAATTTCCATACCCAATTGATGTGGTTTATTCCCTCCTTAAGTAAAGCTCACTTATTCCCTTTCACCTCCCTCCTCTGCCCCTCCATTGTAAAAGTTCCTTCCTGCCTCTTATGTGAGATGATTTACTGTATTCTACCTCTAACTCTTCTCCCCAATATATTCTTCTCAATACTTAATTTTATTTATTAGGTATCCTCCCTTCATATTCAGTTCATGTTATGCCCTCTGTGTGTAGGGTATATGCATGTGTGTATGTATATATATGCATACATGTGTAAAATATATGTGTATGTACATGTGTATGTTTGTATATGTATATATGTGTGCATATCCATAAACATATATATACATTCACATACATAATATACAAATAAAAATACAAATACACATATATGTTCACATGTTTGGGAATGTATATATACACATACATATACATATATACATGTATATACACATATAATATGTGCATATATACATACATACACAGGCATATATACATATGTGTGTGGGCATGTGTGTGTGTGTACATATTCCCTCTACATACCCTAGTACTGAGTAAAGTCTCATGAGTTACAAATATCAGTTTCCATGTAGGAATATAAACAATCCAACTCTAATGAGTCCCGGATGGCTTCTCTTTCCTGTTTACCTTTTCATGTTTCTCTTGATTCTTGTATTTGAAAGTCAAATTTTCTCTTCAACTCTGGTATTTTCAACAAAAATGATTGGAAGTTCTCTGTTTCATTGATATTCCATTTTTCTCCCTGAAGTGTTATACTCAATTTTTTCTGGGTGGGTGATTCTTAGTTTTAATTCTAGCTCCTTTGCCCTGTGGAATATTGTATTCCAAGCCCTCTAATATTTTAATGAAGAAGCTGTTAAATTTGGTGTTATCCTGATTGTGTTTCCACAGTACTTGGATTTTGTTCTTTCTGGTTTCTTGTAATATTTTCTCCTTGATCTCAGAAATCTGAAATTTGTCCACAATATTCCTAGAAGTTTTCCTTTTGGCATCTCTTTCAAGATGGGATCAGTGAATTCTTTGCATTTCTAGTTTACCCTCTGGTTCTAGAATATCAGGGTGGTTTTCCTTGATAATTTCTTGGAAAATGATTTGTCTAGGCTCTTTTTTTATTGGGGTTTTCAGATAGACTGATAATTTTTAAATTATATTTTCTGGATCTATTTTCCTGGTCAGTTATTTTTCAATGAGATTTTTCACATTGTCTTTTTTTTTTCATTCTTTTGGTTTTGTTTTATAATTTTTTGATTTCTCAATGAGTCATTAGCTTCCATTTGCTCCATTCTGATCTTTAAGGAATTATTTTCTTCAATGAGGAGAAAGGGTCTGCTTTGCCATTTGACCAACTCTGCTTTTTAAGGCATTCTTCTCCTCGCTAACGTTTTGTACCTCTTTTGCCATTTGGGTTAGTCTATTTTTAAAGGTTTAATTTTCTTCAACATTGTTGAGTCTCCTTTAACAAGCTGTTGACTTGTTATTCAGATTTTCTTGCATCTCATTTCTCTTCCCAATTTTTCATCTATTTTGCTTACTTGATTTTGAAAATTCTTTTAGAGCTCTATGACCTGAGATCTTTTCATATCTTTCTTGCAGGCTTTGGATATAGGAACTTTGACTTGCTGTCTTGCTCTAATTGTGTGTTTTGATCTTCCTCATCATAAGAAAATACCTTTTCACCAAGAAAATAGTCTTCTATAATCTTACTTGACTTTTGAGCTCTTTTTTAAGTGGATCATCCACTGCCCCAAGTTTCAGAGGGTTTGTGCAGCTGTTTTCAGAGATATCTTTAGGAATCTGTAAATTCTCAGTTTCTCCAGAGAGGTATGATCAAAGGAGAGGTATTTACTCCTTTCTGGGTCTGCACTTTTCGCTATGAGCAATCACAAGCACTCTTTTCTGCCACTGAACTGTGAATAGGATTCCCTCTCCACAATCACCACCAGCTCTGCCATATAAGTTCCCCTCTTCACCTCAGGAGGGCCACCCAGGACTGCAACCTAGATCATCTGCTCAATTCCTCTACTCTTTGTAGGCTGAGAGCTCCAGAAGCAGCTGATGCTGGAACAAGACTGCCGACATCCTGGGGCTTGGGCTGGACCACATTCCTCTCTCATCCAGGTGAGAGAGCTTTCTCACTGACCTTTGAGGCTGTCATTGGAGTTTGTAGGTTGAGCTGTCTGGAAACTGCAACAGCTGCCAGTGATTCAGTACCCTGAGGCCTGCTCTAGTCCCATCTGTGTCAGTGCAGCTCATGGTGGCCTGTACTCTGCCCTATGCCTGGTTCAATAAACCCTTCCTGTCAGCCTTCCAAATTGTCTTCAGCTGGAAATCTGTTTCACTGTCATTTTGCAGCTTCTGCATCTTTTGAATTTGTTTAGTCATTTTTTACAGGTATTCTGAGGGGTTTGTGGGGAAAATTCAGGTTAAGTCCCTGCTTCTACTCCATGTTCTTGTCTATCCCCTCCAGTTAATAATTTAATTAAAGGATATTTCAGATCCCTCAATGATCTAGCACCAGTCAATCTATCCAGTCCCAGTTCTGATTGTTCCTCACGTTTTCCATGGTGAAGCCAAATTGAATTATAGTCTTTCCTTATTTCCTTATTCATGGCCTACAATGTTTTTTGTGTGTGTGTGTGCAATTGCTTTGTTCTTCCCTGTACTCAGAATTTTTTCTCTCTCCTTATGTTCATATATATCATACATATATATATATATATATATATATATATATATATATATATATATATGTGTGTGTGTGTGTGAGTGTGTGTGTGTATGTGTGTGTGTCTATACATACACACTTGCATACATATAGCTAATTAAAATGTCTTATCAGTCACAAAGTTTTTTCCTGTCATCTTCCATGAAACCCAGTTCTAATAACTTTCTTCCTCAGATACTTAGTTTGTACTTTTATAATGTAACCATAATGTAATATATGTTTCTATCATAGTTGATTGTTTAAGTTTTATTATCCAGAATTACCATAACTTAATTTAGCAAAATATTTATTTTGATTATACTATGTGCCAGGCAGTATCCCAGATGCTGATCATACAAAGCTTCAAATGAAAATAGTACCATTCTCAAGGAGCATATATTCTAATTTCTAATCTACGCATTAAGACACTCTAGTGGGTCTCACACAAACTTTATGTCCAAGGACAAAGGTCTAAATACAACAGACAAATATATAATGCTTGTTGAATAGCATTTAGTTACTATGGGCATTTTTCTCCTAAGGCATGAAGGCACATAAAGGTATATAGCTTAAATTTCAAGATTTCAAATGACACATTTTCATTAGGTTAGGTGAAGTGGCAAGAGTCAACTGACCTACCCCTCTGTAAATTTGTAGGGAGTATGTAGGATTTATTATTAATGATATAATTATCAAAAGTTCCCCTTCCCAATGATAAGTAAACCAAACCCTTTTAGGGGAAGCTAGAAAGCACAGTGGATAGTGTGCTGAGCCTGAAGTCAAGAAGATTCATCTTCATGAGTTTAAATCTGGCTTTAAATACTTGCTAGTTTGACCCCAGGCAAGTCACTTAACACTGTTTGTCTCAGTTTCCTCATCCTTAAATTAACTGGAAAAGTAAATGGAAAATCACCCCAGTATCTTTGTCAAGAAAATCCGATATGGGTTCTCAAAGAGACAGACAAAACTGAACAACCATAAAAGCATCTTTTGGAAGCTCCCTATTTCTATCTGATGTTGTCAGTAACCTTTTAATGTAAAATCTTCCATTAATCTATACCTATTCCTCAGGAAATCAGCAAAAATGTTTATTTACTTCTAAAGAACTGTACCAATTTTCCAATTTCTCTTTTCAACTGTTCCTATTCAGTTCCCTTGTATAACACAGAATTTCATGTTGTTAATTATCCCACATAACAAATCAGATAGAAGTTACACTTTGATAATTGATGAACCCCTGACATATTCAGCAGTTCAATATTACAAAGGGACCTGCTTCAATATTCCTATTACAGTTCTCTATTCCTTTAAATCCTATGAATATACATCAATACTGTGAATATGTATTAATTTCATGAATATGTAGTTTCATCAATTCTTTTTGGATTATAAGAAAGTTCTGTATTCTTCCATAAGTAGCTTTGGCTTCTGAGGAGCCTTGGTTCCCATATATTGGCAGTTGTTATCCTTGGTAATAAATTAGTCATATTTGGAACTCTTTTCTCAGTTTCTCTTTATTGTAGATTATTAGTGCAACAGAATTAGCCTGCACATTACTCATATAAACTTATATAGGCAGTGAGATAAAATGTCAACTGACTGGAATCAGATGATTTTGATTTTATTACTGTCTGGCACATTTTGACTATGGAACTTAGGGGAAGACACTAATGTTCTATGGACTTTAGCATTCACAGAATGGATGTTCTTTGTAGATTTGTGATTTAATCACTTCCTTTAAAAGACTGACTAAATAAAAAGTGGTTCCATTGTCCACCTTAGAATTATCCTCAGACATACAGAATGTTAGGAACATAGAGACCAACTCTTCATTTTATAGATGAGGAAACTGAGGACTTCTATTTAGAAATCCAATGCCTTTCCTAATATTCCTCATTTCATAGAGTTAAAACTGATAATATGTTTAAATCTCTTCTAGCTTCCTGAGTAGTCATAGAGTAACAGTAACAGAAGGACAGTTCCAGAAGCCAAGTACCCTTATGTAAGATCATTTTAAAGTTCTATTTGGGTTTTATAATGCAAATGCTTCAGTAACACTTTCCATTAAATTGTATGTTTCTTTTCTTCCAAAAAGTCATACAGTCATTTTAAGTATGGCATTTAAAACCCTTCCAAATCTGACTCGCAAGTAGTATGCATTTGAGTTTGATTCAAAAAGCACAAAATGTTTTTTGTAATTCCAACAAAGAAAGTCCAATTCACTTTTCTCCTCCAGTTCAATGTGAGGTCCCACTGATGGTCCATTCACAGCATTTTACCGGAAATTATATATAGATGAACAAGTTCACTAGATTGTGTTTCCAAATGCATACGGCAATCTGGAAAATAGACATCTTTTGTCTACTCCTTGTCACCTCTCCATTACCTTCACAGATATTTAGAACAGATTCCTTTGAATCTAAAAAATGAAAGGATATTGGTCACATAATACTATAATTGGGTGTGCATAGGTTTAATTGCGAAATTCATGTTGTAAAATTTATTCAATATCAGTGATGATGGAAATCTTCAGTGGAGTCCCAGGTATTTATTTTTGAATCCATGTGATTAAACATTGTTTCAATGACAACTAAAGGCATATTTTTCATAGTGTTAGATAACCATCAAAAGCGATTGATAACACACTGGATAACAGAGTCAGGATTCCCAAAACTCTTGACAAATTTTTGCAACAGTTTGAATATAGTAAGAAAAAGTGTAGTATTATGAGGTTTAGCCCTATGCCCCATTTTCAACTACTCTACTACTATCAATGTAAAAACACAAAGATTACATACAGTATTGTGGACAATTTTGCATTTTTCTTTTTTCATATGTTTCCCTAGCCAAAGAATTCTTTGCCAGGAAAGTCTTTTTGGACTGTTGAGGTTAGAGGAGGTTGAGATCCCAAAATATGGACATTCCAGGTCCTGCCCAAATGAATTCTTCCCAAGCCTTATTTCAACAAAAGAAAAACAAAGTTTATTAAAAATACACCATATTGGGTAGACCATTAAGGAGTCTAAACATTTATGACACTTGTTTTGGCAAGCAGACCAGATAGAATCTAAGCTAGATTGAATCTGAGAACTATCATGGAGAAAATAAGGAGCTTATATATACAGGAAGACTGTGGGAGGAATCTAAGGGTAACTGGAAGAGGGTCTTCATGAGAATGGACAATGGAGGGCTATGCTGGTTTAATGGTGACAGATTTGAGCATAGATATTTTGATAGGATCAAGTATGGGAAAGACCCAGGGACAATTGGAAAAAGTGATAATGAAAGGCTTATGGCCAGATGCCACATCAAGTGGAAAGATTCTAGTAGAGTTGAAGGGAGTTCACAGAGCTTGTACCCCATTAGTATTACTCTCTCTATAGTTAATTCATGGATGGCTAGTTGGTGCAGTAGAGTGTCTTTCCTGGAGTCAGGAAGACTCATCTTCCTGAGTTCAATCTGGCTTCAGACACTTACTAGGCATGTGACCCTGGTCAAGTCATTTAGTCCTGTTGGCCTCAATTTCCTCCTCTTTAAAAGCTGGAGAATATAATGGCAAACTAATGGTGTACACACTCTGAAAACCCCTTGAACTCTCCATGTATCTTCCAGTGGACCTGGAATTCACCTGAGGCCATAAGCCTTTCATTATTGCTTTGTAAAATTACCTCTGGCTGCTTCCCATCCTTGATTCTATCAAGATTCCCTTAATTCACCCTAGTCCTCCATTGGCTGTTATGTCTCAAATACCTGCAGCTATTTCCCACACTTGGGCACAACAAAATCTTGCTCTTTTGATTCTGACCTCTAGTTATCCCAGTCCCATCAAGATCCTTCTTAGACTCCTCCTCAGGGCCCTCCCTAAAGTTCTCCTCTCATCACCCCAGACTACTAAAACACTCTCACATCCCTCCCAACATCTTTCTGTATACAAGATCCCACTTTTTTCCATGAAAATAATCAGATTCATTCTAACTCAGATTTTGTCTAGCTGAGATTCAGACCCAGAGGAGCAAATGCAGTACTGTACACCAAATCTCTGAAACCTCCTTTTCTGTGCTACTATTGCCAACTCTGTTGGCACATTTTTCCCTCCAAGTTAGCAACAAATTATTCATGCTCAGAGAAGAGCACTAATTTGTTAACATTAATTCTTCTTGTAGTCATTTTGCCTTGGAGGTGGCACTTTTAATGAATATGAATATTTATCTTGGAAAGGATAAATCTATGATCAGTCCAGCACTCTGCACCACACATTGCCTTTTTCACTCTCATTTCTTGTCTGTCTCTTCTCCTTACAATCACAAAGTCTATTAGATACCAACATTTGCTGCAAGGATGCATCCGTGAAGTTGTATAGCATTTAGGTCAATGGAAAACAACGCTGGTGATAAAGTCATGCAATGCACAAATCTTCAGCAGTATATGACCTTTGCTATTGTTGCTTCCAACTCCATTCCTCCCTAGGACTTCTTGCCAAGTCTGGTAGTCTAAGCATATTCTAGGATTAAAGCCATCCAGAATTATAAGGTTGTCCACTTTTGGAACATTGATGATAAGGGTCTCCAGGTCTTCAAAAAATTTTTCCTTGACCATATCAGAGTTCATCATGTCGGGAACATAGGCAGTGATAAAGGTAGCATGACATTTTCCTACAAAGGGCGATCCCATTGTCATGAACTTGTAATTCACTCAATTTGGCAAGCATACCAGCTTTCTGACTAGATAACTTTTTATTGCAAAACCTATGCCAGCTTCACAATGCTCCCCTTCACTGCAGTGCTCCAGAAAAATGTGTATCCAACTCTAGTTTCAGCAGGCTGGCCTTCACTTGCCAGTCTTGTTTCACTCTGGGCTTCTACTTGGATGTGATACCTGCTAAGTTCTCTTGCAACAAGAGCAATTCGTCTTTCAGTTCTGCTGGATTTTATGTTGTTTATAAGTGTGTGCACATTCCATCCGCCAAAGGTGAGTGAAATCATCTTTGCAAATGTTTTTGTACATTTTGGACATGTGTGTGTGTGTGTGTGTGTGTGTGTGTATTTTGACTGCAGAGAAGGATTCTCTGCCTGCTGAGGTAATCAGTCTAGGGTTGGCTAAGCAGATGACTTTTAAAACAACATTTCTAGCCCTTTTCTTCATACCAGAAAGTGAGCAGGGTGATCCTTAAAAGGCTCCTCAGATACTCAGGGGGCTACAGAATCCTACTGCTGCTTCCAATGAGAAACAACACTCTGGTCTGGGTCTCCTATGTGCAGGGTTGTGACTACAGCTCGTAGTGTATCCGGACCTGCTGCTTCATCACTTGCCTGAAGTATAATAGTAAAATGGTATGGGTGATGTCTTTTGATACATGCATAAATTGTATTTAAGTGAGGCAGAATTGCACAAAGCCATCAGTATCACTCCCATTTCCCATAGTCCAGTGCCAGGACAGAATCAAGATGACTGGTGATGGCTCAAGATACAGTGGATGACCCTGGTTAGGCCCTTTGGTGTCTAACCAAGCTCTAAGGTCTCCACATCACCTGATTCAGCGGCTTTTATGGCCATTGCATGAAATTGTTCTCATCCAACCACTCCACTTCAGATGCTTGGGGTGGACACCCCCTTAACTCACCAAAGACTTTGAGCCTCCTTGGTTACCCTCAATCTCGTTTGACCTGTCTGCCAAAATGGTTTACTGAGCCATGGCCACTGCTCATGCTGCAGATTCTTGGAGCCGCATGTCAGAGTTGGGTGGAACTGGCAGACATCAAAGGTAGAAAGAAGCCCTAAAAAGGGCTTGGCAGCCATCATACCAAAGGGAATGGTCCTCCCTGAACATACTCTACACCCCAAACATTGGCTTGATGAAATGATGGGGAAATTCAGAAGCTGCCAAATGAATTCCATAGTATTTACTAGCAGGATAGGTCATCCATATCTAAGAAGGCAGCATTTAATTCCATCAAAAGTAAAGTACAATCAAAGCTTACAGAGATGCACGATTCCTGGCTCAGTTAGAAGACAGATGAAATTCAGTTTTATGCTGAGAGTAACAACTGAAAGTACTTCTATGATTCCCTGAAAACTATTTATGGACCAAAATCCTATGGTGCATCACAAATACTCAGTGTTGATGGAGCCACTTTGAATAGTGATAAAGACATGATCATAGAGAGGTGGGCTGAACACTTCCATAGTATTCTCAACAGACCATCATCAATCAATGCTGAGGCCATTGACTGTTTACCTCAGGTTGAAATCAATCCCTCCTTAGCTGAACTTCCAATTGAAGAAGAGGTTTTGGAGGTCATTAGGCTCCTTTAATGTGGCAAAGCACTTAGTGCTAATTCTATTCCATCTGGGATTTACAAGGTAGGGGGACCATTGCTCATACAGAAGCTGACTTAAATTTTCCAGGTTATGTGGCAAGAGGAGGTTATCCCCCAGGAGTTCAAGGTTGTCTTCATTGTCTATCTCCACAAAGGTAAAGGGAATAGATTGTCTCGTGACAATCACAGACGGGGGGTTTCTCTTAGTCATTGCTGGCAAGATTCTTGCTAGAGTCCTCCTTAATAGGTTGATCCTTCACCTGGAAGATGGTCATATACTTGAGAGCCAGTGTGGCTTCAGAAAGGGCTGAGGAACAGTCGATATGGGGTTTGCTGCCTGACAAGTGCAGAAGGAATGTCAGGAACAGAACAGAGGGCTCTATACAATGTTGGTAGATCTGTCCAAGGTCTTTGACACTGTTGGTCATGAGGGCTCATGGAAATTTTGTCATAATTTAGGTGCCCAAAAAAGTTTGTCAGTATTGTATGTCAATTTCATAATGGCTTGTTTGCCCAAGTTCTGGATAATGTACAATGCTCTCATGCTTTCCCAGTCACCAATGTAGTGAAACAATGTTGTGTACTTGCTCCCATGCTTTTTAACATGATGTTTTCATTCATGTTGTCAAAAACTTTCAATGAGGATGAACATGACATCAAAGTCAACTACTGTACTGATGGTAATTCTTCAATTTCAAAAGACTACGAGTCAAGAACAAAGTGGAGGGAATGTTGATGCATGATTTTCTGTTTGATGATGATTGGGCACTACATGGGAGACACTGGCACAGGACTGCTCATCATGGAGTGCCCACATCAGAAATGATGATGTGCTGTATGAGCAAAGCAAAATTGAAACAGCGCAAAAGAAATTTAGGATGCACAAATTTAGAGTATCCATCCCAAATGTTCACTTGGACTATCTGTGCTCAATCTGTAGTAGAGCATTCCAAGCTTTTATTGGACTGATCAGCCATAGTTGGACACGCTGAAACTTCATTTTATCATGGTGATGTCATTTTCATCCTCCCTGAGAATGAAGGACATCAATCAACCAACCAACCAGTCAACCAACCAACCAATGAGCTGAGATTCAATCTAGGCTGCTTGTAACCATACAATTGTGTAGGCTCCTTAAGAATCTACCTAATGTGGCAAATCTTTAATAATCTTTGCTTTCACTTTGGCTAAAAGAAGGCTTGAGTCACATTCATTTGGGCAGGACCGGGGTTGTTGGTATTTTGGGGTCCTAAACTCCCCCAACATCAACACATGATTCCCTGGTCTCAACAGAATCACTCCAGCATCTTTAGCACAAAAATCCAAATGGGGTAACAAAGAGTCAGAGAAAACTGAAATGACTGAATCACAACAAAATACTTACTTTGCCTTATGATCAATATTTTCTATGAATCTTCCTCAAAACACCTTACAGAACTTGTCAGGGCTTGTCCACTGCCAAGTCCTTCACAACAAAAGGGATACAGGTACATAAGAATGCAGCATCAGAATAGAGTTTAGTGGAACACATATAGGTGAAAAGAAAACTAAGGTAGTTAAAGAGGCCTTGCCCTACATCATCCAACCATCTCTTCCTGCCCAATAATAGCCTTCATAAATGGATATTTCAGGGTCTCTGCCTCTTCAATATGATATGGTGCTCCACTCTGAGTTGTTCCATTCAAGTGGAGTTTGTTCTTTCCATGTATGAGGATTCCCAGCTACTGGTCTAAGAGAAAAGGATTCTCCCATTTTTGTTCTTTGGATTCCTAGTGCCTAGATTAATAGCTTGCACATAGTAGTCCCTTAAATTAACTGTTTGCCAAATTGAATATCTGATTTAATTGCCATGACAACAACTGTCAGTGTGTTTAAAATATGACAAAATCATGATAAAGACTGTGAAAGAAGTCTTAATAAGTAACAGAAAACAGACATACTGGACTTTGTGAAGACCAGGTGCTCATAGCATTCCTAGATTTTTTTAACAGTAAATTTTGGGAGGGAAGGGGAAAGGAAAAAAGAAAGAAGGAAGAAAGGAAGAAGAGGAAGGAAGGAGGAAAGAAAGAAAGAAGAGCAAGTATTTGTTAAATTTTTGCTCTGGGTCAGGCAAGATGATAGCTGTTGGATATATAAATAAAATGAATGAAACAATACCTTCATAAGTAGCTTACATTCTGATGAATAAAACAAAAGAAAATATTTGTTTGTATAAACATTTGTTTGTCTTTATTTCTTTATACGAAAAAGGATGAGTGAGAGGCCAAGAATAAATAAAAATAATCCATATAAATAAATGTGAATAATTCAATACAGGGTAATTGGGGATGGAAGAATCTCCTGGGAAGGAGGGTAGATGTAGAAAGACTTTATATAAAAAGTAATACTTGACCTGAATCTTGAAAGGTGAAAGAGTTTCTATGAGGTGATTCTAAGAAGGGGATGCATTAGAGAGAAGGCCAATAGAAGACAGGGGAATGGAAGATTTTGAACTAGGGCAGTTTGAATCATGATATGTAGGAAGGTTATTCTGAGGTCAGAAAGACAGTTTGGAGTTGGCTGGTACAGAGTACTAAAGAGGAGTTCATAGTTGATGCCAGAGGCAATAGAGAAGACCTGGAATTGATTTAAGTAGGAGAGTAGTGTGATCAAACCTACATTTAATGAAAATGACTTCAGAAGTAATGTGTAGGAAATGTTGGAGTGTTGAGAGATGAGGTACAGGAAATCCATTAGGAAGGAAGGAAGGAAGAAAGGAAGGAAGGAAAACTGAGAGACCAAGAATAAATAAGCACCACAATATCATAGTGAAAGGAGAATTGAAGATGAAAGGCAGAATACAATCTCTGTTCTGAATAGTTGATCTTTTATTTTTCTTTCTTAAAATAATAGAAAGGAAATTTGGGAATGAAGTATGATGAAGTATGAAGCAGTACTTAATGTAAAAAGTGTTGCTCAATTTCTGGCTCAGGTAAATACTGCTTGCTGGTATATTCAATGACATGCATTATAGCAAATATTTTTGATATCTGGTATTTATTAATGCAATATTTTAGTTTTTGTACAAGATATAACATGTAGGCATATACAAATGCACACAACAACAAAAGTAAATACTTTCTCTTTCTACTCTAAACATTTGATTAAAGAAATACATTCTATGATTCTGATTATTGAGCTAATCAAGGCAGCAACAAAAGCATTGAGTTTTTCACATTCAATAGACATGGCAAAAAAAATGGGCTCAAAACAGATATTACTTTAAAGGAGAATGTATCTATAACCCTAAAAATCTTGATTCTTTCTTCCTCTCTTTTTTTGTGTCTTCTGTCAGTCATATTTTCTTCTTAAAATAATGTAAGGTTTCACTGGCTCAACTCATTCAACTAGTAATAAAAATCTCTTTTTCCATGCATGTTGAAGTTTTACTTGAGTGGCATTAACCAAGGTTTATTCCAATAATTCTCCCCAGTGCGTGAACAGAGGTGGTCTAATCAAAAAGAATAATAAAATGATACTCTATAATGATATCCATCAACATAATTATCATTCATATTAAAATAGAATTTTAAGGTAATCAACATATTTTTTCTAGCAATGTCCTTGTATGAAAACAAGTAGATCTATTTTTTTCATGATTTTGTTGATGAAAATAACTGAGACTGAAAGAGGTCAAATTAGATTATAGATGTAGGATAAGAAGGTAACTCACAGGACATATAATGTAATTTTACATAGGAAGAATCTAAGACCCAGGGAAATTAAGTCATTTGTCCACAGTCGCAGAGAGTAGTTTTAAAGTTAAGATTTAAAGTCCTGTAGATTCAGAAGGACTTTTTTCTTCTCTGGCACATAGAAATAAGATGAGTTGAGAGCTATTTGGGGGATTTTCTTTCTTTTCTACCTCTCCATGAAGCCATATCTATAACTACACTTTGGCCACCTGAAAACCTTTCCACTCTGGGAAACGAAATGCAAAAGATCTAAGCTAAGATAGTCTTTTACTGACTGGGGGTAAGGGGTATAAATGTGGGAGCAGTAGAATTCACTTCATTTTTGCAATAAAGTGCACTGTCTTTTTTACTTTCCCATGTTTACACAGTTATTACATTGGCCTAAGAATTTGAATGCCTCAGTTTCCAAATCCTAAGCTACTTATACTATACCATATTACCTATATTTTAGTTGATTAGAATAGTGGTATAGTGGAATACTGTCTTCTTGGACAGCTCAGAAAATTATGGGAAAAACTAAGGTTAGGAAAGAAGAGGCAAGTGTGAGGGAAGAAAAAAGAAAGGGAGGAAGAAGGAAGGAGAGAACAAAAGAGAGAAAGAGGGAAGAAAGGGACAAAAGGAGGGAGAAGGGAGGAAGGAAAGAAGGGAAGGGGCAAAGGGGAAAGGAAAGGACAAAAGGAGGAAAGGATAAAAAAGTAGAGAAGGAACAAAGGGAGAATAAGAAGGTGGAAGGGGGAAAGAAAGAGGAAAGAAAGGGAAACAATGAGGGAGGGAAGACAAAATTTTTTTTAGCATCTACTATTTTGAATCAGGAATTTTGTTAAGGCTTTGTTCTATGAAGTTCAGATTCAGTCAAAGGGCGACACTTGAGGACCTAGAAAGCCATGTGTGGCCTCAAGGCCATATGTTCCCCACCCTTATAAGCTCTCCACCAAAGCTATCTCATTTGATCCTGCCAACCACCCTGAGAGGTAGGTGCCTCAATTTGTTGTAAAACCTGAGAAAAACAGAGATTAAGTTAAATAATTTGCACAAGGTCATGCAGGTAAGTGTGCAAAATCACATTTGAATTCATTTTCCTGATTCCAGTGATCTACCCATCATTCTATGTAATAGACTTAGCCACACAGCAGCAAAAACAGTAATGGTCCAGGAAGATCAGGCTTATTCTTGTCTCCTTATTTGGTTAATTCCAGGATATCCTTTTGCTAACACCTCTCAAAAGCTTCTTCTTTTAAGCTAAGTTCATCCATTCTTATCATTCAATCTAATTTAGTCATCTACCATCTAAGTTTCACTTACCTACAAACTTTCAGGACTTTCTTCTTCTTTTGTCAAAGAATTCACTATTAGTTGTCATCTCTACTCCAAGTTCTGCCTCTGTGCTTAGGGACTTTAACCTAATCATCAGGACTCTCTTTACTATTCTGCCCTCCTAGTTAATTTCACACCCAAAACCTCATTTTCTCCACATGAAATACATGCCATCCAACCCCAGAGATGATTATATCCTTAATCTCACAATCACCAACAATTGTGCCACCTCCAGAATTCTGAGCCATAAAATTCCTTTCCTCAACTTCCTCTTCATTTCCCCCCACTTTTGTTTCACTTCTTCTAAACAAAGTTTTAATCCTCATTATGCCTTCCAGTTTGTGTAAACTTTCCTATACATCATTTATTCAACTGACTTTTTCCTCTTTAGAAAGGCATAACCGAACAAACCCCAAATCTAGTTTGTGCCCACCATCTGTCCTTATACATGTACTGCTGAACTCTGTGAGCAAAAGTCACCCATTGTGCCATTTGGGTTAGTTATAAATATATATTATCTAATATCAAGTGGGACCTCATTATCCAATGACAAATGAGACAATGTAGAGAAAGTGGTGAAGAAGTATCATTACCAAGTGGATAGTAAAAAACAAAAATGCCATCAAATAGTCAGGTAAAGCATGAGATAACAAGATGATAAGATGCTTTGACTAGGCCCATGTTAGAAGCAATATCTAAGTTGTCTATCAGAAGAAGAATGACATGGTCTGTGATAGGAGGACAGGACTGAGTACATCCTGGAATCACAAGGCATCATTCTAATGATCTCTGGCAGTACTAGGGCAGAAGCCTTTTCTTCCTCTGCCCATCTGCTGCTCTGACTTAGGAAGAAGCACCATATCCATAGAGGCAAAAAGGCTTGGGGTGAGTATATTTCCCTCTCCATCATATAAATAGACTATACCAGATTGAAAAGACATTTTGAGCAAAGAATTTTAAAACACAGGTTTTTAGAGCTCTATTAGAAATTCTAGGGGGCGGAGCCAAGATGGCGGAGTAGAAAGACTCATATTTGCTAGCTTCGAACCCACAGCCCATAGATTCCCTCTAAAAAGAACTCCTGACAAATTCTGGAACAGTGGAAGCTGCGCAGAAAAACAGTGAAGGAGATTTCCGTTGCAGAGAGCCCTGAAAAACCCACCGCAAAGCTACCCCGGACAGGAGAGGGGTCCTCCCCTCCCCCGCCCTGGCCACACGGCACTGAGAGGAGCGAGCAGAACCAAGCAGGCGTCAGGGACCTGAATCTCTGGGCAGCTGCGAAGGTCCCTCCACCCACAGACACACAGGTCAGTGAGAGAGAAGAGCTGAGAGGGGAGCGGGGTATCTCCAGGACTCGGACACCCGGCAGCCGCAGCAGAGGCGAGGTGGAGGCAGCTCCATCAGAGACTCCCGGGAGGGGCAGGGGCTCTGCAGCGTCTCCATTGCAAGAGATCTCTGCATAAACCCCCTGAGGGAACTGAGCCTGAGAGGCGGCCCTGCCCCCACCTGAGGACCAGCAGATAAGCTCCCATTGAAGAGCAGTCAGGCCTGCTGCCAAAAGCCCTGAGACTGGGGAGCAGCATTTGAATCTCAGACCCCAAGCACTAGTTCAGGCAGACCTAGGCTGGGGTGGAGAGGACTCTCATAAGTCAAGTAACTGGCTGGGAAAATGCCCAGAAAAGGGAAAAAAACTAAGACCATAGAAGTTTAATTTTTTGATGACCAGAGGATTGCGCCATTCCTCTCTGAGGACGAAGAGATATGCTTACCATCA
>CM053769.1:143517194-143532605 GCA_028658325.1 Potorous gilbertii
CTTTAGCAAGGTATTGACCTGTTTTTCATGCTTTTCTTGCATCTCTCTCATTTCTCTTCCCAGTTTTTGCTCCACCTGTCTAACTTGATTTTCAAAATTCTTTTTGAGCCCTTCCATGGCCTGAGCCCACTGGATATCTATTTCAGATGTTTGAGATACAAAGGCCTTGACTCCTATGTCTTTCCCTGATGGTAAGCCTTGTTCTTCCTCATCAGAAAGGAAGGTAGGAAACATCTGGTCCCCAAGAAAGTAACCTTCTATGGTCTTATTTTTTTTTTCCATTTTCTGGGCATTTTCTCAGCCAGCTAATTGACTTCTGTGATTCCTCTGCACCCCAGCCCAGATCTGCCCAGTTAGTGCTTGGGGTCTGAGATACAAATGCTGCTCCCCAGCCTCAGAGCTTTCAGCTGGTGGGCCCGGCTTCTATTCAGGGAATGATTAAATCCAGTACTCAGGTTGGAGCAAGCCTGCCTCCCAGGCTCTATTCCCTCGGGTGGTTTATGCAGAGACCTTCAGTAATGGAGCTCCTGCTGAGCTCCTGCCTGCTCTGGGAGCCTCTGGCTGCCTGCTGTCTCTGCTGTTGCCTCTTGAGGGTGCCTGAGTTATGTAGACACCCCACTCCCCTCTCAGTCAGCCCAGAGATCTGTCTCACTGACCTGTAGTGCCTGTGGGTGGAGGGACCCCCGTGGCCACCAGAGATTCCATCCCTGAAGCCTGCTCAGATCTGCTCCTCCCAGGGCTGCATGGCCAAGGTAGGGCTGTGTTCCACTCTGTTCCCATGTGCAACGGACCTTTGGTGAGGGTTTTTCAGGTCTTTCTGGAACAGAAATCTCCACTCTGTTGTCCTGTGGCTTCCACCACTCTAGATTTTGTTAGGGGTTCTTCTTTACAGATACTTTATAGGCTGTGGTTTTGGAGCCAGCATAAGTGTGTCTTTCTACTCTGCCATCTTGGCTCCTCCCCCAACTCCATTTTTTTCAAAGATAATGGAGTCGTAGATTTCCTTCTCTAGCTCATTTTTACAGATGACGAAACTGAGGCAAAAAAGGACTTGCCCAGAGCCACATAGCTAGTTAGTGGTTGTTCTGAACCCAGGTTTCCCTGACTCCAAGCTCAGAACTCTAACCACTGAGTCGTCCAGCTGTGCTACATTAACTGGACTCATAGATTCATGAGATCTAAAGTCAAATACACTTTAACCCTTTCATTGAAATTCTCACATCTACCTACCACTAATACTCTATTACATACCTTACAAAACTTTTTGAACTTGAATTCCCCAACTTCTTCCTCCATTTATTCTCAGCACTTGAACTACTCTCCTCATTTCCTAAGAAGATTGTCATTGGGTAGTGTATTTCCTGAGTATTTCTATTCTTATAAAATCCTCTACAAGTCTCATTGGAAGAAGCTGTATTCATCTATGACAAAGCTCTCATCTCCACTTATATCCTTGAACCAACCACCCCCTCTCTCCAGGGCCTTGCCTGTCAATTATTTCCATTCTATCACCAATTTTCTTCTCTTCCCTGCCCTCCTATCCTCTTCCTCTTCCATTCCTTTTCAGTTTCTCTCTCTTCTTTCCATCTTTTTCATCCTTAAAAAGAAAAATCCTTCTTAAGGGTTTCTCCCATTAGTCTACAAATGTACTCTAGTCTCTTATGCCCTAACTATTTTGTGAATGGAATTTGTGGTGTAGTTGGGTTAGATAAGCCATCTTCCTCTGATGCAGCCATCATTCTGTTGATTTGATTGCTGGATATTGAACGTATGGGAGAGTTGCTTATTCCTGTATAACCCAGGGATTTTTTAACCTTTCTTATATCGGATACCCTTTTGAACTTTGTTGAATCTTTGATGAGATTCTTTCTCAGCATATTATTTTTAACAAATAAAATATGTATGACTGAAAATGAAACCAATTATATTTAAATACAGTTATAAGATATATTTTTAAAATGTGACAGATCCCAGGTTAAGTAACCCATACTAATTCTACAATAGATTTTTTGTCATCATATTGCAACAGAAGATTGAGGGCATTGCATAGCAAACATTCACTGCAAATCCACCTCTCTCTAGCTTCTTGAAATTGGCAAAATACTATAGTTGAATTTAGAATGAGTGACATTTCTGCATTCTTAGTATGTACCTCACAGCAAAACTTCAGGCTGTCATCCAGTACTCCTTGATAAAAGGGAGTCTGATTAAAGGATAGCAGCACTCCGGGGTAGGCAGAAGCAGGAGACTCTGGGGGCTTTGGTTATACAAGTAAAGGTGTGCCTTTCCTCTCAGATCCTTGACTCAAGCAATCAGGTTAAAATATCAACACCAGAAAATAGTCACCTCTCACTTGCTCAATATTACAAGTCACTCAGTCTTTTCAAAATTCCTCCAAGTGAAAATTAAATCGTGAGAGTTTTGTTGTGAATTAAAAGGAAATAATAACAAGAACAGAATGCAACTGCATGTAAGACAAATCTAATTTTCACTCATCCATTCATTAACTGATTAGAATCATGCATTGCTATGATCATAGAGAAAGTACTAAAGACAATCTACTCCTCCACCCTCATTCAACTACCTAAAAAGAATGGAGGAATTAAGTATTTATATAGGATCTATTATATGTCAAGTACCGTGAACTTTTCACAAATAATACCTTGTTTGAACTTCACAACAACCCTGAGAGGAAGGTTTTGTAACCATCCAGATTTTGCTCTTGAAAAAACAGAAGTGATTGCCCAGGATCACACAGGTTTAAATTCTGGTCCATCCTGACTTTAGACTCAGAGTTTTATCCACTGTACCACCTACTATGTGCAATGTGAAAAGCATACTCACTCTAAACAAAGAATGATACTCTTTGAGAAGCCAGGAAAGTTCTCATTTTGTTTTAGCCAATTATTCTACATTCCCAGTGAATGGGTCTCCTAAATGGAGAATATATTTGCTCAAACAAATGCAACAAGATTTATGTAGCTCCCAATTCAATTTTACCCCCTTTCTCATTGACTAGATTTCAACCTCCTGAACCACTCACTTAATGTTCTCCTCCCTGATAGGTCTCTCTTCAAATAGTTAAACATGCATACAAGCTTCTGGCCTTTTACATGTTCTGCTTCCTGATTAGAACCAGTCACCTCTGACTTATATTCTGCTTTCACTCAAAGCTGGTAGGAGCTTTAATTCTGTGGAAACAGTACCCACATGTAAAACCATATACCAAGTGCTGTCATAGTAAAAAAAGATGAAAAAGTTGAAATAATAGACAGAATTAATGTGACATAAGGAGATGGCCTCAAATTCAGGAATCACTGTGTGCAAGACCCTTTTCTGCCATGTGCTGGGGTTGTAACCCTAGATAAGTCAGTTAACCTTTTGGAAGGACCTCATTCTGCTAAGAATGTAAGGTGCAGAGAAATGTTATATTGATAGAAGTTTCCTTAATTGAAATTCCCCATATCAGCAAAATAACATCTGATTCAAATAATTTAACAGTAGTAAACTGATGGTGTTCTATTAAACTGAAGGATCATGCCCATAGAGATACTTTTTCTAAAACAGCATTCCAAATTGAATATATCTTAATTAAGATCAATTTTAGAAAATATTAATAACAATAACTTGTACTGTTACAACTGCCACTATTAACCATTACCACTACTACTACAACCACTGCTGAGGTCTAGGGGTTCTGGGACCCCAAAACAGTGACACACTGGATCCTGCCCAAATGAGTTCAACCTAAGCCTTCTTTCAGCCAAAGGAAAATAAAGTTTATTAAAAATCCACCATCTTGGCCAGGCTCTTAAGAAATCTCACTATTGGCTAGTCTCTTAAGAAATCTGAGCATTTGTGATTTTTGTATTGACAAGTAGATCAGAATGAATCTGAGCACCTTCATGGAGGCAAGATGTATCTTACATACAGAAAGACTATGAGAGGGTAAAATGGTAATTTAAATGCGGTCATCTTTCATATTCATTAATCATCCCATGTGATCTACCTGGGTCACATGGAAGCCTGAGTCAATTGAATCTGTGTCACACGGAGCCTATAGTGGGAGGAATTGGATGAACGTGTGAAACAGGAAGAGGCACAGCTACAGCAGAGTTGAGAGAAAATTTAGAGAGCAGTCAGAACTGAAGGATGCAGGCAAGCCTGCAGCTGGCTATGAATGTGAGAAGGGAATTTTGTTTAAGTTAATCCTGTTTTTAATTTAAGAGAAACCTGTTTGTGACTTTTTTTAATGCAATTGGTTTGTGGTAAGCCTAACCGGGGGGAAGACTTGAGGATGGTGTTGTCTTCTGCATTGTTATTGTTTACAGATTTTTGTTGTTATGATGGATTTAGCTTTGTGGTGTCTGAATAAATGTTTTGGTTCTGTCTTTCATGTGCATGCCCGCAGCTGGCTGTGTGAAGTGTATTTGGTTTAAAGGAAGCCTATTTGTGATTTGATTCAGGGGGTCTGCTTGTGATTTGTTTAATGGACTTGGTTTGTGGGAAGCCTAGCAGGGAGAAGACTTGGGGATAAGTTGTTCTCTGCATTGTTATTGTGTATAAATTTTTGCTGCTATGATGGATTTATCTTTCTGGTGTCTGAATAAATGTTTTGGTTCTGTCTTCCATGTGGAGAGTCTGTTGTATTTCTAGATTCAGAATCGTGCCAGAATATTCATGACTGTAGTGAGCTCTGTTAATATTGCATTGGCACTACAGTGGGATCTATGTGTGGCCAAGTAGTCTGGGTGACTAGAGGTTGGACTCTAGGAACCAAGAGAATGTTATTAAGGGAGGCAATTAACTGAAGGCTACCAGGAGATAACAGTGGAAGGGCTGGCTAGGTTAAGGGTAATAGAAATATGGACACTGCCATGATGGAAGGCTTATGGCCTCGTGCGAATGCCAGATCAAGTGGGAAGATTTCAGGAGAGTTAAAAGGGGCTCCCAGAACCCTACTACCACCACTTCTACTCCTCCTCCTACACTTCCTATTCCTTCTCCTACCAATACAATAGAATGTCATTGGTCTTTTTTGAGAATGAAGGACAAAGATAAAACAACAACAACATAACTATTGCTATTGCTGCTACTACTACCACTATACTTCTAGAATACTTCAGTGTATACTTTGTATAAAGAGCTTTCCTTATAACAACTATGTGAAGTAAGTATTATATACCTTATCATTTCCATTTTATAGAGGAGAAAATGAACATTCATAGAGGTGGATGATTTGACCAAGGTCATATGGTTAGTAAATGGGACAATCACAAATTGAATCCAAGTCTTCTTACTTCAATTCTCTCACTACCAAACTTATTAAAGGTTGAAGATTAAAAGATATCTGTAATCAATGATGAGAAATTGGCATGTGGGTTGCAGTTTCTTAAATGAATTTACTCAGATCATCACCTAGTTAAATAAAGGCATTTATTGGGGTGATATACCCAGTGGACTTCATTCCTTATAGAAGGCCAGAGCACTGATTTGGGTTTGGTGTCTCTCCTATGTACAGTTTGACAGGGTAGGGTTAATGGGGGCAGGAGAACTGGAGGTAGGGGCACAGTTCTGGAATGCCTGAAATATCGGGGAATCTAGAAATTTCTTTGTTTGTATACAGATAAGCAAGGGGAATAGGAAAGGGTATGGATAAGTCTGAGGTGGGATCATCAATGCATAGTCTTCTTGATCACTTTTCTGGTTGGTCACATCCTATATTTATCTCGTATCTGACATCCTGAATCCTTTTTCTTCATCTGTCTCAAATACTCCTATCTGACTCATCAACCACTAGAGACTTCCTTGCCATTCAAAGAAGAAGATAGCAAAACATTTGGGGCAAGGGGTATTTTCTTAATGGAAATAGGAATTACTAAAAAAATTACTAAACAAAAAAGGAGTGAATACAAGTGACTTTATGTCTGTGCCATTCACCAAAGGCTAGGAGTTGGATGTAAAACCCAGTCTGCATTTTTTTAAAATTTTAGCATATGTTTATGCTTGGCAAGATGGGGTCATATCTATAAAAACGGTTTTCTCTTATTGACAATAATTTTGTAAACTAGGTTTCACCCAAGCTCAAAATCTCTATAACTATATAAATTGTCTTCAAGAATTCTACAAGCTAAAAATCTAAATACCCTCTAGGTAATATGCTAATGAATTAAAGGTAGCCTTCTCATTCAATATAATATAATAAAACTTTTAATGAATCTCTCAATATTTTACAGCTGTACACACAACACTCAAGTTCTCTAAGATTTAAAACCATATTATATAAACAAAAGATTATTGGTATATAAATGCACGTATGCATAACATATAAACATAAATACATATATACACATTAATGTATTAGGTTTCTCAAAAATCAATAGAAAGATTCATGAGGAATATACGTAGCCTATAAGATATTGCCAACAAAGGTATGTACAAAGAGAATAATACTGTAGAAGATACCTTCAATAACATGTATGAAATGAAAAAAGATTTTTAATAATAAAACAGTGAGAATCAAAGTCAAGAGAATGAAAATCTGAGTGCTGTATTGGTACTCCTGAGAAGAATTAGAATCTTAGAGATAGTAAAGGCTTTAGAGGACATCAGTCTAATTCTCAGGATTAAAGATCTTCCCAATAGTTCTTGAAAATATGATCTTCAAGGCTCTTCTTGAAGACTTTATGTGTTAGAATCATAACAGTAAGAATTACAGCAGGTTTGGTCGAGGGTTTGATGGAGAAGGAATAAATGTCCCAATTCATCGTAATTCTACCCTTGGAAGTTTAGCTGACATATGGATGTCTCTTGTTGATTTCCTCAGGTAGAGAAGAACACCCTTTAGCAATGAGTTGGGAGGTTGGAATCCCACATCTATGCAAGAAAAATTAGCTTTTCCTTGTAGTTTTCAGGACCATCTTGTACTCTCATGCCCCAATGGAAACACAAGAAAATACAAAAGGAAGATGGACAACAGCTGTTTATGGGAAATAAGCTGAGAGCAATTAGATGCAGTCTTCAACAGAGTAATACAACATACTTAGAAATGCTGATTGTATCTAGCTGAAATAAAGCTGAGAAAGAAGAACCTAGACTAGGTTTTATGAAGGGGATTCGTTCTGTGAAATTTGGATTCAGTCAAATGACAGCACTTAAAGACCTTGAAGGGCTACATGTGGCCTCAAGTGAGGCTGCAAATTCTCCACCTCTGAAAGATTTGGATCTTCTACCCCCATTGATTTAGCTAACAGATCAAGTGCATACAATTCAAAACAAAACAAAGCAAAACAAATCAACTAAAAAATTTTACTGTTTACCCTATTTGGCTGGAACTTCACCAATCTCCCCAGAGGTGTGGTTTTTAGAAGGGTGAAGAAGAATGTCATCAGGACTGCTGCTTCCTTTCCCCTTCATATTCCCCATGAGGCTGTGGGGGAAGCTCCACTCATTCCCCGCCCCCCCCCACCTCCTCTCTGATTTCCTTATTGAGAGATTTATTTTTTATTACTATTATTTTAATAGATTGTTACTACAGTAGAAAAAAACTCTTCACTCCAGTCTGGATTCTATGATTTCTTCTCTTTCCAAGCTAGGAAGAAATATTCATTCCAGTGCTTTTAGCAATGCTGGCTCTTTGTGACACAGGTCATTCAAGATTTGCCCAAAGTACTTACAAGATGAAGTAATGCCTATTTTAATGCCTATTTTTGCTTATTTTCAAACCTATATGATTCTTGATAAAATGTCTGGTTCCCAGCCATCTTGCATAGCCTTAGGCCCCTCCTTCTTCCACAATTTTGTCTTATGTGACTACCCCCAAGACCCCCCACCTCTGCAATCACCTTTGCTCTCAATTTCATCTGTTTGAGGCTAATAAAAGGTTCCAGACACATTCTTATCCGTCTCATCAATAGTTTTATACATTCAACAAATGACTTCTGTGCTTTTCACCTAGTTACCCTGGTACTTCAGCCTGTCCCTTAACTCCTCCCACTGTAAATAGACACAGATCAGCTTAGTTTTCTCTGATTGGTTGGTTCTTCCCAACCAATTTTAAGTAAAGCCATCAAGCCATGCATGTTTTCATTCCTTTCTAGTTTCCCTTTTGAATCCCCAGACTTTCTGCCATACCTCTGTTTGCATACTTTCTTCCCACATCACTCCCTTTTAGGTTTCCTTTTTTATGTTGTCTTTCCCTGGGAGAACGTAAATTCCTTGAGGGCAGTTTATATTTCCAGAATTGGGCTTAGTTTCTGGTGAATAGAAAGGCACTTATTTAATTGACTTGATTAGTGGTTGCCTTTTTTCTTTGTAAATGCCCTGAGATCTTCTTAGCTTTGGGCTTCTTGGAACACTCTAGAGGCAGCAATACTAACTGTTCTCTATCTCTTTGATGATGCATTGCTCAGTTCTTTGACTCTCAATTTCTCTGTGAAGAACTCTTGTGAACTAGTTTTTCATCTTGCAACAGGCAACAAGGGAATGAAGGGGATAGAACACTGGTCTTGGACTCAGGAAGGACTGACCAAAAAGCTTACAAGGTGTAGGACTCAGGGTAAGTAAGTCACTTAACCTTTATCTGCCTCGTCAACTGTAAAATGGAGATAACAGAATTATTATTAGGACCAAATGATACAGGTATTGTAAAACGTTTATAGTGTCTGAAACATAGCAAACAAAATATTCACTTAAGAAGTCAATCCTTCTTTCCTTCCTTCCTTCCTTCCTTGCTTGCTTATTCTTCTTCTCTTATAGTCCAGTTCTTCATTGAATAGAGCTAAACAATTCTTTCTTAAATGTTTTAAAACCATTGACCCTAATAATGCCTCCCTTTGGGGCATGATTCTTTATCATAACACCCACTAGATAACATTTATATGCAATAATATAAATTTAGGAAAGCAAATCTGGAAAAATAATATCCACAAAGATGGCAACATATTAAGGCAAATAACAGAGGGACTGCTCTTAATATTCTTCATAGTGCTCACATTCCATTGCACTCATAGTTCTTATAAAATTAATTTTTATACTGAATATAGTCATATATTCTAGGTTCTACATTTCCCCTCTAAATTCAAGATTCTGCCTTCTAAAGTTCTGTATTCTCAGTTCAATTCTACCTGGGTTTTAGTCCTATATTCTGAAGTTCTCTTTTCCTTTGGCTCTTCAAGTTGTATCATTCTCTGGTTGCTTTTTTTCTCTTCTTTTAAAATATTGAAATGCTTAGCACTTAGAGGACATGCAATAAAGTAGTGAAAAGAAAGAAAGAAAATGTATCAATTCATGTCTATTTGTATCATCTTTTAATACTTTTTTTTTAATATATATAGTTATCTAAGGTAAAAAATGTGTGTTCTCAATCTTCCTTCTAGGAATTTAAAAGAGCAAATAAAGATAACCTATAAGGCAGTTAGCTACAATTGTACAGGGACAGAAGCAAAATGTTATAATAAGGAAAAGACTGGACATTATGGGAGGATAGCTCCAGCTGTTATTACAAGGATGTAATTTTTCTCTGTCATTTCATATCTCCTGTGCACCAAAAGAGAAATTCCTATATAGGGCTGGGTCACAACTGCTTTGGGCAGCTTAAAAAATGGAAAGTGAAATTCACACTTGTAATTATTTTGAGAAAGCAAAAATTTACATCGAAAGATGAAGACAAATCCAATAAGGAGTTAACTCAAGGTATAAACCTTTCAAGATAGACAAATAGATTAGTAGATAAACAGATAGATGATAGATAGACATATACATATGTACATATTCATGTATTTATTAATATAATATAGAGTATATATGTATGCATATCTATACATATATATATGCACAAAAATGTGTGTGTGTGTGTGTGTGTGCGTGTGTGTGCAATGGGGGAAATAAAGAGAGAGAGAGAGGAAGAGAGAGAAAGAGAAAGAGAGAGAATAACTTGATCTTGAATGTGTGGAAGAGAGATTAAACCATTAATCTTTTAAAAAAAATATTTTCAGCTTTCAATATTCACTTCCACATAATTTTGATTTTCAAATTTTCTCCTCATCTCCCCCATTCCTCCACTCCAGGACAGCATGTATTTTGATTACTATTCCTTCCAATATGCCCTCCCTTCTATCATCCCAAGCCCCTCTTTTCCCATTCCCTTCTATTTTCCTGTAGGGCAAGATAGATTTCTATATCCCATTACCTATAATTTTTCCCTAGCTGCATGTATAAACAATTGTTAACATTTATTTTTAAAGCTTTGAGTGTCACATTCTTTTTATTCTCTTTCCCCCCATCCTCATTGAGAAGGCAAGCAACTCGATATAGGTTATACATGTGTAGTTATGCAAAACACATTCATAACACTCATGTTGTGATAGACTAACTATATTTCCCTCTACTTTGTCCTGACCTCTTTATTCTAGTCTCTCTTATGAACTGTCTCTCTACCAGAGTGTTTGCTTCGTATCATCCCATCTCCCAATCTGCCATCTCTTCTATTAGTCCTCCTCTCTTTCTTTACTCCTTCGCCCTCTGCCCCCCACATTTTCCTATAAGGTAACATAAACTTTCATACCCAATTAAGTATGCATGTTATTTCCTCCTGAAACCAAATCTGATGAAAGGAAGGCCTTTGTATTCCCTCTCACCCTCCTCTTGTTCCCCTCCTTTGTAAAAGCTCTTTTTTGACTCTTTTAGGTGATATGATTTACTACATTCTACCCCTCCCTTTCTCTTTCTTCTAGTACATTTCTCTCAACACCTACTTTTTTCTTTTAGATATCATCCTGTCATATTCAGCTCACAATGTGCCCTCTCTCTGTGTCTGTCTCTCTCAATGTGTGTGTATACACACATGCACACATACATATGTATATATTTCCTCTAACTTTCCCAATACTGAAAAAGGTCTCCTGAACTACAAATATTGTTTTTTCATGTAGGAATGCAAACAGTTTCACTTTAATGAGTCCTTGCTGGTTTCTCTTTCCTGTTTATGTTTGCATGCTTCTCTTGACACTTATATTTGAAAGTCAAATTTTTTCTATTCACCTTCTGGTCTTTTCAACAAGAATGCTTGGAAGTCCTCTCTTTCACTGAATTTCCGTTTTTTCCTCTGAAGTATTATACGAAGTTCTCTAGGTAGGCGATTTTTTGGTTTTAATCCCACTTTCCTTGCCCTCTGGAATATCATATCCCATGTCCTTCAGTCCTTTAATGTAGAAGTTGTTAGATCTTGTGTTAATCTGATTGTATTTCCACAGTACTCAAATTGTTTCTTTCTAGCTTCTTGAAATATTTTCTCCTTGACCTGGGAACTCTGGAATCTGGATACAATATTCCTAGGAGATTTTTTTGTAGATTTCTTTCAGGAGGTGATTGGTGAATTCTTTCAATATTTATTTCACTTTCTGATTCTAGAATATCAGGGCAGTTTTCCTTGATAATCATGAAAGATGATGTCTAGGCCCTTTTTTATTATCATGGCTTTCAGGTAGTCCCATAATTTTTAAATTATCTCTCCTGGATAAAATTTACAGGTCAGTTGTTTTTCCAATGAGATATTTCTCTTTGCCTTCAATTTTTTTCATTCTTTTGGTTTCATTTTAATATTCTTGATTTCTAGTAACATCAATAGTTCTATTTGCTCTATTATAACTTTTAAAGGATTATTTTCTTCAGTGAGATATTGAAACTCTTTTTCCATTTGGGCAATTCTGCTTTTTAAGGCATTCTCCTCATTGGCTTTCTTGACCTTTTTGTCATTTGGGTTATTCCAATTTTAATGGTGTTATTTTCATCAGCATTTTTTAGGTCTCCTCTATCAAACTGTTTACTCTTTTGTCATAATTTTCTTGTATTATTTTCATTTTTCTTTCTCATTTTCCCTCTATTTCTCTTACTTGATTTTCAAAATCTTTTTTGAGCTCTTCCATGGCCTGAGAGCAATTTATATTTTTCTTGGAACCACTGGATGCAGGAGTTTTAACTTTGTTTTCTTCTAGTTGTATGCTTTGAAATTCCTCATCATCAATTTCATAAGAAAATACATCACTGAGAAAGGAAGAATCTTTAATATATTTCTTTTTTCCCCATTTGCTCATTTTCCCAGCCAATTACTTGACTTTTTTGAGCCCTTTGCTACATGAGGGGCTCCAGAAGTAGCCTTGGCTTCAGCAGTGACTGCTGCCATAGTGGGTTTGGGAACAACACTGGAGCTAGGACTAGATCATGGTCCCCTCTCAGTTAGTTGAGAGACCCTTTCCACTGACCTTCAAAGCTTTCTGGTGTCTATGAGTTGAGAAGCTTGGGAACTACAGCTGCTGCCAGCAGTTCATTCCCCTAAGTTCCTCTCTAGCTCCATCCGTGGAGGCATGGCTCACACCAAACTGCTCTCTGTTCCTATCCTGGTGTGATAGACCCTTCCTGTTGATTTTCCAACTTACCTTGGGCTGCAAATTTGCTTTAGTCTGTCATTTTGTTGCTTCTGCTACTATAGAATTTATTTAGTTATTTTTTTTCTAGGTTTTTTGAAGGTTTGGGAGGAGAGCTGAAGCAGGTTCCTGCTTCTACTCTGTCATCTTGGCTCTGCCCCATAAATCATTAAGCCTATTCAGGGAAAAATAGAGAGTGGGATAAACGAGCTAAAAATTTAGCTAGAAAGAAAAAATTCAGCCATGGAAGGTTATGATTTTCATAACGATTTCATTTCACATATAATCTATAATAAAGTTCAAGAGAATTGTGTAACAGGACTGTTTGAATTGAATGATAAGTTTTTGAAGGGAAATAGTGTGAAATAAGGCTGAGTATCAGTCTTTAGGTAGGAGAATGTGAAGTGTGCTGCATGTTTTGCTAAGGGGTTTATATCTACTGTGTCTCTACATTAGGAATACATTGATTGCTTTGGGCAAAAAAGGGGATTTAATCAGGCCTGAACACAGGAAATTTATGTTGGCAACTTTTTGGAAGATGGATTGTAAAGTATGAGAGATTAGAACTAGGGCAAATGCTTAGCAAATTATTACATAATGAAAGATAATCAATGATGAGGACCTAAAAAAAGAGTGGTTGCTATGTTAGTAGAGAGAAAGAGACAGATTCTAGAGTAGTTGGGAAGGAACAAACTTTTTGACCAAGCAGGTGATTGTGTAAAACATGTATGAGATATAAATATTGATAACTAGAAGAATGGTGGTACCATTTGTAAAACCACAGAAACTTGGCAGAAGGTAATAGTGAGCATGGGGAATAGTTCCATTTTAGCTATGTTAAGTTTGAAATGCCTATATGACTTAAAGGATGAAATTTCCAAAGGCAACTGGCAAAGGAGACTGAAGATGAGGAGCTTACTTTTCCATATATAGATCTGGTAGTCATCAGTATAGAAATCAAATTTGAGCACAGGAGAGCTGATAGAGTAATACAGGGAGATTCATATAGAGAAAAGTTAAAACATCCTTATAAGAAAGTCACACTTTCAAAAGGTGGAGAAGCAGGCTAATGCATATGTTGATTAAGCAAAGGAAACTGTGTAGAAACAGTAAGACAAGAAAACCAATAAATAGTAATGTCATGAAAACAATCAGAGGAAAAGAACTTCTAGGAGAAAGGAATGGTCAACAGAATCAAAACTGGAGAGAAGTCAAGGAGGATGGAGATTCAGAAAAGGTCATTATATTAGAAACTGGTATTTTTAGAAATCTTGGAAGTGACAATCATCTAATTGCATTTTATTCAACAAATATTTAGGAGTTATGTTTTTTGTCCTTCATAATCCAAGACCAAAATAAAATAACTATGTCAAGGTGAATGTACACTGGGTATCCAACTGTGGCTCATTAGACAAATATAATTTTCAATAGTTCTACAACAGGTCAAAATGAACATTGGGAAGGAAGATTTCCTAAGTTTTCTCATCTCACTTTTTTGTGAGCTACAGCAATTCTACTTCGATCAGTGAACATCACTTTATTTGATGATGGCACACCATGCTGGGTGTTTCTGTGACCGTGTCTTTCATATGTTACATTCAATTCCAAATTTTTGCAGAGAGACCATGAAAGTATCCTTGTATTGCTTCTTCTGACCTCCATATGAATGTTTGCCTTGTGTGAATTCTCCAAAATATAGGGTCTATAGGCAAATGTGTGTTTGGCATTAGAACATGACTAGGTCATCAGAATTGCACTTTCTGCAGTAGAGTTTGAATACTTGACATTTCAACTCACAAAAGGATTTCAGTGTCTGGTGTCTTATCTTATCAAATAATGTTCAGCATCCTCCCAAGACAATTCAAATAAAAACAATTAAGTTTCCTGGTATGAAGCTGGTATACCAGGTTTCACAGGCACAAGTGCTCTGTAGATCTTCCATTTGGTAGGCAGCCTAATACCTCTTCTCTCCCACATTTTCCTTAGGAGCCTCCCAAACACTGAACTAGTTCTTCCAATGTTTGCCTCAACATTATTATCAATTATTTGGAAAGCATACTGCCAAGATAAGAGAACTTATCCATAGCATTCAAAATTTCTCCATTTGATATGACAGATATTTACATGCATGGATGGTGTTGTGCTACCTGGTAGAGAACACTTGTTTTCTTGGTGTTAATTGTTAGGCCAAAATTAGCACAAGTGGAAGAAAGTGAATCAATATAGTTTGCTGCAACTCAGCCTCAGAGGCTACATTGAGTGCACATTCATCTGCGACAAAAATTCACAGAGGACCTCTTCCACCACTTTAGTGTTAGCTTCTAGCCTTTCCAAGTTAAATAATTTGCCATCAGTTGACCTTGTTGCTGGCGGAAGGTATCTGACAACATTGTAGAAATTATCATGGCAAAATGAATACAAGAAAGCACATAGACTTGCTTTACTCCATTGGTGACTGGAAAGTATGAGAGCATCAGTTATCATCCAGAATATAAGCACGCTATCATGGAACTGGTGCACAATACAGATGAACTTATCCAGGCAATCGATTTTTGTCGTAATCTTCTAGAGGCCCTCATGACTCACACTACCTTAGGGTTTCATCAGATCCACAAATGCTACATACAGACCTCTGTTCTGCTCTCAGCATTTCTCCTGGATTTGTGGAGCAGCAGATACTGTATTGACTGCTCCTCATCCCTTTCTAAAGCTACACTATCTCTTGGGTCGATCACCATGATCCACATGAAAAATTAGACTATTAAGGAGGACTCTAAAAAGAATCTTGCAGGTAATGATTTAAGAGAAACCCCATCACTTGATAGCTCTGGAATTTGGCAATTATATTTCTTGGGGTTTTGAGTTTGGTATCCCTTTCAGGAGGGGAATGGTGGATTCTTTCAATGACTATTTTGCCCTCTGAATCTAGTACTTCTGGGCAGTTTTCCTTGATGATTTCCTGGAAGATACTGTCCAGGCTCTTTTCTCC
>CM053769.1:143533105-143560186 GCA_028658325.1 Potorous gilbertii
TTTTTTACAATAACCATTAGTAATTGTATTTCCCTCCATCTATACCCTCCACCCTGTTTATTGTATTCACTCTCTTCTTTCCCCTTCTCACTATTTAACAAGATTTTGCTTCTGACTACCCCCTCTTCCCATCTACCCTCCTACCACCCTTCCTTCTCTTCTCCTTTCTCCTTTCTGTTTTCCTGTAGGGTAAGATAGATTTTTATCCTCAATTAAGTTTGTATGTTATTCCCTTTTTGAACCATTCTAATGAATTAGGTTCATTCACCTCATGTCTTCTTTCTTTCCTTCCATTGTAAAAGCTTTTATGTGAAATATTTACAGTACCTCTTTCTTGGAGAGAAAGAATTAAAAATATTTTTGTACATATAGGTCCTGTTCCTTTTTAAAAGCTCCTTTAGGATACAGACCTAGTAGTAGTATTGCTAGCTCAAATGGCCTACAAGGTTTTATAACCCTTTGGGCATAGTTCACAATTGCTCTAGAGAATGGTTGAATCAATTTAAAATGCTAACAACAGTGCATTAAAGTTTCAATTTTTCCCACATCCCCTCCATCATTTGTCATTTACCTTGTCTGTCCTATGCATATCCAATTTGATAGGTATGGGGGAGTACCTCAGAAGTGTTTCAATTTGCATATCTCTAATCAACTTAGAGTATTTTTAAATGTCTATTGGTAGTTTTAATTATTTTATCAGAAAACTGATCATATGTTTTTATCTTTTATCAATTGTGTAATGGTTCTTATTTTTATTATATCAACTCAGCCTACCCATGAGCAACTGATATTTTTTTTCCAATTATTTAGCTCAGACTCTATTTGTGTGAAAAGTGTTTTGTAGTTTTATCCACTGGGTTTGTTTTGGCAAGTATACTCTTAGATGTTTTGTACTGTCTATAGTAACATTAAATGCAATTTTTCTTTCTATCAATTGCTGTTAGGTTTTGTGAGAAATATATAGAAATGTCAGTGATTTATATGGGTTTATTTTATATCCTACAACTTTGCTAAATTTGTTTATTATTTCAAGTATTTTTTTATTTGATTCTCTAGTATTCTCTAAGTATAGGATAAGATTAATGACTTTGTTTCTTTTTACTTATTCTAAATTCTTCAATTTCTTTTTCTTCTCTTACTGTTAAAACTAACCTTTCTGGTATGGTATTGAATAACAGAGGTGAGAATGAACATCCTTGTTTCACTTCCCCTACCCCCCATTTTATTGGAAATGCTTCTAGTTTAACTGTATTATATATAATGTTTGCTGATGGTTTTAGATAGATGCTTGGTATCATTTTGAGTAAGACTTAATTCATTCCTATGCTCTCTAGTGTTTCTAATGGGAATGGGGGTTGCATTTTGTCAAATTCTTTTTCTACATCTATTGAGATGATGTCTGTTAGTTTTATTGTTGACATGGTCAATTATGCTGATAGTTTTCCTAATATTGAATTAGCCCTGCATGTCTGATATAAATCCTACCTTGTCATAGTGAATTACCCACAGAATAAGTTGTTGTAATCACATAGATAATATTTTGTTTTAAATTTTTGCTTTCGTATTCATTAGGGAAATTGACCTGTAACTTTCTTTTCCTGTTTTGACTCTTCCTGGTTTAGGTATCAGTGCCATATTTTCATAAAAAGAATTTGGTAGTACTCCTTCTTGGTCTATTTTCCCAAATTGTTTATAAAATATTGGAATTAATTGTTCTTCAAATGTTTGATATCATTCACTTCCTCAGTTCTAGCAAAAAAAAAAGATCTCTATAATTTCCTTTTTACCACTTATTCCATTCCTTTACTGCATATCTTCTTTGTGGATGGTTGATTTCATACTGTCTCCCCACTGGATTCTCCCTTCCATTATAAACTATTGTCCATTGCTTATTACTTCGTACATGTAGAGATGACCAAAACTGTAACTGATTTGGAGAAGAAATTTCAAAGAAAAAAATTAATACCCCTCATGCACCAATAGAGAGCAGATATACATCTTTCAAATAGACCATTAATGGATGCCTTTCCTGGATATTAGGACCAATGACATGTTCTATTCCTTAGAGAATCAAGAGTCATTTCTATATCATTATGATGTATTAGAGGAAAATGTAAAAGAATGAAAATATTCATGAATGAGATAAATTTACCACCATTGCTTGTAAACATACTCCCTTTGCTGTATTAATAATTTAACATACAATTGTACCTCTATCTCTGTTAAATATGAGGTTTAGGTACAATGGACAGGACACTGGTCCTGGAGTCAGCAGGATCTGCATTCAAAGCCAGTCTCAGATGCTTGACATTTACTAGTCGTGTGACCCTGGGCAACTTAAGTCACTTAAACTCAATTGCTTTGCCAAAAAATAAATAAATAAAAAGTGAGGGTTAATAATCAGACTGAGTCCTCATCCTCTACTAAGGAAGAGACCAAAGAAGAAAATTAAATTAAAGAGGTATGCATTTGAAGGAGAATATCAAGTTAAATGTCACAGTGAGATCATATGTCACAGTGAGAACCATACTCAAACCCCCAAAACAAAGGACTAGAAACCTATACAGATGTATCCTCCAGTTGAGGAAAGAGCAGATGACTCTGAAACTTAAAACTGGGCTTAGAGAAATATCTCTTTTGTGCATCTAAATAGGAGAAGGAAAATATGTGGGTGCTTTATCTTATTTTAGTGTTATATTATGTTCTGACCATTTTCCATAAAGCCAGACTGCTGCTATTTCTATCCCCTCAGATTTTCAGATAATCCTGAACAGTTTGAAAAGTATTTTTTCTTTATCACCCTTGACTCTACTCCTCCTGCTTGCTGCCACCCATTTGTTAGGGGACAATGACTAGCATCAAATTCCTATATAGCCATTTAACATTGAATAGCTTTTATAAAGTACTATTTAATTTAAAGACATAGAAGAATATAAAGCATTTTCTTCAAATACCTCTAGGCACACAATGTCCCATACCATTTTCGGATCTAGGGGAACACGCTTAAAACTGAATTCAGTTTCTACTAAGGTAAGCAAATTGGTAACACCACATTCATTTCCATATGTGGCATGACTGCCAGGTGAAACATTTTGTTGAGTTTAGTTCTGAAATATCACTTCAGATAATTACTTCTTCCTGAGCTGATCAGTCCTGGTCTGGCTACAATACCTTGCCTGGATTACAAATCCCAGATTCCTGTGTCTCTTGCTCCTTTCCAAAGTCAGAGATTTTACTCCCTATGTCTAGAACAGAAAAGAACAAATAAAAAGCTAATGAACTCAAGCTCTCTTGGATCCTTTCCCTTACTGCATTGTCTTTCATGGAGAGAGTCACTGTGCTCCTCTACACAAAAATGAAGCAAACACAGTCTAGAGCTAACCACCTGTGTAAGTATCTAACAGGTCAGACCTACACAGTCAATGGATAAAAATCTCTTGTAACCATGTGGTATCCCATTTGGAATCAGTTGAAAATGTCTGCACATCCTTCCCAGTGTCTCAAGAGTAATACCCTTATATGTCTCCATGATTCTTCTTCAAAGTATCCTATATGTGAAGAGATGCCATCTAATCAATTTGAAGGCATCTGAACTTGCACCTATTATTATGGTTTTAATGTAATGTCACCCCTATTATTTCAGTACAAAGATAATAGAGCTTAATCATGGTGCAGGATTCGTCTTGCTCCCTCCATACGGATTCTTAGCATTTCCACTTAACTATGAAAATTTCACCATATCTGGCTCCTTTTTGACATCTCAGGATTCTCTTCCCTCTCTATAAGTTTCAGGAATAAACTGAAAATGTCAAATTACCAAGTACCATTATAGACTTAAACAAGAAGTTCTCCCTATTCCCATGGCCTATCATGATATCCTCTGGTCCTTTTTTTTTCTTTCAATAAACCATTGTGCTTTTTTTTGGGTAAGGCATCAAAGGAAATACATCCAGATGGGCATTGAATCCATTTCTTTCTATACAACTCATCTGCATGATTTGCCATGAAATATTTATTTTTCCTTTCCTTTCACAACCACCACTATATATCCTTCAGTTGTTATTTACTTCCTTTACCTTGTATTTTCTGAAATAATCATTTTGACTTTCCTATTTATTATTCTTTATAAGCTTTTGGGGAAAAAAACCTTACAAGAACAATAGTGACTTATCTAAGACATCAAAATTTCCCTATGTTTTGAAGATTTGCCTTTTGTCTTCTCTTCCCTCATCATTCATTAATGACATTCAGAGATTGTGTTCTGAGTCCTTTATGCTTTTCTTCCTCTGTGTTTTATGATATACAGCTCTATGTTATAGAATTATCAAAGTTATCATTATTTTACATTTATGTGAGATGGTAGTAAAAGGTCTTTCTCATTTACTAATATTTAAATAAGCCATTCTTTGCCATTACACATTCTGTATCATTTACATTAACTGTCACAATTGAGACCTTTGGTTTCGTAGATGAAATAGGATGAAACTTCATTTGTAAGATATGAGAAGAATAAAACTAAATGAATGATTTCATATTTCTCTCTAACATATGGATCCTTTCCAAAGGTAAATTTTATATTTATTTTAAAGAATTTCAATATGGGAAGAAACCAGTGAGGATAAACCATATCTGAATAACAATCTCCTCCATAATATATTGAATATTTGGTCTTCTAGGTCATTTTACTTGATGATATTTAATAAAGCAGAGTACAATGACCAAAAGACAGTCTATTTAATTAATGGACAACTTTCATAACTAGAAATTTTTTTCTCCCTTTCTCCCACCTTGCTTCATTATGAAAACTTCAAATCTACAGTTTCTATCCACTAACCCTAGCTCTGCCCTTAAGGGCCAAAATAAAGTCATCTAACCCTTTACCCACATGAAACCTCTTTAGATACCAGAAGATACACTTGCCCTAAGTCTTTTCTTTAGCAGGTTAATGATTCCTACTTCTTTTAACTAATCTCCATACCATTCACTATGAACATCAAATTCCCCATATTTTATCAATTTCTTTTCTATAATACAACACTGAGTACACAGTACAGTATTTTGGAATTAATTTGACAGATTCTGAATAATCTAATTATTGTCTGTCCTGTTCAGATAACATGAGATTGTTTTCATTTTTAGCATATTTTAAGAAAATTTATACTTTTATTTGTCTCCAAATAGTTAACTCTGGCAGGACTTTCATTCTGGTAAAATTCCAGAATATTCATAGACAGATTGTTTTCTAAGGCATGCCTACATAGCTTTTTTTTGTGAAGCTTTTGTGTTTGTGTGTGTGTGTATGCCTACATGTTGTTGCACCAATGATATATTCACAGTGAATATTATGGTGCAATTGTGAATTCCAAAATACAACAGACTCTCCACATGGAAAACAGAATGAAAACATTTATTCAGACATCAGAAAGCCAAATCTATAATAGTAACAAGCGTCTATACACAATAATAAGGCAGAGAACAATACCATCTCCAAACCATCCCTCTGCTAAACTTCCTACAAACTAGCTCCCTTAAACAAATCACAAGCAGACTTCCCTGAAACAAATCACAAACCAACTTCCCTTACACAAAATTCCCTTCTCACATTCACAGCCAGCTGCAGGTTTGCCTGCACCCTTCAGTTCTGACTGATCTCTCACTAATTTCCTCTCAGCTCTGCTCTACCTCTGCCTCTTCCTATTCTACCCTACCCTTCATATTCTGCTCACTCGGAAGATTCCTCCCACCACAGCTCCATGTGACCCAGACTTCCATGTGGGCCAGGCAGATAACATGGGCCTATTAATGAACAGGAAAGATCTCCCCATTTAAATTACCATTGCATGCAACCCCAAGATCTTTCATATTTATTACATAGGTCAGTGGGGCAACTGGTGTCAATAGAATATTGCAACAATATAAGAAGGATCACATAAAATGAGTACATAAAACAATATCTCAGAGTGGAGCTTGAGCACACACCCCATCATTCCACCCTTGAACAAATGGGTCCCAGCTGTAATTATTTATATTCTTTCCTTTAACAGTCTACTTTCAAAATATTTTTTTTAATTTTATAAAATTTATTTATTTTCAGTTCTCAACATTTACTTCCACAAGAATTTGAATTCAAAATTTTCCCTTCATTTCTCTCCTCCCCCCCCACCCCAGGACAGCATGCACCCCATCTACCCTTTCCTCTAATCTGTCCTCCCTTCAATACCCCACCCTTCTGCCATCCTCCTTCTGCTCTATTTTCCTGTAGGGCAAAATAAATTTCTATATTTCATTGCCTGCATATCTTAACTTCCAGTTGCTTGCTTAAACAATTTTTAACATTCATTATTAAAGCTTTGAGTTCTATAATTCTCTTCCTTCCTCCCTTCCCACCAACCCTCATTGTGAAAACAAGCAACTCAATATAGATCATAGATGTGTAACAATGCAAAGCACTTCCATAGTAGTTATATTGAAAAAAATTAACCACATTTCCCTCCATCCTATTCTGTCCTCCATTTATTCCTTTTTCTCCCTTGACCCTGGGGCTAAGTCTGGGGCCAGACTGTGCTCCCTGCTCACCCAAGTGGCAGAGATTTCTTACTGACCTTTGAAGCTGTTTTTGGCATTTGTGGGTTGAGAAACCTGGGAGCCACACATGCTACCCATGATTCTGTGCCCTGAAGCCTGCTCCAGCTCTGTCCTTGCCACGTGGCCCATAGGCTACACTCTGCTCCAAGCCCAGTGCTATAGACATTTCCTGTTGGCCTTCCAGGCTGTCTTGGGCTGGAAATCTGTTTCACTCTGTTGTTTTGTGGCTTCTGCTGCTCTAGAATTTTAGTAATTTTTTACAGATATTTTATGGGCTTTGGGGAGAGAGCTAGAGCAGTTCTATCCTTCTACTCTGCCATCTTGGCTTTGACCTCCAAAAAATATTTTTGAGCACTAATTCTACATTATTTTGTTTCCTCTAAGTCAGTTGTGGATCAAGTTGGCCTGTGAATATCAGAGTCAGTATCCTAGTTCATTTGAATTGAAATACAGAATAGCAAATTTTTTGTTTTTTTTGTTGTAAATGGGGAAATCTTTGCCCTTGATGATTTTAAATTCCTGATCTTCTTTTATATAAACTATGAAGTTCAAATACACATATACTAGAAGAACAATCCCTTCTATATATACAGAATAATTGGTCATCTAGAATTTCCATTTAGTAATATATGCTGATGAAGATATTTAGCAGAGTGTGTTCTGTCCTTTTACCAATTTAGAAACCTAAGTGCCCCTCACCCTAAGATTGAAATGTGATTTTGGAAGAGATCCTCTCCAACCATCTGTGGAGGTAGAAAAAATATTTCCAAAGGGCAAATGAGGTTATAATCTCCACATCCTGTACAGTCACTTGTAATTCCATGGGGCCACTGCATAGGCCATAAATCTAGGGCCAATTGTGTAATGGCCTTTGCTTCTTCAAATTCTTTACTCTGCTTAAGTCCCCAATCAAATTCTTTTTTTCCCTAGTAATTTTATATAAGGATTTCAAAATTTGTCCTAGATGTGGTATATGATGCTACCAGTATCCAAATAATTCCATAAACTTTTGGGCTTCTTTCTTACTGGTGAGGAGAAGAAATACTGAATCTTTTGTCAGGCTTGTGGACAAATCTCTCACAGTCGCTGATTCCATTGTCTACCCGAAAATTTTGTGGTTTGAACTGGTCCTTGAATCTTTGAAGGGTTAATTTCCAACTATTGGTTTTCATATGCTCAATTAAAAACACCAAACTCTTCTCAACTTCTTTCACATTTTTTCTGCGTGTCATAATATCATTAATGTAGTGTGTAAGCTGTATACCAGGTAAGTCTAATTCATCTAAATATTCAGCCACAATCCTATTACAAATAGTAGGGCTATTCAGATATCCTTGTGGAAAGTATATTGTCAAGTATATAGTCAGTCTTACCAAGTGAAAGCAAATTGATGCCATTGTATAAAATCTATTGGAATAGTAAAGAAAGTATTGGCTAAAGCAATACCTGCCTATCAAGTTCCATCATATTTCTGGATCCTTTCCATTGAAGTTATGGTATCTAGAACAATAGCATATGAAGGAGGAGTCACCTTATTCAGTTGTCTATAATCCACTGTCATCCTTCATGCCTCATCTGACTTTCACACTGGTCAGATAGAATTATTCCCTTGAGTGGTTGTAGGGACTAACACTCCTGCGTCAACATATTCCTTCATCATATTCATTTAATCTTGCTCACCTGGGACATGATACTGCTTTAAAGTAGTTACTTTAGAAGGTTTATATAAAGTGATTGGGTCAATTTCCATTTTCTCCACTAAAACTGTATTAATTCCTAGCTTCCTTATTGCAAATTGATATCTCCTTTCAGATAAATTCAAAGTCATACCTCTCAATATATCTATTCCAATGATGTATTCAAGAATGGGTACAATTGCCACTGTATGTTCTTTGTTTGGTAATTGTCCAATTTTCATCATTAGTTTGACTTCTCTGGCTGATATTTTAGCCTCTTGTCAGTCCTGTGATGGTAGTAGGAATTTCATGTTTAAACTTATCAGGGTTTCCATATATAAGGGAGGTCTCCTCCCCAGTATCTATGAATGCTCTATTTACAGTATTTGATCCATTTTTCCAACATATGGTCCAACGGATATGGGGTCTGTAATACCATTTGTGTATTTCTTTAATCTGAGCTAGGGCTCCACCAATTTCCTATTCTACTTGATGTAGTGATGAACTTGGATACAATGGTTCAGGAGGATCTGCAGGGGCACTTCTTCTCTATTCTGTCTAGTATCAACCCCCTATTCTCAGTACATTCTGTATAGTTCATCAGTTGGAATGCCATCTATGCTTCCAAAATTTACCCTTGCTCTCAATAGAGCAGTAAAAATTTATTTCCTTGTGAATTTATTCTGACTTTGAATCTACTAACTATTTACCGTTCTTTCTTGGGGAAATACATCTTTTTCTTCAGTCCCCTAAACACTTAACTATAAAATCTTGTCCAGCACCTCTGAAAAGTGTACCCTAATTCCTTAGCTCTTAAATGCAAAACTACGTGCTTCTAAGCAGGAGTAGTTGTTTTCCCTATTATATTCCTGTGAGAACTGCTAAGGGGATATAACAGTGTACATTTGTGTTTCTGATCGTTTTAGAAACCTTCATTACCTCTTCCTTTCACTTTCTTATACAGTCCCTGCATAAGAATTCCAGAGTCTATCTCTGCTAAGTCACATAGAATCAGTGGGATACTGCTTACTGCATCCTTCTGCAGCCAAAGCTAACAGATTAGTCTTATTGTTACCTCCTTGAATATTATAATCTCTAAAGGATACCTCACAAAGGGACTTTGATACATATAAATTTCAAACAATCCATCTCATCTATGGATACTCCTCCAGTTCCTTCATAAATGATTCTTGCCATCCAAGATATTAATGATTTTCCTGTCCTTTTGGTGAATTAACTCAAGATATCTATGACTTCCTACTGTGTAAAATCCTCAATTATCTCCCTAAAAACTGTGTTCCCTGCTTGGTTCTCTTGCTTTTGCCTTAATATGGGGTGAACTTTGACTTTAGAAGTCTCCGTCTATAATATTACTTCATTATTCAACTCTGACTTAAATTTTCTGCCCATGCACTCTTCTGGAAGTTGTTATCATGGCAACTAGACTATATCTATGCAAAGCTTGTATACGCATTTCTTTTGCCAACTTTCTGTATCTTAACTAAATGAACAGGTTTTTTTCTTCCACCTAAGATCCCCCAGCTTGCTCTTTTAAAGGAGTGCCTAAACACTGAGAATTCCCATGCAAACTAGCTCTTTTTCCATCTGAATTTTTTCTATTAGCAGCTCATTTCTGATTTCACACATAATGCAATAATCTGTTAATACATCCAGCTTCTACTGCATACCCCTGACAGCTCTTTTCCTGCTTTTATTGGTATTCCTTTCAAACACCTTTCCAAATCTCTAGGTTCCCTCTCCTCTAACTTTGTTTCCCAGTTTTCACAGAGTCCAGTATTTTATGCCCATTCCCTTGCTATGGAGCAATATAGCAAATCCTCCCATCCTGGAAAATCCATTTCTTTATCTAAATTCTTTCTGGCTTCAAATAGAGATTTTATACCCTGTGATCATGTTTGTGATGCCAAATATATTGCCTAGGTAATATCCACAGCGCAAAGGGCCACTATTAATATGTTGGTATAGTTTGCAATCACAAAATATAACGCACTCTCCATATAGGAGACAGAAGAAAAAATATTTATTCAGACACCAGAAAGTCAAATCCCCAAACCAAAAAGTTAATCTGTCATAGTATCCAAGAAGTCAATACACATTAGCATTGCGGGGACAAAACCATTCGCAAGCTTCCCTTCCTTCCTGGGGCCTTTCCACAAACAAATGGAGCCTAACTGTGCCTTCTTGCCTGTTTCCTCTATCTCCCTCCATCCTACTTGCTCTTAATAACTTCCTCTCAGTTCTGCTTTACCCCTTCCATTTCACCCATTCAGTAAGCTCCTCCCATCATATGTGACTTAGGGTTCCATGTGATTTCAACAGATCACATGGGTTTATTAATGAATGGGAAAGATCTTCCCATTTAAATTACCATTCCAACAGCAAACACCATATGAACTATTCCTTGGCTCTTTCTAAAGCCACAATAGCTCTTAGGTGCATGACCATCTTCCAGGTGAAGGATCAATCTATTAAGAATGAATGTGTAAAGAATCTTTCTGGTCATAACTAAGAGAGTGACCCCACTGTGATTGCCATAGGACAACCTATTTCCTTTTCCTTCATAGGGATGGACAATGGAAACATCTTTGAACTCCTGAGGTATAACCTATTTTTGCTATATAATCAGGAAGATCTATATCACCTTTTGTATGAATAGTGGACTGCCTGCCTTGTAAATATCAGATAGAATAGTGTCAGCTTTAGGTGCTTTTTAAACGTGAGGGGAACCTGATGGTATTCAAAACCTCTTATTTGCTTGGGAGTTTAACTAGGGAGGAACTGACTTTAACCAGAAGTATAAGGTCAATTCAACATTAATTAGTAATGTTCTCTTGAGAATAGCAGGGAAGTGTTCAGCCCATCAACGTGGTTCCTTCAGCACTGAGTATTGGAAGTTTACCTTAGGTCTATTATGACTTTAACGTATAATAGAAGCCCTTTGGAGCTTTACTATCCATATAAAACTGAATTTCATCTGTCTTCTGAGTCAAGAATTATGTGTCTCTCTAAGCTTTTCTTGCACTTTACTTTTTATGTCATTAAACACTGAATTCTTAGAGATTAATACTGCTGGTAAAAACCCTATGGGGTTCTCGTTATTTTCATTTAGTAGCTTTTGAACTTCCCCACTATTTTTATCAGAATAGTCTTGATGAGTGTTCTGTCCCTGATGAGTAAATGTGGTGCTGTTCACCAAGTGACTGAATGGTACCAGTCCCTTTCTGCCCCTTTGATTCTAAACATGTGTTGACCCAGCTTTCCCTCTAGTAACCATCCCTACACAGAGAAGTGCTGTAATCTATTGATGTTAAATCTTCTGGTATTTGTCTTGGGGCTTCAGTTTTTTTTGAATGTGAATGTTCAGCTTGGAGAGGATAAGTCCACAATCAGTCCAGCACTCTGTGCCACATATTACCTTTGCCACTTTCATATCCTGTCTGTCTCTCCTCCTTACAATAGCACAGTCTATTAACATCACCATTTTCTGCAAGAGTATAAGCATGAGATTTTATGGCATTTAGGTAAATAAAAGATGGCATTGTTTATGTGAAAGTTACGAGGCACACAAGTGTTCAGTAGTAAGTGACCAATGTTGCTATTTACAACTTCATTCCTCCCAAGAACTGCCTGCCATGTCTGATACTGTGTGTCTAATTACAGGCTCATTTTCTTTCAACACATGGATGACTAGGGTGTCTAGAACTTCAGAAATTTTTTTCTTTGACCTCATCAGTGTTTTTCATGGTGGGAGCATACACACTGATGGTGCAAATGTCAATTCTGCAAATGTCAATAGTATTATCATGATTCTGTCATATTCTTCTTTTGTGAAGCATATAAACTTATTGACTAGAATAGATTGATTGCAAAACTTGCACCAGCTTCATGGAATTCCTCATCTTGGTAACCACTCCAGAAAAAAAAAATGTATCCAGTTACTACTTTGTTAAGCTAGCCTTCATTTGCCAGCTTTGTTTCATTTAAGAATGCTATTTGGATGTAATAGCTACTAAATTTTCTCACAAACTATTCATCTTCCAAATCTACTGGATTTCATGTTGTCCATAAGCATATATACATTCAATGTATCATTGATGAATGGAATTATTGTTACATAAGTTTGTGTGTGTTTGTGTGTGTGTGTGTGTGTGTGTTTTGACCACAGGGTAGGATCCCCACTTACCATGATAAGCAAATTAGAATTAGATGAAGCAGATGATATTAGGGCTTCTTTTCTAACTCCTTTCTCACACCAAGACGTGCACAGTATGGTCTTTTAAAAAGGCTGTTTAAACACATAGGAGACTGTGCAATCCCACTGCTACTTCAGTCCAGTGCAAATCAGATCCTGTGCCGTGGACTGCCTGTGTTCAGGGTTGTGACTACAATTCACAATGTATCTGCACCTGTTGCTTCATTACTTGCCCATCAACATGAGATTTTTAGTAGGAATAAATTAATAAAATAATTAAATAGTGAATACTGAAATACAAAATGATATGAGTAACATTTTTACTACTGAGAAATTGATTAAATGATGCAGTTATTCAAATTCTTTAGCTTTATCATCTCTTCCATAGAAATCCATAAGACAAAAGTGAAGATGATCAATGAAGGCTCAGGAAGCAGCAGATGGCTTTGGCATCTTCAATGTCTGACCAAACTCTAAGCACTTCACAGTGTCTTCTTCAACTTCCTTCATGATTGTTGTAATAAATTGTTCTCCTCTTCCCATTTCACCAGGGGAGGTCTTCAAGTACTTGAAATAGATATCCCCCTAAGTCATTGACAAGTTTGAGTCCTGTAAGTTACCCTGAAACTAATCTAGCCCTTCTTCTAAGATTGTTTACTGCATGTACTATAGCTTCTTAGAGCCAAAAGTGTGCCAGGTGATCACCCAAAGGTGAAAACCTTAAAAGAGCTCAGGAACCCCTCACACTAGAAGAGCTAGTCTTCCTTTAATGCCCCTTATGCTGCAGATTTAGATCTATAGTTGTTCAGCATATAGATAGGTATAGGTATAGAAAGATAGATAAATAGATAGATAGATAGATAGATAGATAGATAGATTTTGACCTATAGTTGATCTAAATATAGAGGTAGATATGTATTTAGAGAAAGATCTATACCTCTCTATTCATACTGTATATAAATATCATTTCAGATCTTCCTTGTTTTTCTTCTGCTTGCTGTTCTCCTCTTTCTATTTTTAAATGCCGTGGGATGACTTTTTATAGTCAGGTCCATTGCTCTAGTTCTTTAAAAGTATCTTACTCTCCAATGCTTCTGCTTTTGGAGGCAATGTTACACATGATCTTCCATTATCTTCCTATTTAACACAAATTATTATCCTGTTAACAATATTCTGCCAATAATGCAAGGGATGGACTAGTACAGGAAGAAGACAGGTCTACATGCCATGAGGTTCAGCAGCCTCAAAAGGTTAGAGTCAAAGAAACCATCCTGTCTTCTAAAAATTTGACTTTCTAGTACTCTCAGACTCAAACTAATTTTAACTTTACAAGAAATACATTTTTTGAATAATCAACAAGGAAATATAATAATATCTTATATTTATGAACTTTAGCTTTTATAAAGTGTTTTTCTCACAACCACATGAAGTAGATAATGCCAGTATAATAATCACTTTAGAAATAAAGAAACCAAAAGCCAGAAATTTGCATATGGTTCCATGGCTAGGAAATATCATTTATGGAATATGATTGCAGATATCTTTATATTGTACCATTATAATATGTGTGGGATAATACTATATGAAGAGATGACCTAGGAAAACGTTCATCAAGCATTAACTATATGCAAAGCACTCGGCCACACACTTGCAATACAAATTGAGAATTTGAAACTACTCTGCTATATAAGAACTCACATTCTAAATGAAAAATAAGATACATGTAAGAGAATTTAGTGGCATGGAAGATAGAAATATCCATGGATCTTTAATATTCATTACTGAGGCAGATGGGAAGGCCTAGTGATCCTCCATTTTGAAAGAAAGATGGTAGTTTTTAACTATTTGATTGCCTAAGTAGTCTCAGCAGTCTTGTGGGTACCTCGCCAAGTGTGCTGGACATGAGTCTGCCTCTGTGGTATATGGGGCATGTATGTATAAACATTTTGATTAAAATATACTATAATTTTATGAGCCCATGTGAGGAATATTGATTTTTAGGTGATAATTTAGAGTAATAAACATACAAGATCTACTTTTTCAGAACAATGTGTGAAATATTGTTAAATTACAATAATGTGATTTAAAATACTGAAGTGAACAGAGTTAAAATTACTAAGTCTGAATGACTATTATAGCCAAAACAACCACTCATGTTACAATTCTTTACCTAGTCTAAGTCAACCAGTTGCCAGGATTACTATAATAACCTACTGACTGGTCTCCAAACTCAACTTTTCTCCAATTTATCCTCCACATAGCCGCTAAATTGATATTGCTGGGCCACTGCCAATCTTCTTGACTTCTTTATTGCAACTGGAATTTTATGACTCTGGAGGAGAGAGGGAGACTTATGATTCTGTGCAGCTCTGCCTCACTTAAATCCAGTCTGTGTGCAAATCAAGATATCATCCTCATGAAGTCATTGGTCCTCTTCAAGAATGAAGGATTAACAACAAGAACAAATTGGTATTCCTAAACTTCATGCTCAACCATAAGTTTTGTTTTTTTCCCTCAAGATGCAACAGTGATTTTTCCTTACCTTTAGAATTAAATCCAAAGTCCTCTATTTGACTCTCAAAGCCCAACACAGTTTGATTTCAACCTATCTTTCCAGGATGATTTCCTACACACACACACACACACACACACACACACACATACATATATACACACGTGTATATATGCATATATGTGTGTGTATGTGTATATATGTATATACATGTATATATGTGTATATATGTATATACATGTATATATGTGTGTGTGTATATATATATATATATATATATATATATATTTATATATTCATTTTTCTCAGGAATCAAATAGTTCATCTACACACTCTATTCCTCATGCATAACATGCCATTCTGCATTCTCTCCCTTCTTACCTCTACTTCTTGATTTTTATCACCCTGCATACCTCAACTCAAGAGATGAAAAGAAAGTATATTTTAGGTTTGGTTAACTACAGAAATGCACAGGGGCAAAAAACAACACATTATTTGGACTTCTACTTGTAGAATATAATTGCTGGCTAGAATATAATAGCATACAACTTTTTATGTAACCAAAATATAAAAGTTACAATAGACAATTTCAAAGTAAGAATGGAATAAATTATCTCTTCCAAATAAATCATTTTAAAAATAGTATACTTGTGAGATGTGGTGAGAGGTGATATGATACAGCAAATATAGTTTGGAATGGAGCTAGGAATTCCTGGGTTTCAAATCTTTTCCCTGACTTATAATGCTTAGGTCATCCTAAACAAGTCAAAAGTTATCAGCAATGTAAGTAACTCTTTAAGACGTTAAATTGCATTGAAGATGCCACTCTGCATTGGTAGAGGAAATTTCTTCATGATAGTACTCCCTATAACCAATAAACTCATGGTTTAATTCATATTTTACAAGCAATTATTCTAGTAAATATAAAAATGTTCATTGAAATGATCTATTATTTGTGACCTATTATTGATTGTTGTCATGTGTATCTTTCAATTAGGAGTTAAAAATTATCATACTTGGCTAACTACCTAAATCAAATTAACTGAAAAATTAATTTCTATAGCAATTATTACTTATGAGTTTGCTCTATATGCCAAGATATGCACAACATTATGTTTTGAACACAATAAGCATATTTATTCACACTTTTCACTACAAATTAATACCTTACTAAGGGCAAAAAAAAAGATTTTATACCACTAATATATAAAACATTTCATATATACTTTTTAAATGTATTTCATAGTAATATACTATATAACAGTACATTCACATTATTTACAAATCAATAAAAAAAAATAACTTATAGGAGTGCACTGCCAAAAGAGTTTGGAAAATGACTAATATCACTGGCAGTTTAAATTATTTAGCCATGGTCAGTTGGTCAATAAGCATTTATTAAGCACATACTATGTGCCAGGAATTGAGATAAATACTAGAAAAAGCAATTAGGTAGAAAAACAGTCCTTGCCCTAAAGAAGATTATTTCCTTATGGGCAAAGGCAATACATTAAATGAAGGTGACAAAGAGAAGGTGGAAGATGCAAAGTTATTTGGAGCAGAGAGCATAGCAGAGGAAGTTTGGAGAACAGCCTGGATTGAAATGAAACATAATTGTTCTAGGCACTGTCCTTAAATGGAGGTTCCGGGAGGAAGTATTCAATCAGAAAGAAAGGCTTCATGGGCAGAGGATTCTTCCAGTGTATGAACGGTGAGACAGTTGGCATGTTTCAGGGGTTGGACTATTCTAAATCAAGCTGCCTCTCAAATATCTGCTTACCTTTAACTTGCTTTTTTTGTTTTTTTTTTTATTTATGCATTTATTTTAAGGTTTTAGCATTCATTTCCACAAAATTTTGAGTTTCAAATATTCTCCCCATCTTTCCCCCCCCACCCCAAAACACCTTGCATTCTGACTGCCCCTTCCACCAATGTGCCTACCCTTGTAACCCCCCTCTGTTCCCTTATCTCCATCTTCTATCTTGTGCTGTAGGACAAGATAAATTTCTGTACCCCATTAATTGTATTTCTTATTTCCCAGTTATAAGCAAAAATAATTCTCAACATTTTTTCCTAAACTTCTGAGCTCCAACTTCTCTTCCTTCTTCCTTCCTCACCCATCCCTACTAAGAAGGCAAGGAATTCAATATAAATTATATACGTGTATGTCTGCAAATGACTTGCATAATAGTCATGCTGTGTAAGACTAACTATATTTCCCTCCAACCTACCTTGCCTCTCATTTCTTTTATTCTCTCTTTTGACCTTGTCCCTCCCCAAGAGAGTTTACTTCTAATTGCTCCCTACTTCCATTTTCCCTGGCTTCTATCATCCACCCCACCCTACTTATCCCCTTTTTCTCTACTTTCCTATAGTGTAAGATATATTTTCATACCAAATTGAGTGTGCATGTATTCCTTCCTTGAGCCAAATGTGATGAGTGTAAGCTTCATTTTTTCCCTCTTGCCTCCCTCCTTTTCTCCTCTGTTGGAAAAGCTTTTTCTTGCCTCTTCTATGAGAGATAATTTGCCCCATTATATCTCTCCCTTTCTCCTCCCAATATATTTATATTCCTCTCTCACCCCTGAATTTTTATGTTTTGGGATATGATCCCTTCCTATTCAACTCACCCTTTTTTCTGTCTCTCTGTCTCTCTCCATATATGTGTGTGTGGCTATGTGTGTGTGTATGTGTGTGTGTGTATAATGCCTCTAGATACACTAATACTGAGAAAAGTTTCAAGAGTTACAAATATTGTCTTTTCATGTAGAAATGTAAAGAGTTCGATTTTAGAAAGTCCCTTGTGATTTTCTCTTTCCTTTTTACCTTTTCATGCTTCTCTTGATTCTTGTGTTTGAAAGTCAAATTTTCTTTTCAGTTCTGGTCTTTTTTATCAAGAACACTTGAAAGTCCTCTATTTCATTGAATAGCCACTTTTCCCCCTGAAATATTATATTCAGATTTTTCTGGGTAGGTGATTCTTGATTTTAATCCCAGTTCCTTTGACTTCTGGTATATCATATTCCAAGCCCTTCGATCCTTTAATATAGAAGCTGCTGGATCTTCTGTTATCCTCATTGTATTTCCACATTACTTGAATTGTTTCTTTCTAGTTGCTAGCTGTATTTTCTCCTTGATTTGGGAACTCTGGAATTTGGCTACAATATTCCTAGGAGTTTCTGTTTTCTGACCTCTTTCATGAGGTGATTGGTGGATTCTTTCAATATTTATTTTGCCCTGTGGTTCTAGACTATCAAGGAAGTTTTCCTTTGTAATTTCATGAAAGAGTATGTCTAGGCTCTTTTTTTTGATTATTGCTTTCAAATAGTCCCATAATTTTTAAATTGTCTTTCCTGGATTTATATTCCAGGTCAGTTGAATGAGATATTTCACATTATCTTCCATTTTTTCATTCTTTTGGTTTTGTTTTGCAATTTCTTGATTTCTCATAAAGTCATTAGCTTTCATCTGTTCTATTCTATTTTTTAAAGAACTATTTTCTTCAGTGAACTTTTGAACCTCCTTTTCCATTTGGCTAATTCTGCTTTTTAACCTATTCTTCTTCTCAATGGCTTTTTGAACCTCTTTTATCAATTGAGTTGGCCTATTTTTAAAGGTGTTATTTTCGTCAGCATTTTTTCAGTCTCCTTTAGCAAGCTTTTGACCTCACTTTTCATGATTTTTTTTGCATTGCTCTTGTTTCTCAATTTTTCTTCTACCTCTCTTACTTGGTTTTCAAAATGCTTTTTGAACTCTTCTATGGTCTGGGACTACTGCATATTTATTTTGGAGATTTTGGATGCAGGAACCTTGACTTTTATGTCTTCCCTTGATGGTAAACATTGTTTTTTTTCTCATCTGAAAGAATGGGAAAGAATACCTGTTCACCAGGAAAATAATCTTTTATAATCTTATTTTTTCCCCTCTTTTGGACATTTTCCCATCCAGTTACTTGACTTTTGGGTCATTTGCCAAGACTAGGGCATCCTCTGGGGAGCTTTAAGTTCTCAGTTCCTTTAAGGTGGCACAATCAAGGGAGAGGAGCTTACTCCTCAGGGGCCTCCAGCTCTGCCGTGCCCCAAGACTGTACTCAGGGCTGAAGTTCATATCAACTGCTCAATTCTCCCATTGGATTTAAGCTGAAGTTCTCCAACAATGGACCCTAGTTCCTGCTGCAGCCACTGTCTTGGGGCTGGGCTTTAGGGGGAGGGGCCCTGCTCCCTTTGTGCTCTGATTGAAAAAGTCCTCTCACTGACCTTTGGTGCCTATGGGTTAAGGGATCCATGATCTGCTTCTGCTGTCATGGGTTCTGTCCCTACAGCCTGCTCTGGTCTTGCTCCTCTCAGTGCCATGTGGCCAAGGGTGAGCTGGGCTAAACTTGGTTTCCTGTGTGATTGATCTTTCTCATCAGTCTTCCAGGTCACCCTGAGTTGGAAATCTCCTTCAATCCATTGTTTTATGGCTTCTGTTTTTCTAGAATTTTTGAGAATCTTTCTTTACAAGCATTTTGTGGGCTGTGGGGGAAGAACTAGAGTATGTGCATCTTTCTATTCTGCCATCTTGGCTCTGCCCCTCTGAGCTTGCTTTTTTGGAAGGCAATACTCACTACTTTTAGTTGTCCTCACAGAATATAATAGTAATGTAAATGGAAAATTCCTTCTCATTAACTAAAAGTCCCATTTGATCTGCTTAAATCTCCTGGAAGCTCAAATCACATGTGGTAGGAGGAACTTGTTGAAGAAGCAGAAGAGGAACGGTGGGGCAGAAGTGGGAGGAAGTAAGTGAGTGGGGTCAGGTCAGAGGGGATAGTATGCAGGCCAATTGACACAGGTCAACTGACACATGGTGACAGTTGATAGTGAGAAGGCCCTGGCTGAGGGAGTGGAGGACTGTGAATGGCTTTGCCCCCTGCTGCGATTATGTTTATTAACTTCTTGGTCACCATGGCAGAGTTTGCTTTCTGGTGTTTAAATAAGTGTTTTTCTTCTGCCTTCTATAAGAGGAATCCTTTACACTTGGTGGTGGAGAACTACGTTGGCATATTCATAGTCACCAAAAGTGTGGGAATATTGCCTTGGTGACACACACACACACACAGACACACATACACACACACACACAGCCTGTTCCTCTTCATCTCACCCTTAAGCAACAGAGAAAGGATGTATTTTCAAATCTATCCTTTCTGAAGTTCCAAAAATGTGATTGAAATTTTTAATCTAGGTGCTTCAGTAAAGAGAGAATTTGATTTGGAAGCAGGAAGACATAAGTGCTAAACCTACTTCATACACTGACTAATGGCTGTGCTGTCCAGTCTTTATGGACTGATACTCTAAAAAATGTATCAAGACACACTTTTCAATTTAGTTGATAGTATTAATGATGTCTTTCACTTTACTGAGTCTACACATTCAACAACATAATAAAATGAGACCCAAATTATTGCATCTGAAGATACTGAAAATTGACAATCAGCTTTTACAGAGGTGATTGGAGCTGGCTTCAACCAATGCCTACTTACTGACTGAATGAACAGGGCAAATCGCTTAGTTTTTCTCATCCTCAGTTTCCTTGCCTGTAAAATAGAATATCACTTTTCTTTCAGGGTCGTTTTGAAAATTTGAAGAGAATATATATGTAAAGAGATTTGCAAACTTAAAGACTATATTAAAGTTAACTTGTTATTTTTATTGTAGCTGTTGTTTTTGTCATTATTATTAGAGCTCTAGTGTTTTTGGAATCATCCAAATATCCAAATATGTAGTGTTTGTGAGTAGAAGGGAAAGATGTTCAGAGGAAGAGTAAGAAATGAATGGCCATTCTTGCATGTTCTTACTTCATCCTATTATAGAGAAGATCCACAATGCCTTGGTCACCATGCATTTTCTTCACCATGCAGAGGATGTTGTGAAATCCCCAAGAAAGACATTTTCATCGCATCATAGGAGAGGCGGAAGGTTTTTCACCAATCCCGCTTCAGGACAACACAGAGTGTTGTGGGGAGGTGGGACAACAAGGAAAATCATGCAGCCAGAAGTCTGCATCCTAGGCTCACACTCTAGACCGTGGTTGGTTTCTCCATTTGGTAGGATATCACTGCTCCCCAGGGAAGACTGGATCATGTGTACAGGGTAAGAGGGCTGAGTATGGTTCAGTATGGCTTGAGGGTTTAGTACAGTGACAGATTAGAGTTTCCTTCTTTCCACATCAACCTTGAGCATCTGTGCTTACATGGCTGGGGAAAAGGGAGTCCAGGGGTAGAACCTTTAGTCATTTATACTGAAGAAACTTGACAATGGAAATACATAATTGGAACTCAGTTTACCACATGCACAGATGATTCAATGAGCAATCTCAACTCCAAGAAAGAAAACCCTTCCCATAGCATTATTGCACCACCAGCTGTTCCATACTTCCATTTATATAGTACATAAATCTTCACACCATAAAATTGAACACAGTTAGTTGACTTAAGTGTATTCAGAGATTCCCATATGCCATATAATATATCTCATACAAATAATGCAACATTTGCTGAATACTAAATTTTTGTCTTAATATATATTTTTTGTGTGTAAATCCTTGAGATATAGGGGCTACTTGCCTAAGTCTAATGTTGATACTTCCTGGAAGGTGGATGGTCCATAAATTTTCAAACGGAAGACAGGTAGACTCTGGGAAATCTTGAACCAGACTAGCAAAGGTGAAGACGAAAATCAGTGAATTAGAGTGTTATAAAGCAACTAAAAATAGTAGTTTAGAAACAATATTAATTACAACTAGACAACATGAGATAAGCACAATTATATTAATAGTAGAAAAAATATCTATTTCTAATACATCTTACAAATCTAACATATTTACATTGCTTGGGTGGTTGTTGTCCTTTGTTCTCGAAGAGGACCAAAATGAAAAAACCAGGACAAAATGAAGTTTCAATCTGACTGTGACTGATCAGATCAATATGAGTTCGGAATGCTATACCACAGATTGGGCACAGAGACCACATGAGTATTTGGTGTGGTTACTAAAAATTTGAGCATCCTTATGTTTTCTCTGTGGTATCTAAATACTGTTTTGCACAGCACCTTTTCTGATGTGGGCATGCCATGCTGAAAGGTCCTGTGCCAGTGTCTCCCATGTCACACAGTCAAATCCAAAGTTCTTGAGAGAGACCTTAAGAGTGTCCTTGTATCTCTTCTTCTGACCATCCCGTGATCACTTGCCCCATGTGAGATTTCCATAAAATAGTCTTTTTAGCAAGCATACATTTTGCATTCGAACAACATGGCCAGTCCATCGGAGTTGTGCTCTATGAAGCACAGTTTGAATGCTTGACTGTTCAGCTCGAGCAAGGACTTCAATGTCTGGTACCTTATCCTGCCAGATGATCTTTGGAATCTTCCTAAGACAGTTCAAATGTAAGTGATTCAGTTACCTGGTATGGTACTGGTAGCCTGTTCCTATATCACAAGCATACAACGAGGTCAGCACAACAGCTCTGTAAACTTTCAGTTTAGTAGTCAGGCTAATACCTCTTCTCTCTGAAACTTTTCGTCAGAGCCTCCCAAACACTGAGCTAGCTCTGACAATGCATGCATCAACATCATTGTCAAGGTGTACATCCCTGGAAAGGGCACTACCAAGGTAAGTGAACTTATCCACAGCATTCAAAAGATTTCCATCTGTTGTAAGTGATGGTTCCACGTATGGATGGTGTGGTGTTGACTGATGGAGCCACCTGTGTTTTCTTGGTGTTAATTATTAGCCCAAAATTAGCACAGGCAGCAGAGAATTGATCCATACTTTGTTGCATCTCAGTTTCAGAGGTTGCATTGAGTGCACAATCATCTGCAAACAGAAATTCATGCACCAACACTCCCTCCACTTTGGTCTTGACTTGTAGCCTTTTGAAATTATACCTCAAAGTCCTGCAGTAACAGGCAAGTGATGAAGCAGCAGGTGCGGATCCACTGGGAGCTGTCATCACAGCCCTGCATACAGGTAGTTCAAGCCATAGGGTCATTTCTCACTGGAAGCAGCAGTGGGACTCAGCAGCCCCCTGGGTGTCTGAACAAACTTTTAAGGATCACACTGCTCACCTCATGGTGTGAGGAAGGGGGCTAAAAAAGGTGTCCTAAACGTTGTCAGCTTACCCAACCCTGACCTGATTACTGCGGCAGTCAGGGAATCCCACTATGTGGTCGAAATACAAAAAATGTGCAAAATGTATGAAAACATCTACAAAGATGATTCTACTCAACATTGGCACATGGAACATGTGACACTGATGGACAACACAAAATTCATTAGACCAAAAAGAAGAACTACTCTTGTTGTAAAGGAACTCAACACATATTGCATCCAAATAAGAGCCCTGAGTGAAACAAGGTTGGCAAATGAAGGCCATTTTGTTGAATTTGGAGCTAGATTTACCTTTTCTAGAGTGGGTGCAGTGAAGAGGAGCTCTGTGAAGCTGGCATGAATTTTGTAATCAAGATGAATCCTGTCAGCAAGCTGATATGCCTGCCAAAAGGAGTGAGTGACAGGCTCATGCTAATGCGATTACCGCTTGCAGGAAAATACCATGCCACCATCCTCAGTGCCTATGCTCCCACTGTGACAAACCCTGATGAAGTCAAAGAAATATTTTATGAAGATCTAGAGACCCTTATTGTCAATGTGACAAAAGAGGGCAAACTTACAATTCTGGGTGACTTTAAAGCTAGAGTAAGCTCAGACTACTATATTTGGCAGAGAGTTCCAGGGAGGAATGGAGTTGGAAACAACAATAACAACGGTCTTTTACTGCTGAAGACTTGTGCATAGCATGAATTTCTCTGTCTTTCATACTTAAACACAAAAATATTTCATGGATGCACCCCTGCAGCAAACACTGACATCAAATAGACTATGTGATTGTAAGGAGAAGAGACAGACAAGATATGTGAGTGATAAGGGCAATGTGTGGTGCAGAATGCTGGACTGATCACAGACTTATCCTTTCCAAGCTAAATATTCTCACTCATCAAAAGTTCTGCCTCCAAGGTAAAATGACCACAGGAAGAATTAATGTTAACAAATTAGAGCTCTTCACTGAGCCTAAACAGTTTGTTGCTGACTTGGAGGGAAAGTTGAACCATAACACTGTTGGCAACAGTGGAGCAGAAAAGGAGTGGGCAGCTTTCAGAGATTTTGTGTACAGCACTGTATTTGCTCATCTGGGTCAGACCACTGGTAAACAGCAAGTCTGATTTGATCAAAACAATGGGGAAATTCAGAAGCTGCTAAATGAAAAATGAGAACTCCACAGGATTTACCAGCAGGATAGTTCATCCACCTCCAAGAAGGCAGCATTTAATTCCATCAAAAGCAAAGTACAGGCAAACCTTGGGAGATGGAAGATTCCTGGCTCAGTAAGAAGGCAGATGAAATTCAGTTTTATGCTGTTGATAACAATCCAAAGCACTTTTATCATTCCCTGAAAGCTATTTATGGCCCAAAACCTATGGTGCATCACAACTACTCAGTGCTGATGGAGCCACATTGATTAGTGATAAGGACATGATCCTAGAGAGATGGGCTGAACACTTTCCATAGTGTTCTCAATAGACCATCATCAATCAATACTGAGGTCATTGACCATTTACATCAGGTTGAAGTCAGTCAATCCTTAGCAGAACTTCTAACTGAAGAAGATGTTTTGAGGGACATTAGGCTCCTTTCATATGGCAAAGAACCTGGTGTTGACTGTATTCTGGCTGAGATTTACAAGGTAAGGGGACCATTGCTCATAGAAAAGCTGACTGAAATTTTCCAGGTTACATGGCAAGAGGAGGTTATCCCCAGAAGTTCAACGATACCTCCATTGTCCATCTCTATAAGGGTAAAGGGAATAGATTGTCCTGTGACAATCACAGGGAGATTTCTGGCTTAGTCATTGCTGGCAGAATTCTTGCTAGAATTCTCCTTAATAGACTGATCCTTCACCTGGAATTTGGGCATATACCTGAGAGCCAGTGTGGCTTCAGAAAGGGATGAGGAACAGTTGATATGGTGTTTATTGCCCAACAATACCAGGAGTAATACCAGGAACAGAACAGAGGTCTGTATGCAACATTTGTAGATCTTACCAAGATCTTTGACGCTGTTAGTTGTGAAGGCTTATGAAAAATTATGTCAAAATTTGGTTGTCCAGAGAAGTTCATCAATATTGTATGTAAATTTCATGATGACATATTTGCCCAGGTTCTGGATCATGGACAGTTCTCTCATGTCTTCCCAGTCACCAGTGGAGTGAAACAGGATTGTGTGCTTGCTCTCATGCTTTTTAGCATGATGTTTTCAGTCATGTTAAGAAATGCTTTCTATGTGGATGAACACAGCATCAAGGTCATCTACCATGCTGATGTACTGATATGTATACACACACACAGAATCACAGAGGTGATAGGATTAAGAGGGAGAGCCTTAATATATATTTATATTTATGTACACACATAATATAGAAAGATATCTATGCACACCTCTATATTTCCCTGTATTATTCATAGCACTCCAGTCAGTTAAATATTGAGCCTGGAAAGGAGAATTGATTTTGCTTAGGGTTGCATAAATGTTGAAACCTACTATCCTTGCCTGGCTTTAAATAATAAGTCTAGGAGGGAGAGAGAGAGGGGAGAGAGAGAGAGAGAGAGAGAGAGAGAGAGAGAGAGAGAGAGAGAGAGAGGCAGAGACAGAGAGAGAGAAGAAAGAATGGGAGACAGACAGAGAGACCTATATGTCTATGTATATACACACATGTATGTATATTTTTCTATTATTGCATTTATTCATTAGAAAAGTATCATCATATCTTAAGCAACAAATATCTGTGATTATATATAACTTATACCCCCAAGTCTTCTTAAGGTTTATATTGAAATATCATTATGTTATGCACAACTCTATGGCACTCCTAGAGGGTCAGACATCAAATTACTGGTTGATTGTGGAGATCACTGACTACTTCGTTTGACCTGTAGATTTTTTAAGAAGGACCGGTAAGGGAAGCCCAGGACCGTGCCCAAAGATATTAAGGCTCTCCCTCTTAATCCTATCGCCTCTGCGATTCTCAGCCTTTCTCCTGAATTTGACCATATGAGTTCTGCTCTTTAATATTAGCCAAGATATTCGAAATCTCTTCCTTAAGGTTTTATAGGGCCTGGAAATATTCTGAAATCAGTGCTTTAAAGATGGTTACTTATTACTTATGATCATTAAATCATAGAGTTGAGTGGGATTATAGAAAATGGAATCCTAGAGCTTATAGGAAACATAACGTGGAATACTAAAACCAAGAATATAGAATGGTGGTGGTGAAAAGGATTGGTTTTATTTATTTTTTAGAATATAGTTTCCTTCTACTATAGGCCCCCATGCTTGTTATTTGTCAGTGTAACTCAACTGAAAAGACATTGGATGTGGAGTCAGAAAAAAAAATGGGTTCAAATTCAATCGTGCCAAATCTTCTAAGGGAAGATTTGGGTGTTGTTCATCATTAGGAGAAAATCTTAGTGATTTCTAAGGCTCTACTTACCCTAAAACTTTATCCTAGTCCCTGTAATGTTAAGGAAATTTGAAGATCTTCCCTGCCCCTTAGTAAGCCCATGTGACCTGCTTTGGGCTTTGGCCTAGCCCACAGTTTGAGTCACAGGAAGCCCATGGTGAGAGGAGTTTGCTGAACTGTTGGAGTAGGAAGAGAGAGTGAGGTGGACCTGAGAGAGATCTAGCAAGCAGAGCAGAGCAACTAGCCTGGGTGAGAGGTGGCATTTTGCCTAAGGAAGCTTGTTTGTGAGGAGGCTTGACTGAGTGAAGGTTAGGGGATGGTGGTCCTCCCTCTATTGGAAATGCATACAAACATCATTGCTACTATAGTGGTAGTGTCTGAATAAATATCTTGATTCTGTTTTTGAGGAAGAGAGTTTATACTTGCAAATTTACCTGGGACCTACACTTGCATATCCATAGCAGCTGCTGTAGGTATTGCATTGGCATTACAATCCCAGACAGGGTTGTTGAGACATACTGACTCTTTATAAGAGCAATGAATGATA
>CM053769.1:143560686-143586758 GCA_028658325.1 Potorous gilbertii
GAGGTACAAAAACTGACTAAAGAAAATAATTCAGTAAAAATAAAATTGGGCAAGTAGAAGCTTATGATTTAATGAAACATCAAGAATCATTCAAAGAAAATCAAAAGAATGAAATAAATAGAAAAAAATGTAAAATATATTTTTGGAAAAACAACTGACCAAGGAAATAGATTCAGGAGAGATACTTTAAGAATTAATGTCCTAGCTACAAACAATTATTTTTTTTTAAAAGATAGACTGGACAGCATATTTCAAGAAAGTATCAAGGAAAACTACACTGAAGTCCTAGAATAAGAGACAATGCAAAATACTCCACCATCTACCTCCTGAAAGAAATCACAAAATGAAAACACCAAGGAATATTGCAGTCAAATTCCAGAATTATCAGGTCAAAGGGATAATACTTTAAGCAATCAGAAAGAAACCATGGAACCACAGTCAGGATTATGCAGTACCTAGTAGCTTTTACGTTAAGAGATCAGAGGGCTTGGAACCTTGTGCAAAGGACCTTGAATTACAACCAAGGATCAACTACCCAACAAAATTAAGCATAGTCATTTTGGGAAGCACATGGACATTCCACGTAATACGGGGCTTTCAAATCTTCCTGATGAAAAGAGCAGAGCTTAAGACAAAATTTTATCTTCAAATACAAGACTCAACAAAGTATAAAAAGGTAAACAGCAAAGAAAAAATGTTATTCAATAAAGGTAAATATTTTACATGCCCAAATGGAAAGATGATACTAACTCTTGAGAATTATGTCTTTATTATAACCTTTTAAAGAGTTATACATAGACAGAGGGTGGGGGTATAAGTTGACTTGATGTGATGATAAAAATAAAGGATAAAAAAATTGTACTGGAAGAAGAGCAAAAGAGAAGACAGAAGAGGATAAGGTACAACTCATGAAGAGGTGCAAAGGTCTAATACAATTGAGAAAAAGAAGAGACAGAGGCTCCACATCATTTGAACCTTACTCTCCTCAGATTTTTCAAAAAGAGGGAATAACATGCATACTCACTTGAATATATAAATCTATCTTAAACTATAAGAAACTGGAAGGAAAAGGGGAAAGAAAAGCTGAGGGGCCATGGAGAAGAGAGGGTAGAAGGAGAGGAAGAAGTAGCAAGGGAAAAGAGAAAGAAAAAGGGAGGAATGTTGATAAAATGGAGGGCAGATTGAGGAAGCTGGTGGTCTACAGAAAAACTTGTGAAGAGGGAAAGGAAAAAAAGCAGAAGGTAAATTATAAAAAGGGGAGGGGGAGGATGAAGGGAAATACACAGATTGTAATCATAAATGTAAATATGAACAGGATGGACTCTCTTGAAAAATAGAAGCAGAATAAGATATTAGTAAAAAAAGATTACAGCAAATTTTCATGAGTATGATACACTTTGATCAGCTAGGATTAATACCAGGAATTCTGGATTGGTACAATATTAGGGAAATTCTCAGCATAATCGATAACATCAATAACAAAACTAACAGCAACCACATGATTATCTCAATAGATGCAGAAAAAGTTTTTTGACAAAATACAACACCCATTCCAATTGAAAACCCTGGGGCTTTCCTTAAAATTATAAGTAGCACCTAATAAAACTATCAGCAAGCATTATATGTAATGGGGATAAGTTAGATGCCTTTCCAAGAAGATTGTAAGTGAAACAAGCATGTCCAAAAAGAAAAATAAATTGATGGAATTAAACTAGGCAAAGAAGAAACTAATGATTCTGTCTTTGCAGATGATATGATGATAAACATAGAGAATGCTAGAGAATCAAGTAAAAAAACTACTTGAAATAATCAACAACTTTAGCAAAGTTGCAGGATATAAATAAACTCACATAAAACATTTGCATATATGTACACTATTAACAAAGTTCAACAGCAAGAGAGAGAGAGAAAAATAACATTAAAAGTTACTCTAGGTATTATAATTTTCTTGCATTGCTCTCATTTCCTTCCCAATTTTCTCTCCACCTCTCTTACTTGGTTTTCAAAATCCTTTTTGAGATCTTCCATGGCCTGAGATCATTGCATATTTATTTTGGAGGCTTTATATGCAGAAGTCTTGACTTTTAGGTCTTTATCTGAAGGCCTAAATGGTTCCTCCTCATCTGAAAGGATGGAAGAAAGTACCTGCTCACCAAGAAAGTAACCTTCTATTGTCTTATTCTTTTTCCTTTTGGGGGGCATTTTTCCAGCCAGTTACTTAACTTTTGACTTCTTTGTCAAGGGGAGGGACCAAAGTTCTCAGTTCCTCCAAGGTGGTAGAGTCATGGGAAAGGAATTTATTCCTCTCCTGACCTGCACTCTAGTCTGTGAGAAAATTCCCTCTCTAGAGCTTCCACCAGCTCCACACCAGCCAGCACTCTTACTCACCCCAGGGTCCCCATTCAGGCCTGAGATTCAGATCATCTGCTCAATTCCCCCAGGGATTGTAGATCAGGTCTCCAACAATGGAATTTGCGGCTGCCTGGGGCCAGGGCTAGACCACCGTGTTCTCTTCTCACTCAAGTGAAAGAACTTTCTCACTGACCTTTGAAGCTCTTTGGTCTTTGTGAGTTGAGGAATCTGGGACTCACAGCTGCTGCTGGTAGCTTGGCACCTTGAGGCCCACTCCAGTCTTGTTCTTGCTGCAGCAGGGCCCATGCTGGGCTGGGCTCTGCTCAGTGCCTGTACTGTGTTGCTGAGTGTTCTTATTATAGAGCCGTGGCAATAAGTGGGCTGGTAACTGTGCTGTAGCTCATATCCAAGTCTTCAGATTCCCAAATTCATTGCGCTCAATACCACATGGGACAGATACCTTAGAGCACCTAATCAACATACAGGATTTCTTCTTGGCTCACAGGTCTTCCTCTCCACTCTCAGAGGCCTCCTCTCAGTTTGTGTCTCAACGCTGATTCTCTTCACATCTCTACTCTAGATATTATAAAATATTTGGGAATCTACTTGCTAAAACAAATACAGGAACTATATTTTAACACAAATAAAGTCAGATCTAAATACCTGGAAAAACATAAGTGACTTATCAGTAAGCTGAACTATTGTAATAAGAATGACAATACTACCTAAATTAACTTACTTAGTCAGTGTCATACCAATCTATCAAAAATTATTTTACAGAGGTCAAAAAGTCATACCAAAATTCATCTGGAAGAACAAAAGGTCGAGAATATCAAAGAAATTAATGAAAACAAAAGATTGTTCTTTAAGTGTTTGATAGAATTCAGTTACAAATTCGTTTGTCTTTGGAGACTCTTTCCTAGGGAGTTCATTGATAGCTTGTTCAATTTCTGTTTTCTGAGATGGGGTTATTTAAGTATTTGACTTCCCCTTCTGTTAATCTGGGCAATATATATGTATGTATATATATATATATATATATATATATATATTTTAATAATCACCCATCTCATTGAGATTGTCAAATTTGTAGGCATAAAGTTGGACAAAGCAATTTCTAATTACTCTTTTAATTTCCTCCTCATTGGAGGTGAGTTCATCCCTCTCATTTTTGATGTTGGTAATTTGGTTATCTTCTTCCTTTTTTATAAATCAAATTGACGAAAGGTTTATCAATTTTATTGTTTTTTTCATAAAACCAATTCTTAGTTTTATTTATTAGCTCAATACTTTTCTTAATTTTAGTTTTGTTATTCTCTCTTTGATTTTCAGTATTTCTAATTTGGTGTTTATTTGGAGATTTTCAATTTGTTCTTTTGTCGAGCTTTTTTCAGCTGCATGCCCAATTTATTCATCTCTTTCTCTATTTTATTTATTTATTTCTTTATGTTTACATAAATTACATTTATGTAAATGTAAATGTAAAGCTTCCCCTAAGAACTGCTTTTGCAGTATCCCATAAAATGTGGTATGTTATCTTGTAATTGTCATTATCTTTAATGAAATTGTTGATTATTTCTATGATTTGTTGATAATCCATTGCTTTTTTAGGATTATATTATTTAGTTTCCAATTAATTTTAGGTCTATCTTTCCAAGGTCTTTTATTACATATAACATTTATTGCCTTATGATCTTAGAAGGAAGCATTGACTATCTCTGCCTTTGTGAGACTGTTATGCTCTAGTACAGAGGTAAATTTCAAACAAAGGAGACTCTATTTCATCCAAAATACCACAACGAACCTCTAAAGCATTTGTGAGAAGCATGGTGACACAATGAACTGGGGTGTATTGAAGGAATAAATTTTGCAATTACATGGAAGATGTCAATAAAAAGAGAGGAATATAGCAGGGATACCAATTAGAAAACTACTGAAATAACTCAGGGGAAAGGTCAGGACTTAATCTTTAATAGACTTTATAATAACTGAGAGAATTTAAAAGATATAAGGAACTTCATTCAGGAAGAATTAAAAAATATATCAATGTATTGCTATGAGGTGTGAGATTGAATGAAGACTTAAAAATGAATTCAAGGTCATAAACCAAACTTATTGTAAAGGTAGTTTTATTTACATCATAAAGAAAGAAATTAGAAGGAAGGACATGTTTTGGGGAAAGGTAATATGTATCATTTTGCCATTTTGAGTTTGAGATTTCCATGAGATATTCAAGTAATGAAGTTCAACATTCATTTGTTCATATGGGACTGAAGTTCTGAAGAAAGCTTGAGGTTTGGTATCCATCCATCCATTCATCCTTCCATACATACATAAATACGTACAGAAATGTGTGTGTACATATGTATATGTGTATATATACATATACACACATATGCATATATACATACATATGCTCATAAGTATTTGTACACATGTCTATATGTATATGGATATATGTATGTGTCAAAAGATATGTGTATATATATGTATGTATATACACATACACACAAATACACATATAGATATAGCTAGATGTAGTCTACATCTATCTTTCTCTCTATCTATGTAGATATGTAGGTATATCTATATATGCTATACATATAATGATATCAAGACATTGATGTAGATGTATACACACATACACATATGCTTATGTAAATTACATACACACATGAATAAACACATATATTCACATATATGCATGTATACATATATGCACATACACACATACATATACATATAAAATATATGTACATATATGTATTCATGTATACACACATGTGTGCATTTGTGTATATGTGTGTATATGTTCCATAGCCTAAAAACATAATCTATGAATTATTACACAGTTGGAAAAAATTAAAAATGTATAGGAGTAGTAAGATATAAATTCACCCTATTCATGCAGGGGAAGTAAAATCCTTGATACAATTTCCTGATATTCCCATATGATTTTAATCACTTGGGCCTCTCTTTATAATTCAAAATATAACTAATGCTTTACCGCTATTCAACTAAGTTTTTTATGACAAGATATATTCAAAATACTAAGAACATAATTGTAATTGTTAACAAAAAAAATTAAGCCTTTTAAAATTATTTAAAATAACGAGGTGATCTAGTAGTATCAAATGTAAAACTGTATTAAGAAGCAGCAATCATCAAAAGTAATTGGTACTGGCTAAGAAACAGAGTGGTGGATCAGTGGAACAGGTTAAGGACACTATAGCGATTGTCTGATAAAGCGAAATACTTAACCTTTGGGGACAAGAACTAATTATTTGACAAAAAAGTTACTGGGGAAAAATATGGGATAAACTAAGCAAAAACTAACATCTTACACTGTATACAGAAAAGTTCAAAATGTGTCCATGATGTAGACATAAAAGATAAGACTACAAGTAAATTAGGCGAGCAAAGAATAGCTTACCTCTCAGATCTATGGAGAATGGAAGAATATATGACCAAATAAAAGAGAGAGAACATTATGAAACACAAAATGTATAATTTTGGTTATATTAAATTAAAAGAGTTTTACACAAACAAAATAAGGGGCATGGAACCAAGTTTTATTGCCATTATCTCTGATAAAAGTCTCATTTCTACAATACATAAAGAAGTAAGTCAAATTTATAAGAGTATAAGTCATTTCCCAATGGATACATGGTCACAGGATATGAAGAGGCATTTTTCAGAAGACGAAATTAAAGCTATCTATAGGTATATTTTTAAAATGCTCTAAATCAGTTTTGATTAGCAAAAGGCAAATTAAAACAATTCTGATCCACCACATTCCACCTATTAGCCTGGCTAACATGGCCAAACAGGAAAATTATACATGTTGGAGACGATGTGGGGAAATTGGAACACTTACGCATTGTTTGTGGAGCTGTGAACTTATCCAAGCCATTCTGGGGAGTAATGAGGAACTACACCCAAAGTGTTATAAAACTGTGCATACCCTTTGATCCAGTCATACCATTCATAAGTCTGTATCACAAAAAAAAATCAGAAAAAGGACCCACATTTACCAAAGTATTTATAGCTGCTCTTTTTATGTTGGCAAATAATTGGAAGTTGAGGAGATTCCCACCAATTGGAGGATGGCTGATTAAGTTGTGGTATATGGATGTATTAGAATGTTATGGTACCATAAGAAATGGTAAGCAGTCAGACTTTAGAAAAACCTAGACTTTATTCAACTGAGGCTAAATGAAGAGAAATGAACCAGAAGAAGAAGAGCAACATTGTGTAATGACCAACTTTGTTACTTAGCTCTTTTGAGCAATGAAAAGATCTAAGACAGTTCCAAAAGACTCATGATAGAAAAAATCCTATCCATATCCAAAGAAAAAACTATGGAGTGTGAATACAGACCAAATCATTCCATTTTCTCTTTAGTTGTTGTTGTTGCAAATATTTTCTTTCTCATGGTTCTTTCCCTTTGCTGTGATCCTTTTTTCACAACATAACTAATGTAGAAATATATTTAATATGATCATATGTGTATAGCCTATGTCAGATTGCATGCCATATGGGGTTTGTGGAGGGATAGGAGGGGAGGAAATTTAGAACTCAGAATCATATAAATGTGAATGTTGAAAACTAAAACTAAAAATGTAATTAAAAATTAAATACGATTATTTATAATAACATCCATGATCAATTCAAGGACTCTCAGAGTGGATTTCTAAGAACATAGCTTATCAATTGCAAGGGACACTCTCTTTTGTTTAAGACAGGAGAAAATAATCAAGAGAACAAGGAAATTTGGATACCTTAACCAAGGATCTCAATTTCAAAGAAAATCCAATACTCTTCTGCATTTGCCGATGGATGGCAGTTGTTGCTTCTGTGAGGTTTAATTGACACTATGAAAAACCAAGTTTCCTGCTACTTAATCTCTGCCCTAATCTTTAAGAAATTAAGAAAAAGTAATTCACTCTCTTTCCCACCCAACCATAAATGTAATGGCTACATGTAATTTATAGGCCAATATATTCAGTATCCCTAATCATAATTCAGCTGTCTGCCCAGAAAATCTATCCTCAATAACAATGCTGAATCTCTTGTGTTCTTGGTTTTATCTCAGTTACAAGCATTCACCTGAAGCAGGCTACTGGTCCTTTCCTTAATTTTAAGTGCATACTCAGCCCAGGAAATTTCCTTATTTTTGGATTTTCAGACAAACTTGCCAAGTCAAGTAACAAATTTAAACTCACAGCAAAATCAGTGGGTGAGAGAAGTATAGCAGAGCAGATGGTTTGATGAGAACCAGGGGACAGAAAGGCAAATACTGTACTAGTAAGAAATGATAGCACTAACCCCCTCACTGTCTCACACACACACACACACACACACCACAAAATGCTCCCTGAATGGAGAGATATAATGGCAGTTCATTTCATTTTTTAGTGGGGAGGGAGGTCATGTTGAAAAGCCTATTCATCTTAATGTTGGTAATTATTGTAACAAATATATTTTTGAAATTAAAAAAGATCTCTGAAGTTATCTAGTCCAAATGCTCCCTAAATAGAAGTCCTCAGAACAACATCCCAGACAGGTGGTCATCCAACCACTGCTCCAATACTCCAATGAGAGAAATCCACTGCCTCCCAAGGCAATTCATTAAATTTTGGATAGCTCTTACTGTTTAGAGATTTTTTCTTATATTGAGTTAAAATCTGCTGTTCTGCTACTGTAGCGAATTGTTCCTAATATATTCTCTCTTCTGAGCACAAGCATAGTAAATCTCTATACTAAAGGGTTATAAATTGTCTCTTCCTCTGAACTTTATGATCTGTGCTAATTTGCTTTAGAATGCTATTTTATATATAGTATCTCTTGGGTTTATCACAACAAGTACAACTCAGAATATTAGAGAAAAAGTTCCTGACCTGAAATCAGGAGACATATACTCACATGCCAACTCAGACTGGATTACCTAAGGGAGGTAGCTTGTTTCTCTGAGTCAAAGATTCCTCACTCATAACATGAGGATGATAGCATTTCTGCTGCCTACTGTAATTCACAGGTCTTCTGTAAGGACATTTTGTAAACCTTAATCCACTTTTAAAATATTAGTTACTATTTTTATTACTATTCAAATTTGGCAGCTAAGGACACGACTTTCAGGGTACTCAGTCAGTCAAATAAGTCAAGAAGCTTTTATTTTATATGCCAGGCACCATACTAAGAACTGAGAATATAAATGAGTTTTCTTTAAGTAATCAAATAAATTATTTTGCTCAAACATACACAGCTAAAAAAAAGGCAAGACCACAATTCGTGCTTTCTAATGCCTAATATCAGTACTATTTTTCAAGATAATGTGGTAAAGTGGACAGGTCACTGGGTTTAAGAAACGTGTGGTTTTAAAAGATGAAAGAAATTTTCAATGTCATCTTATCATGTGTGGCTAACTGAATACCAAAAAGGAGTAGATTGCCCCTAGAACCTGTAGCTAATTGTTGTCTATTTACCCATTTAATTATCTATGTAATATAATATACACATATACGCATAAATACATGCACATAAGCTTATACATATATGTATAGATCCATATGCATATGGATTTATATATGGATACTATATATGTATACAATATGTATACATATGCATGTTGTATGTATAAAATGCAGTACATATATACGTATATGTTCACATGCATACCTAGAAATATGAATATAGAATATATATATATATATATATATATATATATATATATATAATTTCAGCTTTAACAGAATTTCACTTCCTTAAGAACAGGGGTAAGAGCATATTTCATTATTTCATCTCTAACAGCTAGCATGATCATTTGCACCTAGTATATGCTACGTAATTGTTGATGGAATGGAGTTTCAGTTCACAATACACATATTAAACACACAACTGAGTTATGCTCTGAGAAAGAGGAATCAGTAAACAGTAGAATCTACACTCTCAAATCTATTTGTCACAAGTATATTATGACATATACACAAACATTAATGTGCAATAGAACATGGCAAGTAAGTAGAAAACTGATGTGTCAGATTTGGGGAAGGAATGACTGTTTCCAATGAGATAGATTAGGAAAAGGCTCCATAGAGTAAATAAATTAAATATATAAAAGCTAAACTTTCGAATATGGATAATATGGAAGCTGCTGGTGGTGATAACACACAGGGCAAAAAGTAAAGAGTATAACCAAATGTGTTAAGAAAGAAAATGTGTTATATTCTATTGAAACCTATCTGGGAAAAAATCAGAGATATTTCATCCACAGTCATATACTTAATACCATTTAAGTTTTTGATGGTCACTACATTTATGCTATTTCCCAATATATTAGATTGCCATTTAAATTAGGGTTAAATAGATGGGCCAACCAGTTACTTATACATGGAATGGACATTTTAGGTATGGGTCTTTTACTTATTGAAATATTGGATTGGGAAGGGTCCCCAAAGATGACAACGTGACTTGCCAGAGATATTACTAGAGCCATCTGAAAGTAATGAGAAGACTGTCATGTGGCTGAAAGATTAGAATTGTTCCATTTATCTTACAAGGCAAAATTTGGGGCCAAGGATGGATACTTAAAAGGGTAATATTTACATTTAATTTTAGCAAAGTTTTCCTTGAAATTCAACGTATTTATTACTGGAATGGGATACTTCAAAAAGTAAAGAGTTGTCCTTCATTTGGGACTCTTCAAAATGTGCTAAATATTTAATACACATTATATTTTCATTTTAATGATTACTCTGGGGAGTACATTAATTATAGCAATATTATTTATCTTCATTGTCATTACCATAGTAATTTTATATGCAAATATTTAATTATAATTTCCATTTTGCCATTGAGGAAATTAAAGGTATAAGGGTACATTGTTGACTTTTCTAAATTTGTATAACTAATAAATAACCAAATCATATTTAAAATTGGTTCTACTGTCTAATATACTTCACCTTATTTTAGATTACCTCACTAAAATCATAGAACCCCATAGTTGAAAAGAATCTCAATGGCCCTATAGGCTATTACTCACCTGACTAGGATTCCCTTCTACTATATCTCCCACTCCACTTAATGCTCTTGTGATTTCTGTCTGATGATCAGTGATAGAAATGTGATCAGCTGTTAGTGGATGATGTTTAAAGTTGTTTCAAACTGTGAGTTTTCCTGGTTCAAATAATCAAAAGCTTAGGAAGAGAAAGAAAACTTGAAAAGTATACTTACTTCCTTTATTGAACAAAATGGATATAGCCAATAGTATATTTTGCTGTTATATTTCAGTTTTTATCCTGATAACTTTGTAATATCTATTTTTTAATATCCTAATACCTTTGTAATGATGACATACCAGAAAAGCATAATCATATTGTCATTTTCAATGCAAGTGCAAGTGCATTTTTGTAAATAGGAATAGGTAAAATACATCTCAATAAATCAATGGCAAATGAACTATATTTAAGATGCTCCATGCTTTAAGTGCCCCAACTATTTGCATATTTTATTATGGTTCAAAGTAGGACCTCCAGGCAGCGAAAATCTATTGAAAAGACAAAAAAAATGTTTACAATCATAATTGAAAGGCCCAGAGGGCTTGTATGTGTGACAGCTATGGTTCCTGGGAAAATGATCTAAAATATATGTGTCAGAGTTGTATGGGTCTTTAGAACACAAATTCATAGAGCAAGAAAGGTACATATAGTTTTAGAGACATAATGGGTATATTATTCCCACCTTCTTATTTCACATGAGAAAACTGAAGCAGAGCTTTCATTATGACCTCTGCATCCCGAATTCCAGTCATCTATTTATCCTTGCAGTATCCACATATCTCATTTAGCAGCCAGTTGCTATGGTGTCTGAGGAATTTCAGTTGAGAGAGAGGGGGAGACCCAAGAAGAAGGTGAAGAAGGTGCAGAAGGACAGAATGCTATGGAGAGTGCCATGGGAATAGGTGGGATTGAAATTGAGCTGGGCAGGGTAAGCTATGGAATATATAGCCTTGGCAGCTAAATGATCACATTACTTGACTGGTTTTATCTTTAAGCAGTTATTCTTGATTTCTAGGCAATAAGTTCAATTGCTCTTACCATGCTGAAGGAGTACTATTACTAGCTTTTAAATTTTGTTACTATTAGCCAAGGTTAGCTACCTAGTGACAGATCAGGTAAACTCTTACTCCTCTGTCTCTTCATAGGTTTTTTTTTTCTTTTACTCCCGTTCCTATCTCTTTTGAAGTTTCCTCTGAAAGATTAATTTATGTGCCATATTTTCTTCATTAAACAGACCTAACTTGACCTGGATATGAGTGACCCCATATATGATAACGTTTTTTAATTTAAAAAATGTTGAATTTGTGTATTTCTTCAATGATTCCCTCAGCTTTGATGAAACTATTAATAAATAACGTTTTAAATTTTGAATCATCAGGGAACAGGGAATATGGTTGCTAACTGAGTTTGTCCAGAGACTAACACTATGTTATGTCAAGAGACAGACTCATAGAAGGAGACACTAAATAATGAAAAGAAAGACAGGGATTGCCTAGACCATCCCATACCCATATGGAAACCCCTCCTACCACATCCTACAAAAGACAATGAAGTCTCTATTTGAAATATTCATTACATATAGAGACACACTAAGAAATCCACAGTTTAGAGGACTGCATCTTAGAGTATTTCTTATTGTTCATCCTTTACAAAGAGGACCAATTACTTACGAGTGAATTGGATTTAAATGAGAAAGAGTTACACAAACTAGTCAGCCTCATTTTGTCATTCAAAGTAAAGTCCTGTAACAAGACAAAAGTCAGGATGACTGGTAATGGCTCCAGATGCAGTGAATGATCTTACTGTCTTCTAATATAACCAAGCTGTAAGCACTCCATACCACCTGCTTCAGCCACTTTCTTCATGGTCATTGGAACAAATTGTTCTCACTACCCATTCTGCCTGGGGAAATTTTAACATGCTTAAGGAAGACATTCCCCTAACCCTCCAACAGGTTTGCAGTCTGTCAGTCAACCTCGATCTGGTTTAGCCCATCTGCTGAGATAGTTTTACTAAAATATGGCTATTATGCCGTCGATGTCTTATGGGAACCAGTGGTGAGATTTGGGTGAAAATGGACACTGAAAGCAGATGAACAGCCCTGTAAAAGGCTCAGCAAGCCCTCATATCAGAGGTGCTAGTCAGATATGGGCAATTTAAACTGGAACTAATTTAGGGCTATCCAAACATAAATAGTTTTCATTTCTGTCATGTCCAACTCTTTGAGCCCAAAGGTTAATTTCCTATTTTTTATCTATGCTGTTGAGAAGTTGCCAGAATGTCTTAAAATTGACTGAAATTGACTATGAAACACACTGGGATCTTCCCCATTCACCATGAAGTTCCTTTCCTATGTAAAAAAAAATGACTTTGTGGTAATATTAGATAGAAGTAATTCTACTATTTCCTGGAATCAATATCTTCCCTACCTTGCATTTGATGTAAAAGATTATTATTATTTCTTTGTATGTCATCTTCAAATCTCTATTACCCAAAATTAAATAACATTTAACAAAAAATAAGTAATGCGTGCTACTGAGAATAGTAGTAGCTGTCTTTTGGTTGGATATTTTAAGGATTCTAAAACATTTTGCATTTGTTAACTCCATAATAAAGTTATGTGGTTAGCATTAAAGTACTATTATTCTTTTTTGTAAATGAGGAAGTGTAAGGTCAGGGAAGTTAAGTGAAAGTTCAGGGTCACAAAAATGCTATGCTTCAGAACCTCAGAACAACCTAGGTCTTCTTGACTCCAAATCTAACATTCTGTCCATAGACACCAACTGTTCATTGACACACAACTTTGGAGATTTACAAAGCTGGTGAGGGAGTGGAATGAGGTAATAGGAAGAGTCCAAGGCTGGGATTTACTAAAAAAAACAAAAATTCTAGTAATATTTCCGCTATCAGCATCTTTGTGGCCTTAATTAAAACTTTTGGATTTCCTGGACTACTCTTTATTCATTTGAAAAATAACAGATTAGATTAGGTGACTACTAAAGTTCCTATCAGGTTTAGTATTTTATGTACCAGGATCTAAAATTCTTAATTTTTAAGGTTCCTTTAAATTGTAACATTTTTTTATTTTAATACAGTCTTTTCTGAGCAGAGCATCCCCTTTCACTGATATAATATATTTCCTAATATTTGTTTAAACTCTGAAATCTTAATTATTTAAAATTTTGGTTAATTTTCAAGTGAAATACCATATTTATAGTAGAAATTATCTTATTACAGCTCAGATATAACTTTATTATTATATAACTTAAAGGAAGGTATAGTAAGTTTTATTCAATAAAAATCATAGTTATAAAAATCTAACATTTTTATTTATTGGTGGAAGCACTCAGAAGGATTTGTGGCATTTCTTTTGGGATAAAATTATTAAGTTAAGTGTATCAGAAAAAAGCACCTTAAAAACAATGCTCATTTAGAATCAGACACCATTAGATGTATTTCCTGGTATTATAATATTAAAATAATAGTGTCAGTCAAAATACAGGACACTGTCAAATGTCAAGCTATCAAAACTCTAAGATTGAAGTACTGAAGGAAAAATAAAGTTGAACCTGAAAAATAATGTAAATTATATACTCATAATTTCTAGGGGTGTGGGATTATGTGACATATGTTCAGGAAAAATAACTTTCAAAATATAAGGTTGTAACCATGAACGACTTATTAGGGACACTATACTCTCCTCTTTGTCAGACTCTTGCTTTCATATGGAAAGTTGAAATCCAGAGTCATCAACAGTTAGAAATGTAGCATTTAGAAGAGTCAGAACTTGATTCCAAGTCTTCTTCTTGCTATAAATATTGCACACTTTCTCTCTCTCTCTTTCTCTCTCTCTCTCTCTCTCTCTCTCTCTCTCTCTCTCTCTCTCTATTTATATATATATTTATTTATTTATTTCCCAATTACATGTTAAAATTAATATTCAGTTTTGAAATTTTTGAGTCCAAATTATTTTCCTATCTCCTGCCTCTCCCCTACCCATTGAGAAAGCACGCAATATTATATCGATTCTATATGCAAAGTCAAGTTAAACATTGTAAATACTTTTTTCCTGACAGTGAGACTTATAACTGTGAAGATAATGAAAAAATGATAGATACCATAGTTAAATATTTTTTCATCCCTTAGCATTGTATACAGCCCAGAGGCTGGATTTGGAATAGACCACAGAATCATAGTACTCAAATTTGAAAGGAAAAGCATTTATTCTTCACTACAATTTTGGGTATAAATCAATGAAAGGCTATATACCTCCAGTATTGCAGTCAATAGCAAGCAAAAGTATTATTTAGTAAATAAAGAAGCATGACTCAATGGGGCAAGTGTTTCTGAGAATATAAACCGCTTACCATTGTAACATATTGTGGTCTACACATACATACATATATTCCACATAAATATATCATGAGCGAATACATAATTATATTATATAATCATATATGCATATATTATATAAACATATATACACATATGTATATCTCACACACAAAATAAACATTGTTATGGATTAAATATATTGTATTGGCCTCTGGCACAGTTTATTGTGTTTCAGAGGAGGAGACAGAGACTTCCCATTTTGCTAATTTATTATTGGTTTTAAAAAATCACATACTACTGCTACTGTTAGTATTGCTTCTACTCTTATTAGTAGTAGTGATGGCAATGGTGATGATGACAAGGATGATTAGTATTTCTATATTAATTTAAGTTTTGCAAAGTGTTTTATATGTGTTATCATATTTTATCTCATAAAAACACTGAAAGATGGATGTTTTCATTTTCCTCATTTCATAGAGTAAAACTCTGGTTGAGAACTATTAAGCAACTTGCTAAGGCTTAAACAGTTATCAAGTTTCTGAGGCAAAATTGAAATGCCAGTCTTCTTGACACTAAATTCAGTGCTCTATTAACTTCCAGATAGCTAATTGAAGCTCTTTTAAATTCTCTAAGCCTCAGTTTTCTGATCTAAAAGGTTGGAGTCATTTTAATAGATAGTCTTTAAAGTTGCTTACTACATAACTCTATGTTCCAAAGATCCTGTGAATGGAGACACATTGAATTTGCTTTTTGTTTAGCCATATGTGATTCCTGCTTAAGAATTTTGGTAAAACAAAAAAGGAAATAGATAGATAGATAGATAGACAGATAGTGACTGCACACTTACTCTTGAAATGGTGGTTGATTTACTTATAAGAAGAAAGAGAAAGCATTGTCTCCCTCTCTGCCCCAACCACAGGTAATGCATATAGAATTTGAAAAAGGGGCACAATTGCAGGTACAATAATAATTCCATAATCCAAAACTGTTTATCTAAAAAAAAAGAAATTTTCAAATCTTCTAAACATTATGGAAAATGCAAAGGCAGTAAATATAAGACATTGGCCAAGCCCTTTGGAGGCTTCTAGTCAAATGGTCACTGATTTCATGTGAATTTCATTAACTTATCTTCATCCTAAATCCTCCAATATTGAATATCTTCATCATCATTATTCAATTGTCTACACACAAAAACATTTACTAAGAGCCTATTGTGGGCAAAAGAGGGTGTCACAGGTTGGTTACAGAGCTCAGGAGACAAAAATGACTAAAAGAAAATTAACTCTTGCTCTTAGAGAAGATTATGTTCATAATAGCCTGTGTCAGTATAGGGAAGTCTTGTGGAGAAAGAGGGACCTGAAGTAAAGATCTCACACTGTGGGGAGGCACAAAAGAGAGAAGCTTCCAAATAGGAGGAAAAGCAAGTTTCTTTTCTGAGTATTGTAGGTCAGCCTTTTATTAGAATAGGGCCTTGGGGCAGCTAGGTGGTGCAGTGGATAAAGCACCAGTGCAGGAGTCAGGAAGACCTGAGTTCAAATCTCACCTCAGACACTTGACACTTACTGGCTGTGTGACCTTGGGCAAATCACTTAACCCCAATTGCCTTATCCTGGGTCATCTCCAGTTATCCTGGATTCAGATGGCTCTGGAGGAGAAGCAAGGTTGGTGATCTGCGTAGCCCTCCCTCACTCAAAACAAAATCAAGTGCAAGTCATGTCATGACTATGATAGAAAGGTCTTCTTTGGCAACGAAGGACGACCACAGAGAATATGGTCATATTCAGAAGAGTTCAATTCCAGAAACAGCATATAAAATAATAATAAATATTTTTATAATTTATCATGAACTAGTCACTGGGCTGAATGCTTTAAAATTATCTCATATAATCTTCACAATAATTCTGTGAGGAAGTTACCACATTACTCATATTTTATAGATGGGGAAACTGAGGAAAAGATTAAGTGACTTGCCCAGGGTCCCACATTCAATAGTTACCTGAGTCCAGATTTGATCTTAGATCTTTCTAACTCTAGATCCAATGCTCTATCCACGGCACTACCTAAACAGTCACGGAACCAGAAAATACCAGAAATTGAAAGTTGAAACAAACCTTAGTATCCATCTTTATAAACTTACACACAAAAGGAATTCCATACTACAGGATACCTAAAATGGAATTACTTAACGTGCACCTGAATGCTTACACAGATAAGGGAGCTAGGACTTCCAGATATAAAGAATTCTACTCCTATATGATTCTAAGTGCTAGGAAGGTTCATCATTATTTACCCCTGACATGAAAACTCAGTTGGCATTTTTGAAACTTCTACCTACATACTATTGGTTCTAGAGTTTCTCCACATGACAGTCTTCCAGACACTTCAAGATGGCTAATATATTAATCAAGCAAGCAATTAAATAGTATAAAATACTAAGGGCCTACTATGTACTAAGTGGGCAGCTAGGTGGTACAGTGAATAATGTTGGACTGAGAGTCAGGAAGACTTATTTTCCTGAATTCAAATGTGGCCTCCGACACTTCAGGGGTGACTCAGACTCCAGGGTCAGTGATCTATTCACTCTGTCACCTAGCTGTGCTATATATAGTCCTTGGTATAGCATTTTAAGGACAAATTATTTTCTAATCATGAAGTTTCTAATTTTTCAATACATATTACTTATCATGTTTGGGGCAATCTTTGCGTTAATTTGCAATTACACTTTCTTACATTCTGTACATATCATTAAGGATCCCTGGGTTCCCCAAATTCTTCCTTCCACAGTTATAATCTCATCCTAACACAGACTACTGCTTTTCACTCCCATAAATCTCATAGCACATTATGTGTTTACAAACTTCAAAATATACCAATCATTTTGAATATGTCTTAATTTATACCCCACACCCTGGTTGTGTTCTTTGATTTCACTCCCAAAGAGGAATGAGTGACAATGATAGATCTACTTGGAAGTAATTGTGTATCCCATCCCAACAAGTGTATCATTTCTGCGTGGTGGTCTATAATAACATTATCAGTAACTGTCTCTAATCCATTAGTGTGTCAGGAGCACTTGGGGCCGGGCAAAAATCACCTGTAATTTTCTATGTGATGCCACATGTGGTTAGTGTCTTTATCTGTGGCGGAATCTAGAAAAGTGAAATTGATCTTGAATCAGAGGAGTAATACTTTTCAAGTTCAAACATTTAATCTATCTATCTATCTATCTATCTATCTATCTATCTATCTATGTGTATGTATGTGTATATGTTTGTATTAGATAAATATTTTATATATATATATATATATATATATACATACATACATATATACACAGGCATATACTATCTATGTCTCAACATTCATTTTTCAAAAATGAGTTTCACATTTTTGCCCTTCTTCTCATCTTTCCCCCCTCCTTGAGAAGGCATGCAATTTGGTATCAGTTACATATGGGAAGTCATTCAAATCATATTCCCATATTACCCATGTTGCAAAAGAAAACACATAAAAATAAAGGAAAGAAAATAAACATGAATGGATGTGCATTCAGAGTTCATCAGTTCTTTCTCTGGAGGTAGACAGTGTGTTTCATCATGTATCCTGTCAACTTGTCTTGGATGATTGTGCTGATCAGAGTAGGTATTTCCTAATTGATAAATCTTGCATCATTTTTATTAGTGTATAATGTTCTTTTGATTCTGAGTACATCGATGTTCTTCCAAATTATTTTTTTCCTGAACCCATTCTGACCATTATTTCTTATAGTAGAATATACACCTTCTCAATCATAAACCACAACTTGTTCAAGCTTTTCTCCAATTGATGAGCATGCCCTCAATTTCAAATTCTTTGATACCATAGAAAGAGGTGTCATTAAAATTTTATACAAATAGCTCCTTTCCCCTTTTCCTTTATGTCTTTGAGATACAGACTTACTAGTGGTGTTGCTGGATCAAAAGGTATGTAGTTTTATAGACTTTGGGGCTTAATTCCAAATTACTTTTTAGAATGGTTGGACTAGTTCACAACTCTACCAATAATGCCTCAGTGTCCAAATTTTTTCTCATCCACTACATAATTTGTCATTTCCCTTTTTTTCTGATCCTCACCAATCTGATAGACATAAAGTGGTATGTCAGAATTCTTTGAATTTGCATTTCTCTAAAGACAAATGATTTAGAACATTTTTTCAAGTGACTTTGTAACTGAAAATTGCTTTAATTTGTTTTCTGTAGTTTTATCTTTGAATTGTCATAATGACTTTACCATTTTCGTTCATGCAAAACCTTTGAATGTCACATATTCAAAATTATCCATTTTACTTCTATACTCCTTTCTATCTCTTGTTTCATCTTAAACTCTTCCCCTATGCAGAGATCTGTCTGGTGCACTTTTTCATACTCCCTTAACTTACTTATGATAGGACAGTTTATATCAAAATCATTTATACATTTTGACCCCTTATCTTGGTATGTTATTGAGAAGGTAATCTATGCCTAATGTTTTTCTAAACTGCTTTCCAATTCTCCCAGGATTTTTTTTTTTTGTCAAATTGTGAGTTCTTACCTCAGAAATTTAGATCTTTGTGTTTATCAGTTATTATGGTCATTCACTGCTATGTAAAATGTATCTAATCTATTCCACTGATACATAGCTCTATTATTGAACCGGTACTAGATTGCTTTCTTCTTTTCATTTTAAAACAGTATGCCATTTTCCCAATTACATGCAAAGAGACTTGACAATTCATTTTTAATTCAATTTTGAGTTCCAAATTTCTCCCTTTCTCTTTCATATCTCCCCTCCCTAACATGGTAAGCAATATGATGAAGTTTATATGTGTAATTATGTTAAACATATTTCTATATGAGTCATGTCATGAAGGAAGAAACAGAGCCAAAGGGAAAAAAACATAAAAATTTGAAAATAATATGCTTCAATCTGCATTCGTAATCTATCAGTTCTTTCTCTGCATGTGGATAAAATTTTTTCATCATGACTATTTTGGAATTGTTTTGGATAATTGTATCATGCTGAGAAAGAAAAAGTCAACAATAACTGACCATGATGCACTTTCACTTTTATTGTGTTCAATGTTCTTTTCTTGCTCACTTCTTTGTGAATCACTTCATGTAAGACTTTCCAGTTTTGCTTTGTTTCATTTTTTTTTTAAAATCTGCCTCCTCAGCATTTCTTAAATGTTTCATTACATTCATATATTGCAAAATTGTTCATCCATTTCCCTCAGTTTACTTTTGCAAACTGCTGCTATAAATATTTTTGTAAATGCAGGTCCTTTTCCCTTTTTCATGATATTTTTGAGATAGAGACCTAGTAGTGGTATTTTTGGATTAAAGGCCATAAAAATTTGAGTTGTGCTTTGGATATTTTCCAAATTCCTCTCCAAAATATTTGGATCAGTTTCACAATTCACCAAAAGTGTATTAGTATTCTAAATTTCTGACATTCCTTCCAGCATTTATCATTTTTATTTTCTGTCATGTTAGCCAATATTGTCAGTGTGAAGTAGTATCTCAGAGTTTTAATGTGTTTTTTTCAATTCAATGGTGATATCAACTGCCTGTTAATATCTTTTAAAGAAGGACTTGTATTCCCATAAATTTGATTCAATTTTCTATATAATTGTGAAATGGAAACTTTATCAAAGATACTTGCTGTAAAATGTGTTACACAGCTGATTTCTAATCTTGTTTACATTGGGTTTGTTTCTGAAAAAAACAAAAACCAAACTTTTTAATGTAATATAATTGAAATTATTAATTTTATATATCCTCATGTTCTTTTTTCCTTTTTTGGTCATAAATTCTTCCCTTCTCCATAAATCTTCTAGGTAAACTATTTCTTGACTGCCCGATTTGCTTATGACATCAACCTTTATATGTAAATTATGTACCCATTTTGATCTCAGTTTTGTATATGGTGCAAGATGTTGGTCTTTGCCTAGTCTCTGCCATACTGTTTCCAGATTTTCTAGCAATTTTCATTAAACAATGTGCTTTTATCCAAGAAGCAAAGTTATATTATGTTACTATGCTAATTTACTACTCTGTTTTTTGTACCTAATCTGATTCACTGATTCACCATTCTTTCTTAGACAGAACCAGATATTGTTGATGATTGTTGATTGCTAATATAGTTTGAGATCTATTATGACCAGGTCACATTTCATTGAAAAACTTCATCAGTTCCCTTGATATTCTTGATCTTTTGCTCCTGCAGAATAACTGTATTGTTTTTTCCAACTCAATAAAATAATTCTAGTAGTTTGATTGGTATGACAATGAATAAATAAATTACTGCAGGTAAAATGCCATTTTTATTTCATTGGTTCACGTAGGGGTAGGGAACCTGCCATCTGTAGCTCATATGAGTGCCTCTAAGTTCTCAAGTGTGGTCCTATGATGGAATCCAGATTTCACAGAACAAAGTCCCATAATAAAATGATTTGTTCTGTGAAGTTTGAATTAATCAAAGTGCCACACTTAAGGACCTCAAGGGCCACATTTGTCCTTGAGTCCATAGGTTCAGTCTCTCCATCCCTGATTCAGTCTATCCATGAGCAATTAATATTTTTTCCAATTATTTAGATCTAATTTAATTTATATGAAAATAATTTTGTAATATTCATGTAGTTTCTGGGTTTTTCATGGCAGGTAGACCCCCAATATTGTCTCCATTTATTTTAAATGAAATTTCTCTTTCTCTTGCTATGGAACTTTTCTGGTAATGTATAGGAATGTTGGTGATTTCTATGTGTTTATTTTGTATTCCACAGCTTTCCTAAAGGTGTTCATTATTTCAAGCAGGTTTTTAGTTGATTCTCCAGTATTTTCTAAGTATATCATCTTACTGGCAAAGAGTGATAATTTTGTTTCCTTGTTGCTTATTCTAACTCCTTCAATTTCCTTTTCCTTTTTATTGCTAGAGCTAACATTTTAATACAATATTAAATGATAATGATGAGATTTGGTTTCCTTGCTTCACTACTGATCTTATTGGGAAAGCTTCTAGCTTATCCTTATGATGGATGATTGTGGTTGATGGTTTTAGATAGATACTGCTTGTCATTTTAAGGAAAGCTAAATTTATTCTTACACTCTCTAGTGTTTTCATAGGAATGAATGCTGTATTGTTTTTCAAAAGTTTATTATGCATCTATTGAGATAATCAGATTATTTCTATTAATTTTATTGATATGTCCATTATACTGATGCTGTTCCTAATATTGAACCAGCCCTACATTCCTGATATAAATTTCGCCTGATCATAGTGTATGATCTTAATAATATATTACTACAATCTTCTTGCTAATATTTTGGGTTTTTTTGTGTCAATGGTCATTAGGAAAATTGGTTTATAGTTTTCTTCCTCTATTTTGATTTTGTCTGCAAAAGGGCCATGTATCATAAAGGAAATTTGGCAGAATACATTTTTTTGCCTATTTCCCCCAATACTTTATGTAGTATTGAAATTAATTGTTCTTTAAATATTTCATAGCCACTTGCTTGAAAGTACCCCTCTCTGCTTTCAACTATGTCCTTGAAATAGGTGTAAGCAATGAAACTGTCCAAGCACCCTCTGATCCTTCTTCCAGTGTGAGCACTGGGGTACCAATTAATACCTTTCTGTCCAGTCACCACATACCCTTATTCACTCCAGTCAGAGAGTTCCTCAAGCTGTTGCTACTTCTATATATGTCAACTAGTCCCACCACTGATCCTTCATTCCTTGGGTCTCTGGTCAAATGTCTACCCTCACCCCTCTGTCAAATATTTATTTCCATCCTCTAAATTTACCTTGGGATGAATGAATGTCTCACTTCAATGTTTTGGTGGCTCTGCCCGTCCTAAATTCAATTTGAAATTTTATTTTAAAATCATTTGGAAAGGAATGTTGGGATAGCTCATCTGAGACATCACCCTTAGAAGTCTTCACTTTAGGGACACTAACATATAAAAAGAGTTAGAGGGGAAAGAAGCATTTTTTTTAAAAAAAGAAAAGCAAATTATTTTATATTACTGCATTGTTTTTGTTTTTAAAAAAAGATGTTGATTTAGAGTTCACAGTGTTCTAGAGTTTATACGTTAAGGGCTAGTCTGATGGACTGGCAAACATTTAACAACTGGTTTACTGGAAAAAAAAATACTGACACTTTAAATTTTACTCTACAATATTAGCATTTCTCCCCATAAATCTCTTAAGGCCAGGCTATTACCAGAATAATAAGTCATACCCTGATTTTTAATTTTGACTGATTTCTGCAATATAAATGATCATGCTAAAAAAATAGTAATCAATTATCAGTCAACTTCTGCTGTCTCCAGTACATCATTGGTGTTCTTTACCACTGAATACAACCTCAAACAGAAATGGATCCCTGAAAATTGCAAACTGAGTTAGAAAATTTCAAATTAATAAAATAGTTTGTGTTACATTTTTTATTTATTTTTAAAAATATTTTCCAATCACATTTTATAAAGTTTCTATTCCCCAATTACACAATTTTAATGACAACATGGAGGCTATTAAATATGAATTTGATACCTCTACTCTTAACCAGATAAGGAGTAGCATAGCTTGCTAGACAGAAAAAGCAACACGTGATTATCAATCTTAATGCCTTGATCTAAGATCTCATTCTGACACTTATTGTGTAATTGTGAGCTACTAACTTAAAGATTCTCTATAGTACGTGTGTATGTGCACATGTTCTTCTGTGTGTGTTTTTGTTTTTAGGGACTGAGTTAGATAAGTGGTTGATAATTCATTTTCAAATTACCATTTTAAATCACTATAGAGTCATACCTTCAATGCCTGTGAGTCATACATCTTTATGGTCTCTATAACCAAACCCAATAACTCTCCTAAGTGTGCTATTATACATTTCAACTGAGACTATTATGAAGAAGATCATGCTATGTAAAGCAGGAAAACACTTTGAATACATCAATGTTATATCACATTAAACTATAAAAATGACAGCAAGGTGAATTTGAAAGAACACTTGATTAAGAGTCAGATGAACTGTCCTCCCATGAGTCTCCCCTACTTCTTAAGTGCCAAACAATGTGAAATTGGACAAATTCATAATTCCAAATACCTTTGATCTCAGAGGTAGAAGAAATATTAGAGGATATCTCTCAAAAACTTTACCTCAATGAGCTTTCCATCTAATGTAGAAGGACAATAAATGAAAAAAAATGGATAGAGATGGTACCCATGCTGGTTTATAGATGTAAAAATCCAGAGAATATAGATGTAAAGAATCCAGAGGTAGTTAGTCTAGGATAAACTCACCAATGGACAAAGTAGATTACAATGGTGGTGCGAATACTTAGCCCAGTGAAAATCAACAATATGTGTCAGTAGCAGAACTAAAGATCCTATCATCATGAATTTAAAGATCTAGAATCCCATTCTTCCTCACTTTATGAATATTATGATATGCTAAAATAATAATCTCTATTTTAACAGGAATACTTCAGACAAAGACAAAAATATGAACACAGTTGAGGTCAGGATTGAAACTGTCCTCATATATGAAACCTCAGAAAAAGAGCATTCCTAAAAGAGTTCATGAATTAGTTTAAAAGCCAAATTAGAGAGGTAGAAGAAAAATTAGCAAAAGATTTCAAAAAAATACAAAAAACTTGACTGAAGAGGCAAAAAGGAAAATGGGGAAAATTGATAAGGAGATACAAAATCTAAATGGAGCAATTAGGCAAATGGAAAAAGAAGTACAAAAACCTAACTAAAGAAAATAAATCTTTTCAAAGGAATAATTGGACAAATGGAAAAGGAGTTGTGAAAATAAACTGAAGAAAATAACGTAGTAAAAAATAGGATTGAGCAAGTAGAAGCTGATGATTCTATGGAACAACAAGAATCAGTTAAACCAAATCTTATGAATGGAAAATAGTAGAAAAATGTCAACTATTTCATTGGAAAAATAACTGACCCAGAAAATAGATCCAGAAGAGAAAAATCTATGAATTATTGGTCTACCACAAAACCATGATGAAAAAAGAGACTGCACAATATCTTCCAGAAATCATCAAGTAAAACTGCCCTGAGGTGCTAGATCCAGAGGGAAAATTTTTCATCAAAAGAATTCACCAATCACCTCCAGAAAGAGATCCAGATAGAAAACATTAAGAAGCATTGTTGCCAAATTCCAGAATTATCAAGTTAAGGAGAAAATAGCCAAACAGCCATGAGCTAAATTTTAACATGTTAAATTTAATATTAGTGTTTAAAATGTTTCTCTCCATTTCACATAGAGAGCTTCTAATTATTGCCTGTCAGAGTAGAAAGTTTTTCTTAATATATCATCCTGTAACCCAAGTTATTTTAAGGGAATTCAAGGTGAGGTTAATGACCAATATAGTCAGAAATGGCATCAGATGTTTCATCTGAGAGGCTTTTTTGGAACCATTATAATCTCCTGGAGAGTGAGGATACTGGCTCTTACATGCTCAGTGTGATGCCCCAGGAGCACAGAATCATTATCGTAGCCATTATGTGGAATACACACACACACACACACACACACACACATCAGCTTCAGTGAAACTGTCTGGGACTAGATGGATGTGGTTGTGATTGAGTGCATCGACACACTTGCTGTTCTGTGAGAAATATTAGTTCATGGACACATATGTCATTCTAATGAGCAGTGAGGCATATATGAAGTGGTGAGGACATTGAGTGTGTGTTGGGGCAGGGGGTGTGTGGTGAATTCCCAGGTAGGGGCAGTGGGCCTGCTGTTAATTGGGGCATATAAAAAGTTAGAGTATTGGGGCTGGGGGAAGTTTTATTAGGATTCCATTACTTGCACCTTTTCTCTCAGGTGCAAACTTGTTCTTTCACATCAGTCACATGAAACTCATATAAAAACAAGGGCCACTAATAGTTACATAAGGATTTCTGTTGGCTGCATATTGACTGTGGATTTAAATGTAATATTTTCTAATGTCTTTTTATTTATTTTAGAAAATACGTTCCAATTATATTTGAATCTACTTAGAGCCACACTCAGGAGTGTAATGAGCTATTTCTGATCTGTGGATCACATGTTGGAAACCACGGTTTTATATTACTGCTAAAATTGAAATGGGGGGTGCAGAGTCAAGCTGGCAGGGTAGCAAGATGCATATACACTAATGCTTCCCCCACAGTCCACAAAATACCTGTAAAAATGGCTCTCAATAAATTTTAGAGCAGTAGAAGCCATAGAATGACAGAGTGAAAGAGCTCTCCAGCCAAAGGTAACCTGGAAGGCCAACAGGAAAGATTTATCACATG
>CM053769.1:143587258-143630654 GCA_028658325.1 Potorous gilbertii
ACTAATGGGGAGAAAATTTTGGAACCCAAAATCTTGTGAAAATGAATGTAAAAAGTTAAATAAATTTATTTAAAAAAAAAAAAGATTTTATGTAAGTTTTATCCTTTTTTTGGTAAAGAGATGTTTATAGACATACATATATGTCACATATGAAGGACTCTGTCATAATCAAGGAATTTAGGAAAATATTTGACAAATTAGAAACAAGTTTAGATGAAGGTTTCCATCAAGTAATGGCTCCTGTTTTCATTTTATCATTCTCCTGATCAAAATAACTTAAGTGCTTTCTCTAATGGAGAAGATGATAGTCTATGTCCATTAATGGATTCTAAGGTTCTGATGGTCAGGGTCTATGTCTTTCTAATGTTTTTATCTCTGCTGTTTCTAGAACAAAGTTTTGACTTAACATTGGTTTTGGTTTTATTTGTTTAACAATGTGTAATGTTAAGTAGATATTCCCTGCACAGTAATAGACCTCAAACACTTTTTGTTAATTTTCTAATGAGGCACTAGTTCTTGGGGTATATGATACCCTCTGGCTTTGAAAAGTATATACTCTGAGGTGAGGTTTTACTTTGGGGCTTAGTTTTTGGAAGAAGGTTTGAATGCCAGATGAAACTCTGGGAAACCAATAAGCAGCCCTCTGACTTTCAAAATCCAAATGTTGGTGCTTTTCTCTCTGGTAACTATATGTCTATGAAGTGATCAGACAGTTGGATCTGTCTGTTGATCTGTGATGTATGTATTTCTTATGATCAGATACCTGGAAGCTCTGTCTGTTGATCTTTGCTTCTCCATTTGTATTTTCTCTAAAGTTCAGAGTGCTGATTTTTTCCCTTGTACTAATTGAATGACTGACACATGTGCTTGATTAACGTGGTTGTTGACACCTCAAAAGTTGCTTTCATTTTAGAAATGCAGATCTAAGACCTTGTACAGCAGTACCTCTTATGTATTTTGGAGTGCTTGTTTTTACATAATGATATTTGCTTTATACAAAAGGAAAGCATTATTGCAGGAAAAGACTGAGCCACATGTTTAGTTATTATAAACAGAAGATTTGTCAATGGTATACAAATTGACCCACTTAATACATACAAAAGATTAGATGGAAAGATATAGAAATAATGGGAGCATGACAGTGAGCAAGACTCTGGGTTTAGAGTTAAGATGACATGAATTCAACTCCTGATTCTATCACTTTTTACCTATATGTACCCTTGGTAAGTCTTAGTGTTTCAAAGTATTCTCTAGAACTTATCAATTAAATCATTAAACAGTGATATTCTGTGATTTGCATTTGTGAAAAGAACCCTTTACGTTCATATAAATACCTTCTAATACTTGAGTATTTTCATGCTACACCCAAATCTTTGTCACCTGTCTGCTAATGTTACTACTGGTTTCTGAAGGGTAGTGCACCATATTCAGCAGTCACAGGAAATCAACTCCACTTAGTTTTGTAGGCAATATATTATTCTTATTTAGCAACTATTCTAGAGAAATAGTTTTCTCCACACAAGGACAAAGGAATAGAATTTACAAAAGTACAAAGCAAAGGTAAGCAGATCTTTAGTAACTTCTGAATACACCAATCATGAGAAAGCTGCATAATGATAAACAGACAAAAAATGAGAAGAATTTATTTGCTGTCAAGAGCTCGTTAGGGCATTCACCAGTCATTTAAGTGTTCCTGTCTCTGTATCTCTCCATTTAATTTTGTTGGATGGTCTTGGTCTAAAAAGCATCGTCATTCTACCCCTTGAATGAATCCATAAGTGAAGTCTCTGACATCAATGGAATCCTACTGTATTCTTGGTCTTTCCTTTCGAGCCCACTGAAGGCAACTGTATTCAAAAGACACTTAAGTTCTCGTTCTCAAAATGGATAATTTATAAATTTATTCAACTTGCTGTATCCTTGTGACTACTTATAAACATACCTTAAGAAAGTATGTTAAACCAAAAGATATAGGAAAAACAACTTTGAGCTTGCTTTTCTTATTGAATATTAAGATGTATACACTTTTGTTTTACCTTGTTTTATCATTTAATAATGCAGAAGTATATTGCTTGGAGAGGGGGGAACAACAACAAAAACAAATAAAAATATTAAGTCTATGAATCAGAAAAACTGAATTAAAAGTTCTTGTTTGGCCTATTTTCATTTTTTTTAATGTCAGTTTCAGTTTCCTCTTTTGTACATTGTAATTATCAGCCTTTGTAATACCTGTCTCATAGAAGTTTTGAGAGACCTGCATGAGATAGTGAGTAAAATGTTTCATAAAGTACAAAGAAATATATAAATGTAAGCAGCTCACGTAGCACACAAATGTTTTCATTTCTTAAACTAGGACTTATAACATGCTCACAAATCAATATTTAAAAAAATAGTTGATTATGTTAAAGTGAGGGGGTTAGGACAAGATGGTTTAGAATACATAAGAAGTCCCTTGAATCTCCCAAATTTACCTCCAAAGAACTTTGAAATAACATCTCACAGTGAATTCTGGGGCAGCAGAATCGACAAAATGTGGGGTAAAACATTTTTCTAATCAAAGACAACCTAAAAGATCAGTGGAAGTTTTGTTGAACAAGCTAAAATGTAGTGAAGTCTAGTACAGGCAATATCCTGGCAAGCCTGCAACAGATCATGCAATAGCTCAAGTCAGAAATGAGGACCCAGGCCCCTGCACTAGGCAACCAGTAGCAGGACTTCCCTAGGAAAGCTAGAAGCAGACTTTGGTAGTGACTGAATTGGTAGCAGCTGATTCTAAAGTCCTCGACCCATAGACAGTAAGGAACTCAGATAAATGATCAGCAATAGATTATAGCATTCCACTTGCTTGTGCAGTACTCTGTTACATTATGCAGACATGGACTTGGGTCCCAGGTTTGTTCAATGATATCAGGGAGAGGAACAATACAAGCACTCTAGAGCTTCTAGCCTCAGGGGAGCAGACAGTTCTAGGGAACAAAAGAATGCTTGTGGTTGCTCATAGATCAGAGAACAATGAAGGAGAGAAGTAAACATATATCCCCTTAGGTCTTACTATCTTGAAAGAACTGGAAACTCACAGATCTCCAGAACTAGTTCAGAAAACAAATGCACATAAAATCTGGAGGTTGGTACAATGACCTCTTTAGCTTAGGAGCAGAACCCAACTTTAACAAAAGTTCACTTACTAAAAGAGATCCCAAAATGACAACTCCCAGGGATATTGTAGCCCAGTTCCAGAGCTCCTAGGTCAAAGAATACATATTCTAAGTAACCACAAAGAAACAATTCAAATTTCATGGAGTCACTCAGCATAATACAAAATATAGGAGCTTCTACATTAAAGGATCATAGGTCTTTGGATATGATATTCCAAAGGGCAAAGGAACTAGAATTACAACCAAGAATCATCTACTGAGCAAAACTTAGTATAATTTTCTGGGGGGAAAATTACCTTTAATTAAATTGAAGACTTTCAAACATTTCAGATATAAAGTCCAGAGAAGAATAGAAAAATTGACTTTCAAACACAAGATTTAAAGGAAATATAAAATTTAGACATGAAAGAAAATCATAAAAGACTTGATATGGTTAAAGTGTTTACACTGATATATACTATTTAAAACTCCTAAGAACCTTATCATTATGAGGGCAGATTAAAGGCATATAGATAGATAGATAGATAGATAGATAGATGGGCATAGGGCACAGGTGTGAGTTGCCTATGATGGGATGAATCAAAAGAATAAAGTAAGGGGTAGGAGGGATGAATTGGGATAAGGGGGAAGGGACAGGTAGAGTGGGGTAGATAATCTCACATAAGACACTCAAAAGAGCTTTAAAAACATAGATGAAGATGGGGGATTTGGGGAGAACCATTTGAATCTTACTGGCATTAGAATTTCTGTAAATAACTATTGATTAGAGAAATGCAAATTTAAACAACTTTGAGGGATCACCTCATATCTATTAGACTGATTAATATGACATATAAGGAAAATTACAAATGTTGGAAGGGATATAAGAAAATTGAGTGACTACTGCACTGTTGTTGGAATTATGAACTGATCCAACTATAAAGGGGAGAAATTTGGAATTATGCCCAAAGGACTATAAAACTATATATTCCTTTTGGCCCAACAATGCTGGTACTAGTCCATATCCCAAAGGTATTAAACAAAAAGGAAAGAACAGAAGGTAGTGAAATATAAGCAGGGACTTGTTCTATCCTCAAACCCAGCAAAATATCTGTAAAAAATGTCTCTAAATGAATTCTGGAGATGCAAAACTCACAGAACAATGGAGTGAAGTAAATATGCATCCCAAGACAGCCTGGAAGGTGGCCAGGAAGCATCTATCATGCCACACTGGGAGCAGATCACAGTCCAGCATGGGCCACACCAGCACAGAAGGGACTGAGCAGGCCTTGGCAGGTACATGTGGCAGTTTCCAGATTTAACAACCCCAAAATTCCAAGGACAATTTGGAAGGTCAGTGGGAAAAAATCTGTTGGAAATCTCTAAGAGAGTAGAGCAGTGTGGGCTTAACCCCAGAGCAGTAGAGGGGGTGGAGAAGACAACAGCAGCAGGCACACATACTGTGGGGGGAATCTAACACCTGACAGTACACCCCTACCCCCATTGGAAGCAGAAAAATACCTTGACAAAGAGCTCAAAAGATAATTAAATGAGTGGGGAAATGAGCAAAAATTGGGAAAAATAATCAGACTATAGAATTTTACTTTGGTGACAAGGAAGATCAATACCTAAAAACAGAAGACAAGAAATTCAAAGTTCCTACATCAAAAGCCTCCAAAAACTATGAATTGGGTCTCAGACCATGGAAGAGCTCAAAAAAGATTTTGAAAAACAGCTAAGAGAAATAGAGGAAAAATGAGAAGAGAAATGAAAGTGATGCAAAACAATCAAGGAAAAGGAGTCAACACCTTGCTAAAGGGGGCCCAAAAAATTTCTGAAGAAAATAATAACCCTAAACAATAGACTAATCCAAATGGCAAAAGAGAACCAAAAAAGTAGAATGAGAAGAATGCCTTAAAAGCAGAACTGGCTAGATGTAAAAGGAGGTTCAAAAGCTCACTGACAAAAATGATTCCTTCAAGATTATAATGGAGCAGAGAGAAGCTAATGATCTTATGAAAAATCAAGAAATTGTGAAGCAAAACCAATGCAATGAAGAAAAATATTAGACAATATGAAATATCTCATTGGAAAAACAACTGACCTGGAAAATAGATCCAGGAGAGATAATTTTAAAGTTATTGGACTGTTTGATAGCCATGATCAAAAAAAGGAATATCAAGGAACACTGCCATGATATTTTAAAACCAGAGGGTAAAATAGATATTGAAAACACCAATGGCCTCATGAAAGAAATATCAAAAGCAAAACTCCTAGGAATATTGTAGTCAAATTCCAGAGTTCCTAGGTCAAGGAGAAAATATTGCAAGTGGCCCAAAAGAAACAATTCCAATATCGTGGGAAACCAATCTGGATAAAAAAAGACCTAACCATTTAAACATTAAGGGATCAGAGAGTTTGAAATATTCTATTCCAGAGGTCAAAGGAGATATGATTAAAACCAGGAATCACCTACCCATTAAAACTGAGTATCATATTTCAGGGGAAAAATGGTCATTCAATGAAATAGAGGACTTTCAAGCATTTTTGATGAGAAGACCAGAGCTGAATAGAAAACTTGACTTTCAAAGGTAAGAATCAAGAGAAGCATGAAAAGTTAAAAAGGAAATAGAAATCATAAGTGACTTAATAAATTTGAACTGTTAACATTCCTACATGGAAAGGTAACATTTATAACTCTTGAGACTTTTCTCAATATTAGGGTAGTGAGAGGGATTATATGCATATAGACAGAGAGCAGAGGTTGAGTTGAATAGGAAGGGATGACATCTAAAAATATAAGATTAAAGGGTGAAAGAGGAATATATTGGGAGAAGGAGATAAGGAAAAATAGAAGGGGTAAATTATCTCACATAAAAGAGGCAAGATAAAGCTTTTACAATGGAGGGGAAGAGGAGGTTGGTGAGAGAGAAAGAATGAATCTTTCTTCAGATTTGACCTAAAGAGGGAATAACATGCACACTCAATTTGTTAGGAACTCTATATTTCAATACAGGAAATTAGAATAAAAGGTATGAGGGAGGAAAGGGGTATGATAGAAGAGGGCAAATGGGAGGAGTACGTAATTAGAAGTAAACACTTAGGAGAAGGATCAGATTCAAAAGAGAAAATGGAATAAATGGGGAAGGCAGGGTAGGATGGAGGGAAATATAGTTAGTATTTCACAACATGACTTATGGAAGTGCTTTTCATGAGTACATATTTATAACCTATGTCAAATTTCTTGCCTCAGTAGAGATGCATGGGGAGAAAGGAAGGAAGAGAAGTTGGAACTCAAAGTATTTCAACAAATGTTAAAATTGTTTTACATGCAACTGGAAGTAAAGGGGTATAGAAATACATCTCACCCTACAAGAAAAGAGAGGGGAAGAGAATGAGAGAAGGGAGGGGTGTGATAGAAGGGAGGGCAGATGGGGAAAGGAGTAATCAGAATACATGATATCTTGGGATGGTCAGAGAGAGATGGTGAGAAAATTAAAACTTTTGGAAGTGAAGTTTGAGTACTAAAAATTAATAAATTAATAAAAAACATTATCTTTGTCATTAAAAAAGTAAAGGACCTATATGTACAAAAATATTTATAGGAGTTCATTTGTGTATCAAAGAATTGGTAATTTAAAAAATGCACATCAGTTGGGGGATGGTTAAATAAATTGTGGTATGAAATTGTAATGGAATACTATTATGCTATTAAAAAACTAATGAGCAGACTACTCTCAGAAAAACCTGAAAAGACTTTTATGAACTGATGAAAAGGAAAATGAACGGAATTTGAAGAATATTGTACACAGTAACATCAATATTGTAAACTGAGAATGACAGCTTCTCTCAGCAATACAGAGATCCAAGGCAATCCCAAAGGATTCATAATGTATCTGGCTCTAGAATAAGAATTGATGTAGTGTGAATGCAGTTCAAAGTATACCGTTTTGGTTTTTTTTTTTTAGCTTTGTTTTCTTTTCCTTTTATTGTTAATGTTTTTTTTTCACAACATGAGTAATATGGAAATACATTTTGCATGACTACACATATATAACATACACCATTTTTTTTGTTTTTACTCTCTCAAGGAAGAGAAAGGAGAAGGAAGGAAATAAAGTGAAATTTGAGATTTATATATATACATATATATATATATATATATGTATATATATATATATACATATGAAAATTAAATTTTCATGCAACTGGAAAAAATAAAATATAAATATAGAATATGTTTCATTGCAAAGGAACATCCAATATAGTACTCTAAGAAAATTTACCTGAGATGTGATAACATTGGAGAAAAAAAATAAAGGTAAACTTCATGGAGGCAAAAATTGATTCAGATCTTGAAAGAAATTAGGGATTTTACTGATAAGGGATGAAGAGGTTATGCATTACATGCATCGAGGATAATCTGAAAAAATTGGCACATATTTGAAAAAGGATTTTGAATTAAGGGAAAGGTAGAGCCTTGTTTGGCCAGAATGTAAAATGTTAGAAGAAAAATGGAGTGAAATATATACAAGGTAAGTAGGAGCCACAGTAGAAAATATTGAATGTATCACAAAGTCAATTGTATTTTATCATGTAGGCAAAAGAGGACCACCAGAAATTTTTGAGCAGGCAGAAGCATGGTAAAAACTTTAAACAAATCATTTGTATGAAAAAGAAAATCTATAATTGTCAAAACACCTAAAATGTATATAAATTATTTTTCACCTTTCAGATAAGTAAATGAGTAAATAAAATCACCCAAATGTAATAAAATCAAGAAAAAATATTTCTGTCAAGATTTTGGCAATTCACAAACAAAAAGAGTTTACAAATTGCAGTTCATTAATGTCATTTCCTCCACAATGATATGCAGACTCCCTCTACTAGCATTTCATCTAAATATCTAAATAAATGCAGGTAGTCACTCCTGGGAACAGGATTGAACTACCTTCAATGAATCTTGATTTTATTGCAAGCCTCATAAAATTGCTATGATTCCTGACTCTTAGAGTATTGTGGGATAACATATTTCTCTCCAAAATCAAAAGAAGTTTCTATACTTTTTGAATTTTTCAACACCTCTATTTATTATTATTTTTATTTCAACTTTAGCATTACTTTATTTTGTTGGATACTCTGGCTTGGCTATTCTATTTAGCTATTTAATCTATGTAGGCTAATCTATTTGGTTAATCTATTTAGTGTCTATACAGGTGAAGTTTGCTTTAGATTTATTTTCTTTAATTCTATCCTGGTATTTCTTATATTTTCCTATTTTCAAATAAACTCTTTTTGAAGGGAGTTTTTCCACTTATTATTTTAAATCAGTGGTCAATAATTAGATTAAATCATTTAAACAAGCAGCATGTTCTGGGGTTAGCTGGGTTGAGAGGTTGCCTCAGCCCCAACTACTTAGAATAGTGAAGGGAGATAATATGAGTCAGGAAAGAAAGATAAAACCTCTCTTGATGAGGAACACCAGACTCATCTGTGCTGCAAAGATGTGCCTGGGGTAAAAAGGCAACAGCACAAGTACCATGAGTGAAGAAAAAGAGGCATGGGGATGCCTCACTTACAGAAAACTGGAAGTCTAGGTTTGGGTTCAAGGTCAGAGAGGAGAACTGAAGGAGTTTCTAAGGCCTAAGGCACCATCCCAGGACTAGAGGCGATTACAGAAACTAAACTTTTACAAAAGAAATACAGCCAAAAGAGAAAGAATCCAGCAACATACAACTACTATGGGAATAGAAAAGAACAAGGTTAGTCTTCAGAAGAGGATGCTGAAATAAATTAGCTCTCTTCTACTGCAAAGAACAATGTTGAATGGTCACCTGCCCAAAAAATAATTCAACGAGGAACCTTTTAATAAAAGACTTGAAAAACAAATGAAAGAGGTTGAGGAAGAGTTAAAAAATAAAAAAGGAACAATCCCAGTAAAACAAGATTATGAAAAGAAAGCCAATCAGTTAGACAAGGAGATCCTGAACCTTTAGGAAGAAAATGACTCCTTGAAAATAAGAATAGGGAAAGTGGAAGCCAGCAAAGTTAAAGGAGATAGAGAAATAATAAAACAAAATATAATGAATGGAAAAATGGAAGAGAATATGATACATCTCATAAGAAAAACAACTGATTTTTAATATTATTTTTATTTGTTTTCAGTGTTCTACAATCGCTACCATATAACTTAGATTACTTTTCTCCTCTCTCCCTCCTACTTCCCTCCTTCCTCCCTGAGATTGCATACAATTTTATATAGGTTTTATACATACATTACTATTAAATACATTTTCACTATAGTCATATTGTGTAAAATAATTAAAATCAGTGGGAGATATTATATAACAAACCAAAACACAGTACAAAAGAAAATGATCTACTACATTCTACAATTGAATTCCAAAGTTTTTTCTCTGGGTACGGAAGACATTTTGCCTTAAAACCCCATTGGGAATTTTTTTAAGTCATTGCTTTTCATTGAAGTTCCAAGTCTACCAGAAAAACTCACACACCGTGGTCATTGCTGTGCACAATGTTCTCCTGGTCCTGCTCCTTTTGCTCAGCATTAGATCATGGAATTCTTTCTAGGCCTCTCTGAAGTTTTCCTGTTCATCATTTCTTATAGTACAATAGTATTCTGTTACATTAATATACTACAATTTATTCAGTCACTCCCCATTAGATGGGTATCCCCTTGATTTCCATTTTTTGGCCACCACAAATAGGGCTGCTATCAATATTTTTGTACACGTGGGACCCTTTCCCATGAAAAGAACTGATTTGCAGAACAGATCCAAAAGAGAAAACATAAAAATAAATGGACTATCTGAAAGCTATGATTTATAAAAAATCTTGATACAATAATACAATAAATAATTAAAGAAAATTGTCCTAAAGCATTAGAACAAGAAGGGAAAGTAGAAATATATATTAAAAACTTCCACTGATCACCTCTTGGAAGGGATCTTATGAGGAAAATACACAATAATATTATAGTCGAATTCGGAAATCCCCAGCTCAAGTTTAAAATATTATGAACAATAAGAACAAACAATTACCTGTGGAGGTGCCACAATTGAATGACACAAGACCAAGCAGCAGAGAAACTAAGAGAACACAGGTCTTAGAACAATTTGTATCAGAGAAAATGAACTGGGCTTTTGGCCCAAAATGTCATACCTACCAAAGATAAGAATAATCCCTGCCCCCAAAATGGATGTTTAATGAATTGCCAAACTTTCAGGACTTTGCTAAAAAATAACCTGAACTTAATATATTTAACATACAGGAACTAAGACACATATAAGATACATAACAAAGACCAATTTACAAGGGACTCAATAAGGACAGACTGTTTATCTTTTTCTGTATGTGAAATGTAAATCATATGTATAAGATTGTTATGAGTAACTGAGTAATTCAAAAGAAAGAATGGGGTAGACCTGAGCATGATATAACTTTAAAAATATAACCATTGAGGAACAGTTAAAAAGAGTAATTATCTTACACAAATGAAGTGACAAAGGAAGAACTAACACAAAGGAATTAGATGGGGGAGGAGGGTTGTTATTTCTGGAAACTTACTTTCATTGGGAATGGGTTTACGAGGGGAAAGCATATTCATGTAGAAGAGTATAAAGTCTTCAAAATTTTTGAAAGAAAAAAATAGGGGAAGGCAGACAGGATAACAGAAGGCTCTTTAGAGAAGAGCGTGAGGAAATAGGTTAAAGGGTGACATAGAAGGGTGTTTAGATTAATGGGAATGAGAGTATAAGGAAGGGATCTTCAAAGGGTAGGATGAGGAAACTGCTCAAATAAATATATTAAAGATGTTTTAATTTATTGGAATGGGAGGTACAAAGGAGAAATCCTTGGAGTGGGGAGAGGTTAACTAATAGGAGGCAAGGGAGCAGGTAGAAGGAGAGGAGTCAGGAGGGATAGGAAATAAGAGAGAGTCACAAACATAAAAATAAAGCTTAGGAGTAGAATCCCTTAGGTAAAGTATATGTTTATACATGTGTAGGTATGTATGTATGTGCATATGTGTATTTATATATTTGTATCTAAGTACATCTACCCTTAATTATAGTGGTGGGGAGAGAAGGGGTAAAAAAAAATAAAAATTGTACAGGAGAGACAGCAAAAGAAAATATTCAGAGGAAGGAGACAGAGTTTGTGGTAGAACCAGGAAGTCAGTACCGCAAGATCAGAAAAACATAGCCAGTAGTAAGTATGAGAAGACTGGAAAAGTAAAAGGTCTTGGAATGATAAATGGAGCATTTTGTTTTTATTCCTGAAAACAATATGAAACTGCGGGAATTTATTGAGTGAGGGTGTGTGTATTATGATCCCACCTTGATTTTAGGAAAATCCCTTTGGTGACTGAATGGAAAATTTACCTTGAAGTCAGTAGGAAGTCATTTATAATAATATGGAATAATAAAAAGTTAGGGAAGATTAACAAACATTTTTGTGTTTTCACTTGAAAAACATGGTCTATATGGAAAGTATTATACTAAACTCTATGGCAGATGCAAAAATCAGACAATAAATTGTCAGTTCTTGCCTTCAAGGAGGTTGTTATTGATTAATTCTATGAATCATAGATTGATAAATTCAGACTCCAGGCTCAGGAGGTGGTTGTTGAGACTCTTCTAGAATGCTTCAAATACTCAAGAATCTACTTCAACAAGAGCTTGTTTCATTGTAGGACATCTTTAATAATTAGAAAGTTGACACTATATTGAGCTATGCATTCATATAATTCCTAACTACTGGTCATATTTATTGCTTTTGGAACAATCCCTAAAGGACAGCATGCTATATTAGAATTGTAACAAGAAATAAAAAAGTTCAAGAGGCCAACATTAGCTAAATAAGATAAAACACTTAACTTACTCTTTTGTAAACAAAATCTCCCCACCAAGTATCTTAGACTAGACAAGCTTTAAGATCTCTCCCATTCCTACCATTCTATAGTCTATGTTCTAATGTTCTAAGTTCCTTGCAAATGTTAGCATTCTGTGCTCTAAACTCCCTTCTGGGTGCATCCATTTACTTTCTGGGGCAAGTACTAGACTTGTAGTCTAGAAGACCTGAATTCAAATTCCATCATAAATACTCACTGTATGACATTGGGCATGTCTCTTACCTCTCAACCTCAGTTTCCTTATCTGTAAATTGGACATAATAGCATCTTCCCAATAAGGTTGTTTTGAGTAACAAATGAGATAACAACACAATACACTGTCTAAACCTAAGACTCCTATATGAATACTAGTTCATCTTCATATTCTTATGGACATTGTCCCTAAAGTCAACAATCTATTTTTTTAATGTCACTTCTAACCCTGACCTTTTACCTTTTATTATCTTATATTCTAAGATCCCATCAAGATCTAACATGCTATATTCTATTTTGTAACATTTTATATTCTAATGTCCTTTCTATCTCTGTCATGCTATGGCTCTTAATTGATCTACCCAAACACCGTGTAATAGCCAGGTGCACAAATAAAGAGAGAAATAAAATTTCATTGCCTAAAACTGCAAACTTTCAAATGTGATCCATGTAAACTATTAACCTTTTCTCATATTCAGTTCAGTAAAAGATCAGTACTACTAGATGAAGGAACATTTGTATCCAGTATCCTTTAAGTATGGCACAAAATAGAATATGTCTCACATATTGTGGGTGTTCGGTCAGGATAGACAAGTTAGATTAATTGTAATAAACAAAAATTGTCACTAAAGCTCTGAGCTTATGCCATCTAATATTGTGTGAATAAATTTTATTTTCCAACATTATGAAACAGCCAAGAGTATAATAAATTACCTACCTAAACCCTTCGAGAATTTTTGCATAATTTACCAAAACAAATTGATTTTAGCAGAAAACCTGCTAATTTACATGGGGAGGAAGTGTTTTTCTTGGTGTGATGAATTTAATTTCAATTTCCCTGTTTGCATGAATTCACGCTAGTCATTCATCACTGTTAGAATTAAACTCCAGCCATGTTTTGCTTGAGTAGGCATGTAACTTACAATATATATGAATGAAAATAAATTTCTTTAAATACACCACATATACACAAACACACATTCTAAAAGGTATTACACGTGGAGGCATATTTTTTCTGTGTTTGTGTACATTTATATGCATATATATACATATAGATTTGTATAACTGCACATCTATATAAAAAGTGTTTCATATGCTATAAATGGTGCACCTGTTTTTGTATTTGTATTAATAATTATCAGGCATATTTTAAAAATTTATTTTGGAAGCTTTTTGTACAGAGTGGTATAATAGAGTGAATAAAAAGAATTCCATGTTAATTTGCATCGAAACACTACCACTTATGAATTCCAGTACCTTGGGAAATATCTATTTCTCTTGTTTTCAGTTTCCCCATTTGTAATACCACAATGCACTTAGGTATCTTGTGAAAATCAGATGAAAGAATTGGTAGGAAGGAGTTTTATTAAAAACATTATGTAATATAAACATAATACATTTTGGAGCAGTAAAGTACCTTGGAGATAATATATTCCCACATCATTATACAGTCTATGGGATCACAGAATCCCAAAGCTGAAAAAGATTTTGGGAATAATTCATTTCAGTCCCATGCTAAAAAAAGGAGTCTTTTCCATCAGATCCTCAACAATTTCAAAGATATCCACAGATGTGTAATTCATCACTAATCAAAGAATATGTTGTACTTATAGAAAGATTTGATTGTTAGGAGAGTTTTCTTCCTCATATAATAAATACAACCTTCTACCTCATTACTCAAATTTTGCTGACTGTACCCAAACAGGGCAAATTGAATCCTTCTTCCAGGGGATCTCTCCTCAAATAGAGGAAGGATGGCTATTAATGTTCCTTGTCCTTTCACTCAATTTTCTTATGATTTGACCTCTATCTTTATGTCTATTTAGCTTACGCTTGCCTAGATTACCTTTATCTAATTAAGTCCTCCCCGACTAGAATTGAACATAATATTACAAATGTAGTTTGCCAGCATAAGATTAGTGAGAATATTCTCTCTCTCCCTCTCTCTCTCTCTCTCTCTCTCTCTCTCTCTCTCTCTCTCTCTCTCTCTCTCCCTCCCTCCCCGCCTTTCTCACTCTCTAGGTATGAAAGCTTACATCCAGAAAAGAAAAAAAAAGTCCTTGTCCAAATTCATAAATGAAGTAAATGTCAAAGGTGATATTTCACTCCAACTCATATGATCATATATCCAGAGTTGGAAGGAAGTTCAATGGGTATCAAAGTCTATTTTAAGGACTCACTGTACACCAGATATTATTCTAAATGCTGATTTCCACATTACTTCTCAATGTTCATAAATATTCTATGACTTCAAATAGTTATAAATGTATTTTTTACAGTGTTGCCTTCACCAATAAAGATATCAACCCATTTATAACTTAGCAAATGGTCTTTGAGAGTTGTTCTGGCCAATATATCAATTACTCCAAAGCCAAACTGGTTATGGACCTTCTTCCACCCCACTTAGCTAGTATAGCCCTGGGAATATATCCTCAGTCCCATGATCCATGATTTTCTGAATTGCTAGGACATTTTAGATCATTAACTCCAGTTGGGGAAAACACTATTAAAAAATACGTTTAGCTCCATGTCATGATGATGTAACTCCAGCAACATCTAAGGATTACTGACATTTTTTTTTAATATCGTAAGATTTAGGAAAAAATAGTATCAAGATTATGAAAGGATAACTAACTATAAAATGTAGATTGTAAACTACTGGCCATTTTGAAACTTCAATATAATTTATTGTTATTAATTTTAAATCTAAAAAACAATATTCAAAATTCTTACTAATAGATAAAACTAAAAATCTTATTCTAACTTTAAAATGCCTAACAATATTTTGTATTTACTCTGTATTACATATTTAAAAAAGCACTAGGTATACAACCATGTAATAGTGAAAAGGTAGGAATTCTTGTCTTCATTTAAAAAAAAAATTGAGTAGGTAGATTGAGGTTCCAGAAGCAATGCAATTTCTGTGAAGTCTCATAACATACTTCTAAGTAGATGTGAAAATTGAATGTACTTGTCCTAACTGTATGTGTGCTGGCATTGATACAGGGCTTGCGAAAGCTCACATTAGTGTACGCTTTCAGTGTAAAGGAAACAAACCAATCAATAAACATTTATTATATGCTGACTATGTGCCAGGAACTATGCTTAGAGCCACTGAGTTAAGTAAAGCACTTCATTTCTCTTAATTTCAATTTCCTGATCTTTTAAAAATTACTGAATAATTATATTTTGAGAAATTTTTCATGTAGAGATCTCTGTAGTTCATTATGGGACTAACCCCCCTTACCTACAAAAAACATACACATGGATGGATATTCACTCATATTCATTGTCTAACTTGGGTCTTCTTTTTTTTTAACTCTACTTTCTTGTACCAGCAAGCACCAGGACATATCTAGGATGGCCTGGTAGCGCAGGTTCTTAGATCTGCTTTTGTAAGAGGAAAAGAACTTCTAAGGGGTCAGTAATCTTTCTTAATCACATATACTAATAGAAAAAATGCAAGCAGAGAAATAGAGAACAACAGACAGGGCATGTAACTGACCATAACCAATATATACATCACAGATCAACAGACAGATTGAACTGTCTGACCATTACATACATACACACTTACCAAAGAGAGAAGCTAACTTTCCAAGCCTGGGATTTGGGGTAGGAGGGTAGCTACCCAGAGTCTCATCTGATCATATCACATGAACTTTCTTCCAAAGAATAAACCTGCAAAGCAAAACCTCACCTCAGAACATACATATATATACATACATGCATACACATATGCATATATTTATATACACACATATACATATATGTGTATGTATGCATATACATATATGTATGTGCGTGCGTGTGTGTCTACGTGTATATATATATATATATATATATATAGAAAATATATATATATATATACTGAATATATATATATAGATAGGAAGGGAAAAAATATATATATATATAAATATATACTGAATATATATATATTTTCAATATATACATAGATACACATATAATTTTCAGAGGTGGACAACATGATCTTCATGAGCCATTGCCTCACTACCAATTAAGAAAAGATGTAGGCCTTACTATAAAACAAGCCTCCTCTCATCTGACTGGCCTATTAATAGGCAGAAGAGATTTACTTCACATTTGACCCAAAGCCCTTTCATGTCTATAATATAGGTAACATATTTGAACAAGCATTAACATTTCTTAAGTAAATACAACACATTCCACAAGATAAACACATCTTTAACTTCCCATTACAAAATGTATAACATAACTCATTACCAGAGTATCCATGGCCTTAAACAAATGCAGAAGTATATAACATCAAAACTCAATATATTCCACCCCGAGGTCACAGTCAATTCAAAACAAAATGTCCAAATAAAGTCCTTTGCACACTTCCTCTAGGCACTCTTAGGTACAGGCTTTAATGAGACAAGTGCCAGTCTTATTATTGCTCCACTCCTGCTTCCAAGCCTTCAGGAGTGACTGGGCAACAATGTCAACAGCGTAGGGTCCTTGGGGGTACAAGACACTTCTTCCCACTCACTACAGGAAACTCCACCTCCTGGGTCCCAAACCATCCCAGGAGAACACTGCAAAAAAGCACATTCATTGCCTTACTGCTCAGTCTTTATCTTGCCCCAAGGTTCAATTCCAAGGTCTTGGATTTCTTTTCCTCCTGTAAGAGCAAGCTTCTACTTACTCTTTCCTGAGTCTGCTTGCAGGCAACTCTCCACCCCTGTTCCATGGCTCACCTCTTCTAGGTAAGCACACAGGCAGTTCTCTGCTTCTACTAGATGCAGTAGTTCTATGCAGGCAGTTCTCCACTCCTGCTCCATGGCTCTATTCCAAGCTCTCCCTGCTCTTATCTGGGCTCTGCATACAATACAGTTTCAAGATACTGAGCCCTGAGTCACCACAACTAAGAAACAATGAATAATTATCCCAGCTCCAAAACACTTCTTGTAGTTTGCAAATGTTGCACCATTATGTCATATGTATCAGCAAGCACCCTGACACCTCCAGTTTGGCCTGCTAGCACGGGTTCTTAGATCTGCTTTTCTAGAAGGAAAGCAACTTTTGAGGGGTTAACAATCTACTTTAAGTGTAAGCTTATTAAGCTTGGATACTCTCTTTTCTTTGTGCAGAGACTAGTTGAGAATGAGAAGCAACATGCAATTAAATAACCTACACCTACCAAGGCCAGCACAGTTCCAAAACACTAATAAATTCCATTTGTGTTTGCATAAGGATCAAAGGCTACAGGATGTCTCTGGTCAGTTTTCCAGGTAGGGGATACATACTCAGTCTTCAAAACTTTCTGCTTCAATTTAAATACCAAAGTTTCTTTAGGATTCTAGTCTCAAAGTACACCTTCATATGCCTAAAGATTAAATTAACACATGGAATGACCCTCTCCTACCAAGTTTTTTTTTTCTTTCCCTTCCTATCCATTTCTCTTTCCCTCTTTTTTCCCTCTTACCTCTCCTTCTGCACCTTTTCTCTTTCTGTCTGTCTTTATTGCTATGTCTATCTCTCTTTGTTTCTCTGTGTGTTTGTGTCTATCTTTTTTTTTCTTCCTTTATGGCTCTTTATATGTGTATGAGCGTGTGTGTGTCTCTATTTTTCTTTGTCTCCCTGACTGTGTTTCTCTCTTTCTCTGTGTCTGTCTCTGTCTGTCTCTCCCTGTCTCTATCTCTTTCTCTTTTTGTCTCTGTGTTTCTATCTTCCTCTGTCTCTATGTTTCTATCTTTCTTTGTCTCTCTGTATCTCTGTCTTTCTCTCTTCTCTCCACTAATCATTCAGTACAGCACTAACATTTTATTTCCACACACATCATCAATTATTCACTATCTCTGTATTTCTGTCCATGGTAAATATTAACTCTCTGTCCTCTAAACATTTAAAATCTGCTCTACATATCCTTGCAAATTCCCAGGGACTAACTTCATAACGTAAACACTTCACTGATTACTAGTATCAGGAGAGCAAAATGACATGCTTTTATATTTGAGAGAATGAGAAGCAGTAAATAGTAACTACAGAGAACTGGAAGCATTCTTCACATCAGAACTTATTTGCCAAGATCAGATTCTGGTCTTTGCTAAATCCCCAAATGCCTAGAACTATGCTGTGCTCACAGCTGCCTTTATGCTGAACGTTAAATATTTTAAAAATTAAATGCTTTATGTCTCACAAGACCAGTTTTCCTCTTCGATCCCATTAATAGTCTAAACTATCACTGACTGAATACTCATTATAGCTATTCAAATGGATATCCCTGTGCTGCTGAAATGACCACAATTTTTATTGTGTGTTAGGAGACTTTTGTTCCTATGCAACATTTATCTAATAGTTTCTCATCTCTGACTTATTATTTACCAGGGAGTAAGGCATTTTGCCAGCTTGAACCTAGTTATTACAGCCTGAAATAATTAATGCCATTTGCTGATCTTACCTTCCATGAGGAACATTATTTATATTATAGAATTTTCTAGTTGAATTGTTCACCTTCATGCTTATACCACACAGGTGTCCAGAAATTTGTAGGCTTTTAACATGTTCCATGCTGGGTTGTATGTAGTCTCTGAACTGCAGACAAAGACAATATAGAGGGACCCGATACGTTAGATTTTCTCCAAATCTCCCCTATATTCTGGCCTTTCCAGTTGTGAAGCCTAGAGTATATCTAAATTCTATTGTCATCACAGACTCACCTTTAAGGATGATTACTTCTCTCCTGGGGAATGTACTTTACAAAACAATAACCCATCATGTACTGAGAGTGGAGGAGGAAGACCTTGACTCACTAATCTGCTACTGATCCTGGGATGCCTTTCCTCAGGGCAGCACTGCAGCCCTGATGTATGGGGAAAAATGTTTACATAAAACCATTATCCTCGGAGACACAAATGATAAAGTCATATCTTTCCTTAAGTCTGGGAATTTAATTGGGAACCGTCTTTTTCATTTATTCTTCTAAAATTCCCTATAGACAATGAGTGCCACTATGGGAAATATAGACTGGAATTAAGCTGGATCCAAATACCATTCATTTCAGGTACATGCTATTGAATGATCTTCTGCAAGTCACTTAGACTGTGTTTCCTCCTTTATGAAATGCAGATATGTGTTCATCCTTTGTAACCAAAGAAGACCACGCCATCAGAGAAATAATGACATGACTTGCACTTGACTTTGTTTTGAGTGAGGGAGGGCTGTGCAGGTCACCAGTCTCATTTCTCCTCCAGAGTCATCTGAATCCAATGAGGAGATATTCATCAGGATGACCCATGATGAAACAATTGAGATTAAGTGACTTGCCCAAGGTAACACAACTGGTGAGTGTCAAGTGTCTGAGGTGAGATTTGAACTCAGGTCCTCCTGACTCCTACACTGGTGCTTTATCCACTGTATCACCTAGCTGCCTCTTCCTTACAGGACGACAAACTAACAAAGGTAAAAGTGCTTTAAACAGTAAAGTGTAAGGCAAATGGGAAGTATTGTTATGATTATTTTGGATTGTTTATCTCTCTGATTGGTTATGCAAATCAATCAAGTCAGCATCCCTTTCTCCAGTGATAAATTAGTAGAAATCCAATGATGACACATTTGGTGTCATTATTTGAATATCAAATAAGGTATCTGCCCAAATCTTTTCAGTGTGACCCTGGCTTTCTGTGTTGATACTGGCAGCATCCTCATCTTTCCTGCCTCTCCTGACTAGAAATGGACATAGTAAAAATATACCAGAATGAGGTGGTACTATCTCCCTTAATCATCTCTCTTCACTCTCTCTCCCTTGTTCTTTCTCTCTTCTCTCTTAAGACTGAGTGAAAAGGGACACAATTAGCCTAAAGGAGTTCCAGGTTCTCACAGGGGATTACCACCAGTAAAAATGAAAGGCAGGCTAAAGTTCTAGACGAGCAAATTGAAAGGAAATTAAGGTTTACATTTGATTCCGGCCTTGGGAGTTTAGCTGTGAAACCTATGTAGAATAAATAAATCATTAAAATATTGCCCCAAGAGGTCACTTGACATAAAGGCTGAGCATGAGGATCCTAGCTGTTTAGTGACAGTGGCTATTTATCCAGCATTTTAAGGTTTCCAGACCACTTTACAGATATGATTTGAGTCTCTCCTGGCAAGGGATGTTGGTGCTACTGCTCTCCCCATTTTTAATAGCAAGTATCACCAGACTATTTACATACAAAACTTTGCAAACTTCAAAGAACTATATAAAATGTTAGCTATTGCTGATATTGCTATTGGTTACTAACATTGTTTAATAATTAATCATCACCATTGCTTCCTGATTTTACTTGAAATTTTTTGAGAAAACTCCCTGTGGCTATATTGGCTTTCTTTAATCATAAAAATAGAACATGGGTCCTCAAAGCTAGTGTCACAATCTCTAAACATGAAAGTATGGACTTGTTTTGAGGCATCAAATTTGAGGAGAAAAAGAAATGCCCACACTCCAGTCTCTATCTTGTCCTGTATCTAAAAAGTCTACCCAAGTTGGGGATGACTTCTCTAATGGAATCTCTAATGTAATTCTCTTCAGTGTTCAATTTGGGTGCCACCTCCTCCTTGGATATTTTCTTGCAATGTCCTTTTCTCAATTTTTAGAGCATATTGTCTCAACATTTGCTTTTCTTCCCCTTTATATCATACTGTCTTGAGCATGTATCATAGCCTCCCTATTAAACTATAAGCTTCTTTATGTCAGGCATGTTTAAACAAAAATGTCTTTGATTTCCTATTGTCCAGTGCAGCTTCTCACACTGGTGTTGATACTCAATAAATACGAACTGATTAACTTATTCATGGATATTTTAAGAGGTGTAGCATTTAGGATTTTTCTTCAACAAAATATCAGATTGGTGAATTTAAACAAAACAAAAAAGAATGAACATTTTCTGTATGATTAATCACAGTTGACATTTATAAATGTTCCAGGGTTAAAAAGCATTCTGTTTGCATTCTGTCATTTGAGCAGCTTAAAAACCCTGTGAGCTAGGTATATACATTTAAGCAAAACAAACTTAAATTTTTATAAGGCACAATTCTGGTAAATGATAGACTCAGGATACAAGAATCAAGATCATCTGACTTGAAGTCATTGGTCTTTCTATTATACTTTACTTCTTTCCCTGTCTGTGATGATTAAGACTCAGTCATGCTTGGAGGCAGGAGGATTAACTAAGTAATCTCTCAAGGTCCTTTTCAGTCCTCCAACTTTTCCAAAATCCAATATGTCTGTTCATACTTTACATCTAGAGAGACAAGGGGCATTGCTTTTCTTGCTTTATTACCACCGTTTTTCCCTCAGCTCTCAAGGTAATACTTGAAAACTACATTGATCTGTTCTTAGTAGTTCCATGCCCTTTTAGCCTTGGGAACAGAATTTAAAAACTATGGATCACAGAATTCTAGAAGGAACCCTAGATGAGAACATGGATTATTAGGTAACAGACTAGTGAGAAGGAAGGAAAATTAGGAAATCTTCTGTTAACACAGAGGACATAGAATATTAGAGCTATAATGAATAGTAGATGATATGTTATAAAATACAGTATAGAATACAAGTTACAGAAGGGACAGAAGAATGGTAGAGATGAATGCTAAAGATCATCTAGTCTCAACCCCTCACTTTATAGATGTGGCCATTAAAGTCCAAAATTGGTAGTGACATACCCACAGTCACATAGTCACATTGTGGTTGAGCTTAAAAATCTGAGCCACTCTATGTATTTTTCAACATGGCAATGTGTCTAACTAAAATACTAGCATATCCAGTCATTCTTAGTCTGCCCATACACGCTGTGGAGTTGTAATTAGTATACACATCTTCCTGGAATTTTTAATATAGATTCCCAGATGTGATAGCTCTGTTTGTATTGGGAGTAAATTTCCATGTAAAAAAGAATACCTATAATGGCTTAATCCATTAGACCTCTGTACCAGAATATAATTAAGATGGTACTGAGAAAATGCCATGTTTATTTAGCACCAGACTTATAAAGAAAGCATCATTTGCATATTTCTCTCAATTAAGCATTGGACTGACATACTTAATTAAAGCTATAAAGGGCACTGACAATATTTCATTCTTTTAATGAAAAAGGAAACATATTATATGGTTCAGATTGCCTCTGTATTTAATTTTCCTGACTTTTATATTCGTCATATTCTGCTCCTTCTATGAATGTTGTCAATTAGGATGAGAAGAAGGGAAATTAGAGTCTCTCTTGAAAATGCACTTGTGTTTGTTTGTAGAATCTGTGTACATCCAGCAAGTTCTGATTTACATATGTGATGTGTAATTATGTACAGGAAAGTGAGCACTATGGAAGCAAAAAGGAACTTATTATTCTGCCTTTCTGGACTCTGTCATGCTTTTTGGGATTCATAGCTGTAGACTGGACTTCTTCTCAAATGTGAAGTTGGATAGATTTTGTTAGTTTTAAGGGTATTGCAGTTATATTTTGCTATTTCTTAATACATATATTCATTTTCACAACCCACCACAGAATGTATTCCAGAGACTCAAAGTTGGAAAAGGCCTCAGAAGTCAACTGCACTAATATACAGCTACCCCTTCTAAACTATCCTTGACAAGTCGTTATCTAGCATTCCTTTAAACACTTCATATAATATGGAAATTCACTTACTCTAAAGTAGCATTTCATTACTTTTTTTAGTAACTTTAACTGTCAGTCCTTACCTTGATAAACTATTTCCTGGATATAATAACCTCTAATATTCTTCATGATTGTAGTTTCTCTCTCCTCTAAAACAGGTTTTCACATTAGCTTAGTTTTCTTTTACTCTGATCACATCACTTGTCAATTTCCTTGGCTCTTTAATCTTGTTTAACTTTTTTTAAGTCCTAATAGAGAGCAGAATAGAGGCCTCTGGTAATGGATACTCCCAAAAGAAGAATGTTTCTGTAAAAATTCAGCACTCTCTCTGAAAATTGTGATTTTAGAGAATTTTTCAGAAGATTGAAAGGTTGGCTTGCTTAGGATCACATAACTAGTACATATCAGAGACAAATCTTGAATCCAGGTCTTCTGGGTTCCAAACCACTTATCTACTCACTATTCTATGCTTCTCCTAAAAATGGCACATCAGAATCACAACAGTTTAACTTCAACCTTTATTTTTTAAACTTTAACAACATTGACTCATTTATTCTTAAGTAGAGTGGAAAAAAGGAAGAATATACTCTTTCTTCCTTTCATATTTGCCAATTCCTATATCTATGTGTTTGTTTATATCAGTGCACAGTCACAAAACCAGCAGCTTCATCTATAAAAATTGAAGCCATTCACCTATTTTGAGGTCCAAATCTGGTGAAACATCATTCATGGAATATTCCCTGACAGCTAATCCTTTCCCACAGATCATATTTTCTGAACAAAAAAAATAAAATTAAATTAATTTCTCTTGCACATGATTCACCTTTAACTATTTCAAGATGACTAACATCTATGGAGTAATTACTTGTGATGCCACAGTACTGACTCCTTCTTCTAAGAAAGGAGATGCATTCTAGATAGGAAAATGACACATACTTTTTTTGTAAATGACAGATGTGAAGATTTGTTTTTCTTGACTCTGTTTTTCTTTGTTATTGTCTACAAGGGTGGACTGTGTTGTAGCAGGTACTTCAGTCATTAAGAAATTATACTAGAAAAAGGTGTCATATGTGTGTATGGGTATTCATATATTCATGTATGGCATATATTTTCTGCTTCGATTATATATATATATATATATAGTGCCAAAACAATATTTATAGCATCTATGGCAGCTATAATATGTTGGCACAATTCTGAATTGCAAAATACAACATACTCTCCATATGGAAGACAGAACCAAAACATTTATTCAGACACCAGAAAGCCAAATCCCAACACCAGAAAGCCAAATCCATCATAACAAAAAAGAAATCTACATGCAATAACAGTGCAGATGGCAACACTAGCCTCAAAACTTCCCTCTTTTAGGATTCCCACAGACCATCTCCCTTAAACAAACCACAAAAAGGCTCTCTCAAATAAAATCACTAACAAGCCCTCCCCCACTCATGCTAGCCAGCTGCCTGCTTTCTCTTTCACTTAGTTCTGACTGCTCTCTGACTAATTTCCTCTCAGCTTTGCTCTAGCTCCTCTTCTTCCTGTTTCACCTTTCCTGTTCCACTCCTTCCTGTTCCATGTGACTTAGACTCATGTGACTGAGGACTCCATCTAATGTAAGCAAGTCACATGTGCCTATTACAGGATGAGAAAAATACATTAAAATAAGCAAAAGTTCATTATCAATACAATATACATAAAATATTTCTCCTGAGAATGTTTTTCTCTAGAATGAACATCCCCTGAATTATTATGTTATACTTGTGTATTACTTTTTCTTGTCCTTTCAACATTTGGTAGCCCTGCTCATAATATGCAATAGCTTTTCAATATTCTTTCTAAAATATGGAATCCCAAACAATGCACAATACTCCAGATTTAGTGTGGTCTACCCAAAGTAAATCTAGATTGATCAATCCTTGGTTTGGGCTGTTGACCTTTGTTAATCTGACCTAAGATCACCTTAATATTTTTGTCTGCCATCTCACACTGCCCACACATACCAAGTTGTTGAAGAAGGACACCTAGTAAGTTATATACTGCTAAGAAAATTTAGAATAGCAGTAAACTACAGCTGATTAAACAACAATAACAAAAACAAGAGATCTTTAATAGCCCTTCCCTGATGCTTGTCAATTTTGCAACAGAGGAATGCATATTTTGTTTTAAAATTTAAGCAGTAGAAGAGGGTTAGAAGTCTTGCCAATAAGATCATGGTTGAAGCAAGGATGCCCATTTTCTTCACTATTATTCAACATCATACACGAGATGCTAGTTATAGAAATAAAATAAAAAGAAACTGAAGAAATTAGAATAGGCAATAACAAAGCAAAGCTATTATTCTTTGCATATAATATGATGTTATACTTAGAGAACCCTAGTTAATCAACTAAAAATAATTGAAATAATTATCAACTTCATCAGAGTTTCAGGATATAAAATAACTCCCTGAAAGATGGATGGATAGATACACAGATAGAAAGCTATGTAGAGAGATGTCACACCTACTACATTGGCTAAAGTAATGGAAGTGGATAGTGGGAATTTTGTTTGGGGATGTGGAAAGTTTCATACATTAATCCACTGTTGAAGGAACTCTGAACTGATTCAAGCATTTTGGAAAGAAATCTGAAACTATGACCAAAGAGTTACACAATTTTGTATATCCTTTCACCCAGTAATATTTCTGTGTGGTTTATTTCCCAAGGTAATTGGAAGGAAAGCAAAAGAACCTATATGTTTTAAGATGTTTAAAGCAACTTTGTCGTGGCAAAGAACTGGAAATTGAAAGTATGTCAATCAATTGGAGAATACCTTAACAAGTTGTAGTATATGATTATGATGGTATATTATTGTGATGAGTTGGTTAATTTAAAAAAAAAACATGGAACAAAGGGAAATTGAAAGTATGTCAATCAATTGGAGAATACCTTAACAAGTTGTAGTATATGATTATGATGGTATATTATTGTGATGAGTTGGTTAATTTAAAAAAAAAACATGGAACAAAGGGATACAGCCAAGGAGGGGGAGTAAAAGCAAGGACTTCCCTGAACTCTCCTGCAGTGCCTCCAAATACCTCAAAATGACTTTAAATAAATTCTAGAATTCCAAAACTCACAAAATGACAGAGTAAAACAAGTACCCAACCCAAGACAACCTGGAAAATAAACAGGAAGTGTATTTTACATCTCTCAGGGAACTAAGCACAGTCATGTGTCACTGACACAGACACGACAGATAAGACCTTGGGGGACTGAATCGTTGGCAGTGTGGTGATTTAAAAACTTGTCAACCAACAAATGACAAAAAGATCATTGGGAAAACTTGGTGGGACCTGGGTAATAAAGGGGCATGCAGTCTGGTCAGGTCTTACTCCAGCCTTAAGAAGGAAGGGGTGGTGGTGCTGGCATCAACAGTGGTGGCAGCAGTAGAGGGTGCTTCCATATCTCTGGGCCCACAAATGATGGGAGATGTAGTAGCTGATGCAAAATCCCTGAAGCCTGGGGCAGTATATCTTACCCACACTGGAAGCAGATTTCTATCTTGACAAAGAGTTAGAAAGTCAAGTGTTTGCCTGGGCAGATGAATAAACATCATAAAAGAACTAAGACTATAGAATCTTACTTTGGTGACAAGGAAGATCAGGGCATACAGCCAGAAGAGAACAATAGAGTCAAAGCTCCCACATCAAAAACCTCCAAAAGGAATATGAATTGGTTGTAGGACATGGAGTTGCTCAAAAAGGATTTTGAAAATCAAGAAAGAGAAGGAGAGAAAAAATTGGGAAGATAAATGGTAGCACTGCAACAAAATAATGAAAAATAAATCAACAGCTTGCTAAAGGTGACCCCTCCAAAAATACTGAAGAAAATAACACCTTAAAAATAGACTAACCTAAATGGCACAAGAAGTCCAAAAAATCAAATGAAGAGAAAAATGCCTTAAAAAGCAGAACTGGCCAAATGGAAAAGAAAGCCTAAAATTTCACTGAAGAAAATAATTCCACAAAAATTTGAGTGGAGCAAATGCAAGTTAATGACTTCATGAGAAATCAAGAAATTATAGAGCAGGACCAAAGCATGAAATAAAAGAAAACAATGTGAAAAATATTATTGGAAAAACCACTGACTTGTAAAATAGATCCAGGAGAGACATTTTAAAAATTATTGGACTACCTGAAAGCCATGATAAAAGAAAGAGCATAAACATCATTTTTCAAAAATTTGTCAAAGGAAATTGCCATGATATTCTAGAACCAGAGTGAAAAAAATAGAAATTGAAAGAACTGACTGATGACCTCCTGAAAGAGATTCTAAAAAGAAAACTCATAGAAATATTGTAGCCAAATTCCAGAGCTCCTAAGTTAAGGAAGAAATATTGCAAGCAGCCGGAAAGAAACAATGCAAGTATTGTGGAAATACAATCAGGATAACACAACATCTAGCAGCTTTAACATTAAGGGATTGAAGGACTTGGAATATAATATTCCAGAGGTCAAAGAGGTAGGATTAAAAACAAGAATTAACTACTCAATCTAAAAATAAAATTAAGTGGTGAGAAATGAATATATTGGGAGAAGAAGAAAGGAAGAGATGGACTGGGGGTAAATTATTTCACATAAAAGAGGCAAAAAATGTTCTACAATGGATGGGAAGATGGGGGAGATGAGAAGGAATGACTGAACTTTATTCTCGTCAGATTTAGTTTAATGAGGGAATAACGTACAGACTCAATTGGGTATTTTACTGTACAGGAAAGTAGGGAGACAAGGACAAGAGAGTGGAATAATAAAAGGGAGGGTAGATTGGGAGAAGGGATAGTTAAAACCAAGCTCTTTAGAAAAGGGACAGGGTCAATGGAGAAAATAGAATAATTGGGAGGCAGGATAGAATGCAGGGAAATATGGTTAGTTTTTCACAACATGACTATTATGGAGGTGTTTTTGTAATATCACATGCTTAAACTATATTGATTTGCTTGCATTCTCAATGTGGGTACATGGGGAGGAAATAAAGGAGTGAAGTTGAAACCCAAATTTTTAAAAACAAATGTTAAAAATTGTTTTCACATGCAACTGAGAAACAAGATTTACAGGGAATGGGGTATAGAAGAGGAATGGGATAAGGAGGGGGGCGATAAAAGCCCAGGCAGACTGGGGAAAAGGTATTCAGAATGCATGCCATCTTGAGCTTGGGGGAGGGGAAAGATGGGAAAAATTTGGAACTCAAAGTCTTGTGGAAATGAATGTTAAAAACTAAAAATAAATAAATTTAAATCTTAAATAAAACATGGAAAACTTGCACTAAATAATAAAAAATGAAGTAAGCAAACTAAGATAATATTGTATACAGCAACAGTCACGTTGTTTGAATAATAAATGGGAATGATTAAGCTATTATGAGTAATATAAACATTTAAATCAATTACAAAAAACCTTTGAATACTACCCATTTTCAGAGAAAGAACTGATGAATAGAACTGTGCATAGTAAGGTTTTGCATATATTTATAAATCTGCATCAAATAGTGACATTCTCTGTGGTAGGGTGGGCATGGAAAAGGCAGAGAGTTCAAAATTTAAAATGTAACAAAAAATAAAGAAAATAATACATACATCATAAATATTTTTGTGTTCTACCCACGAAATCCAGCAATAAAAAATAGAAAGAGAACTTCAATTAAAAATAACTAAATATATTACAAAATACTTAAAAGTCTACCTGCCAAAATAAATTCAAGGACTATAAGAACGCAACTACAAAATACTGTTCAAATAAAATCAAAGTTAAACAATTAGGAAAAAAACATTAATTACTCATGGGTAGGTAAAGACAAAATAATACAAATGAGTTCTACCTAATATATATACTTATTTGGTGCTATACCAATCAAACTATTTTTAAAAAATAAAGAAAAATTATAATAAAATTTATCTGGAAGAATACCAGGTCAAGAATGTGAAGGGAATCAATGATGAAAAATATGAAGGAAGGTGGCTTAGGTGTACCAGATAAAATAAATTATAGAGCAGTCATTATCAAAACAATGTTGTAGGTCTAAGAAATAGAGTGTTGAATCAGTGGAATATATTAAGTACACAATACACAGCAACAAATGATTATAGTAATCAATGTTTGATAAACCCAAAGATCTAAACTTGTTAGTTGAGGAAACACAATCTGACAAAACTTCTGAGCAAACTGGAAAGTAATTTGGCAGAAGCTAGACAGAGATAAGATCTCACACTATCTACCAAGATAATGTCAGAATAAGTACATGATTTAGGAATAAAGGATAATATTATAAACATATTGGGAGGAACAGAATATTTTTCTTGCCAGATTTATGGATAAGGGAAGACTTTATGACCAAAGAATAGACAGAAACTATTACAGGACATAATATTGAAAATTTTGAATATATCAAATTATTTTCTGAACATATTGAACCCATGCAGGATTAAACCCATGAAAATAAATTTTATAGCAAGTTTTTCTGATAAAGATCTCCTTTCTTAAATATATACAGAACCAAGTCAAATTCATGAGACAAGTCATTCCCCAACTGATAGTCAAAGGAAATAAACAGGCAGTTTTCAGAAGAAGAAATAAAATTTATCTATACTCATATGAAAAAATTTCTAAATCACTATTAAATAGAGAAATGCAAAGTTAAACAACTCTGAAACACCATCTCATGCCAATCAGTTTGGCTATTATGTCAGAAAGTGAAAAATGTTGGAGAGGATGTTGGAAGCACACAAACAAAAACATACATATACATATGTATATATACATATATATGCATATGTGTATGTGTATGAACACACACACACACACATATATATACATATATGTATATATATATGTGTGTGTGTGTGTGTATGTATATGGAATTTATCTACCAGTCTTGATTCTTGAACATGTTTATGACTCTCTGATCTGTACTTGCCCCATTCCCAAGTTGATAATAAATAACACTTTTGTAGACTCAGTCTTGTTTTCTAAAAGTTGACTTTTTGCTTTCAAGCAGAACCAGTTGACATCTGTTAGTGCTCATTAATATTCACTCTAATCATGATTCTCTCATCAAAACTTGAATGGTTGGTAATAACTGTCTTCTGTTCACTCCAAACATTACTCTACTCAGTCTCAATATTCCACATTGTTGACTAGTTATCCAGGAGTAAAGTGAAATGATATACCTCAAATTGGCATTGACTTGTCCACAATTCTCATTATGTTTATTTCCTGAACTAGATTAGAACAGCAGAAGCTATTACTTTCTTCCAAAAATTGAGATGCCAAAGAATACTGTAAGAAAACATTATGGGTAGATCTTAGCCCTAATATCATCTTTACCACATCTATACTGCCGATTTAACCTCAATTTCTCTATTGCATATGCAATAGCAGCATTATAATTCACCTACTTTTCCCAAAACCTCCACTAATCTTCCCATATGAACTGGTCCCTTCCTTCTTATACTGGCCTACCTTTCATTATCTGATTCATCAAAATAGCTTGATGAAAGAGATGATGCGATCAAGCACTATTAATTTTACCTATTCAAGAAAAGTTCACCTATATGGCAGGAGAATCCCAGGGAAGTTTCCCCATGCAAAGCACACCTGTGCTTTCTTCTGCCTACATTCTTCCTAGCATTTCTTTCTCTCTAAGATTTGACATTGACAAGTGCTTGGAATGCTATGCTGGGCAAAGTATGAACAGTGTTCCAAATTATCTAACATACACAGATTTTTAAACACTTAATAATCCAGTGGCAAGCTGCTTACTCTATGACTTCCCAGTAATGACCTTCAAATGATAAATTATATCATATGTTATATTGGTGCTCCATCAGCCACATAAGGGGAAGAGGCTCCTCATTCTTAGCTCCCATTGAGTTTTTCAAGATGGAACATTTCCACTGATTTCTGGGTCACTTTAAAATAACATCATTAAAAGGGTAGACTCTTACCACACTTTACTTCTGGCCACACTAATATGAATTCCCTGTGAAACCCTTAAGAATACAATGTGAGTTTTGAGTTAAGTTCAGCTTTACAGGGGCTATAGACAACAATTCAGTGTTTATTTCATTTGCTTTCCCAGGAGATCACATCTCCTTAAAAGTTTAAAATCAAAATGATTGTGTTTGAACTTTTCATCAATGTTCCTCCCCACTCAAATAAACAGTTTTCTAAACTGATGTGCATTTATTCCCAATTTTTTCAGTAATCCATTTGGTTAATGATCCTGATTTCAAAAGCATTACTCTTAACAGCCACCAATATTTTACTTTGTGCATTTCAGCAATCACAAGTGCTTAAATGAAACACTTCAATCTCATTAAACAAACTGACCAGATTTCCAAGCTATTGGATGCTGATATATGACAGTTTCCTTAACCTGAGTCATTAACAAAATGTTTACTAGGAAAATTGTTTTTTATTTGGATGAGGTGGCCAAAGTTGAATTCATAGAGAGAAAACAAAATAAACTAATTTCCTCCTATGCTTCCATTAATCACCTTGCTCCAAAGGAGGAATCCGTATCCCCAGTAAAAAGGCATGAAACTCATCCCTCTACACTTTTGTAAATTATATCCTTCACATTTAAAAGCATAGACATTTAATCTGATATGAGTCTTGGAAATCAAATAATCAAAACATTTTACTTCTCAGATGAAGAATCTGAGCTTCGGAGAGGGGAGATGATTTACCCAATGTCACATTAAGAGCAGAAAGATCATGATAGCCCAGGTTTCCAGACTACTTCATGCTTTCCACTATATCATATTGAGTAATGGTGATTGAAGAGATCCTAGAAGATAGACTTTTTAAACTATAATTTGCCTTAGTACATAGTATGTAGAATATCAGATATAACTAAAATGGATAGAATGTTAAAAACATATTAATCTGGAAAGGTGCTTCAAAAATGGAATATTAAAGCATAAAATCATAGAGCTAATAGAGACCTTAGAATAATGAATACCCTATGTGGAAGAAACTGTTAAATCATTTTCCTTTAAGTACTCTTTCTTATCATCCTATTCATTCCCCTTCCCCATGTTGAAAATAAGTGAATTAAGAGCACAAGAGAAAGGAGAATTGGATGAGCAGTATAGGTGTTTGACCGTCAAGTTAGGACCTAACTTTTCCTTTCATGCTGTTTTATGATAAAAAGGAGACACTCGTGTGTCCTCTGTTGACAAAGTAAGAAATATAGTAACTTTTGCTTCTGTAATCTATGTAAACTTGATAAGAGTTTTGGACAATTTAAACCATAACTCTACACTTACACTTTAGATACATAAGCAATGATACAGAAGTATACAATTTTGTAACAGTGAGTCATCTATAAGTTGCAAAGCCCAAAGAAATATTTCTTCAGTAACTAATTATGAGAAGATAGAAACACTCTTTAAACATAAAATACAATAAGAATAAAGTCGCAGAGGTGGGAAATTCCAAAACAGAACAAAAAAATAGATATTTTCTCTGGAATATACATGGTAGGCCCTAATTACAGATTAAGTCAGTAAGGTATGGTAAGGCTAAATTTTGGAGCTCCTTGTTAATATTGTATCAGGAAAAAATAGTGTGAATTTTACTTGGTGGACAAAATGGAAGCCAATGAATATTTTGAAGAAATAAAATTAATAGATATGTATAAAACAAGCAACAAAAAAGATTTTTCTGTGAACAATATAATTATTTAGGGAGGCAAAGTAGAAGATGGTGAAGAGAAGATTGATTAAGAATCTCTTGACATATTACATGTTATTGGTGATTGGGGATTAGCCAATATGATGGTAGTAGATACAGAGTAAATGGGGCATATAGAAAAGAAGTTCTAGAGGTGGATTTCATAGGAAATGCCTAACTGCATATAAATTGTGAGAAAAAAAGGAGTCAAAGATTGAGGTTAAGTGAAAAGTGTTAACAGTAATGGAAATTTTGAAGTCAAAAAGACCATCAAAGAAAGATAAGTTAATTTTTGAGCATAGTAAGGGAATAGTAATATGTTCACATGAAGGTATCCCAGAGTAGCAATTAATAACATGTGTATGTGTGTATGTATGTGTGTGTGTGTGTGTGTGTGTGTGTGTGTGTGTGTGTGTGTATGTTATAATGGTCTCCTTTCACAGTTTGGTTAAACCAATTCATCCTTTTTATAAAAATTATTTTAAATGCTTTTTTTGAAAATCATAACTTCGAGGGTTTGATAATATTTTATTTTTTGCTTTTATAATTTTTAGAAATTAAGGAAATGCTATATATTTAATAGAGGTAAGTGAAAAGACAAAATTGTAATTTATTTTTCCCTTTGAAGTTGACTGACACATTGAAATCTACTTATGTACCTATTGAGTCTCAATGGACTCCAATTTGTATAGACAGTTAAAGATATGAGCCAAATAATCAAGGAGATGGTCGGAACTGAGGATAGAAAAAATGTAATTTAAGGAAAAGAAACAATATTTGGAGACATTAGAGAGAAGTAGATAATTACCAAATGTCTGAACAGGAAAACCTGAGACCTAATCTTTTCCAAGCTATCACTGAAAATGAACCACCTCTATTGTAACCCCAACAAGTGACAATCCCTTTTTGGTTTGGTTGCAATCCTACATGTAGGGGGAATCAACTCCTTCATGAGGTGAGCTATTACCTTTTTACTAAAATATTTTCCATTCCTTTGAACTAAAGTGATTTTCTACACCTTCCATTACATTTCCAAAATACTAGTTTTGCTCTCAAGCCAACCAGATAGTGTCTAAACCCTTTTCTATGTGACAGTGCTTCATATTGTTAATGACAGTTATATCGTCCTTCACCTACTCTTGTACAAGTTGAAAAGTCTTTAATGTTTTGATCTGATTTTTATATGGTATGTTTTAATGTCCTCTCATTATCCTGAATCATACTTCTATACCTACTCTGACTTCCTAAGATGGGAATCCCAGAACTGAGTTTTATTGACCACATGAGAGTTATATAAGGAAAGAGATAAAGCAAAACTTATCAATTCCCTCATTCTTAAAAATATATTCTTTTTAATGCAGTTTAAATTGACTCTCCTATTATATTGTGAACTAATATTCATAACATGTTCACTCTCAGTTCCACTTCTTCTAACTGTTCCATTTCTTTTGCCCTCTTAAGCTTGAAGCTACCACTCTGGCCCTCTAGCACCTTTTTATATTTTGTCTTCCACTAGTCAAATGAAAGCATTTTAGGAGTAGGGACTATCTTCTTTTCTTGAATTTTTATCTTAATGCTTAGCATAGATTTTTATCTTAATGCTTAGCATAGATTCACATAGATGTGAACTTCATAAAGTATGTGTTTATTTTGTTTGCAGGTTCATAAAATGCCCAGATCTTTTTCAAATTGTTTTGTATCTAGGCCATACTCAGTATCCATACATTTGATTTTCAATTCAAATGGACTTTTTACATTAGTATTCATTGTTTTTAAATAAATTTTTCCCATTCATCTTCCTTTTCAAAACTTTTTTTAAGTCTTAGAATTATTACAAATATGGACACTAATCTTCTAGTTTCATATATATTTTTTGAATTATTTTAACAGTGTTCTATAATCACTTCCATATATCTTAGATTTTTTCCTTTCCTGCCACCCATTCCCCCCTACCTCCCCACTCCCTCCCTGAGATGGCATAAAGATTTATATAGGTTCTACACATACATTCCCATTACATATGTTTTCACCTTAGTCATGTAGCATAGAAGAATTAAAATGAGTGGGAGAAATCATAAAAAGAAACCAAAACATAATACAAAAGAAAATTATTTACTTTATTCTGTGATCAATTCCATAGTTCTCTCCCTGGATATGGAAGGCATTTTGCCTTAAGAGACCACTGGGAATTATTTAATTCCTTGCATTGAAATGAAGTACTAAGTCTACCAGAAAATTCCTCACACACTGTGGTTATTGCTGTGTACAAAGGGCTCCTGGTTCTGCTCCTTTCATTCAGCAACAATTCATATAAGTCTTTCCAGGACTCTCTGAAGTCTTCCTGTTTATCATTTCTTGTAGCAAGATAGTATTACATTACATTAATATACCACAATTTATTCATCCATTCCACAATTGATGGCCATCCCCTTGAATTTCACATTTTGGCCACCACAAAGAGAGCTGTTATAAATGTTTTTTATATGTGGGACCCTTTCCCATTTTTACAATCTCTTGGGGATACAGTCCTAGAAGCAATATTGCTGAGTCAATGGGTGTGCACATTTTTGTAGCCTTTTGGGATTAGGTCTCAATTGCTCTCCAGAATGATTGCATCAGCTCAGAGCTCCACCAACATGAATTATTGTTGCAACTCTCCCATATCTTCTCCAGCACTTATCATCTTTCTGTTTTGTCATGTAAGTCAATCTGATGGGTGTGATGTGGTATCCCAGAGTTATTTTGATTTGTATCTCTCTAGTCAATACTAATTTAGGGTGTTTTTTCATATGATTTTAGATAACTTTAATTTCTTCTTTTCAAAGTTCATTGTTCATATACTTTGGCTATTTATCAGTTGAGGAGTAACTTGTGTTCTTGTACATTTGACTCAGTTGTCCATATATTTAAAAAATGAGGCACTTATCACAGACACTAGTTGCAACGATGCTTTTCCAGTTTTCCACTTCCTCCCCAATCTTGGTTGCATTGGGTTTGGTTGTGAAAAAACTTTTCTGTTTAATATAATCAAAATTATCCATTTTGCACTTCACAACACTTTCTATCTCTTGTTTAGTCAAAAATTCTTCCCTTTGCCATAAATCTGATAAATACACTATGTCTTGCTCCACTCATTTGTTTATAGTATCAATCTTTATACCTAGATCCTGTACCCATTTGGAATTTATTCTTGTGTATGGTGGTAGGCATTGGTCTATGCCTAGTTTCCCCCATACTGTTATCGAGATTTCCCAGCAATTTTTGTCGAACAATGACTTCTTATCCCAGAAACTTGGGTCTGTGGTTTTATCAAACAGTACATTGCTATATTCATTGACTACTGTATCTTGAGTATCTAACCTATTCTACTGGTCTACCCTTTTGTTTCTTAGCCAGTACCAAGTGATTTTGACAATTGCTGCTTTAAAATATAATTGAGATCTGGTAGAGGTAAGCCACTTTCCTTAGCATTTCTTTTCATTAGTTCCCTTGATATTCTGGACCGGTTGTTCTTCCATATGAAATTTGTATTATTTTTTCTAGCACTAAAAAATAATTATCTGATAGTTTGATTGGTGTGGCACTGAATAAGTACATTAATTTAGATAGAATTATTATTTTTATTATATTGGCTCAGTCTACCCACAAAAATTTGATAGTTTTCCACTTATATAATTATGACTTCATTTGTGTGAAAAGTGTTCTGTAATTGTATTCATATAGTCTCTGAATTTGTTTTGGCAAGTTAACCCCCAAATATTTTATAGTGTCTGCCCTAGCTTTAAATGGGATTTCTCTTTCTATTCCTTGCTTTTGGGCTTTGTTAGTAATTTATAGAAATGCAGAGGATTTCTGTAGGTTCATTTTGTAACTTTCAACTTTATCAAAGTTCTTTATTATTTCAAGTAATTTTTTCTTAAATATCTGGGATTCTCTAAGTATACCATCATATCATCTCCAAAGAGTGATAACTTAGTTTCTTCTTTGCCTGTTCTAATTCCTTCATTTTTTTCTCTCTTATTGCTACAGCTAATATTTCTAGTACCATACTGAATAATAGTGGTGATAATGGACATCCTTGCTTCACTCTGAATCTTATAGGGTATGCATTTAGCTTATCTTAATTGCATGTAATGATTGCTGAAGGTTTTAGGTAGATACTGCTTATTAATTTATGGAAAGTTCCATTTATTCCTATGCTCTCCAGTGTTTTCAATAGGAATGGGTGTTGTATTTTGTCAAAAACGTTTTCTGCATCTATAGAGAAAACCATGTGGTTTCTGTTAATTTTGTTGTTGATATGAGCAATAATTCTAATAGTTTTCCTAATATTGAACCAGTCCTGCATTCCTGGTATAAATGTTACCTGATCATAATCTATTATTCTCATAATAAGTTGCTGTATTCTTTTTGCTAATATCTTATTTAAAATTTTTGCATCTATATTCATTAGAGAAATTGGTCTATAATTTTCTTTGTTTTGGCTCTTTCTGGTTTAGATATCAAAATCATATTTGGATCATAAAAAGAATTTGTGAGGAATCCTTCTTCCCCAATTTTCCCAAATAGTATATATAGTGGTAGAATTAACTGTTCTTTAAATGTTTCCTAGAATTCACTTGTGAATCCATCTGACCCTAGAGATATTTTCCTAGGGAGTTTTTTGATGGCTTGTTCAATTTCTTTTTCTGAGATGGGGATATTTATGCATCCAAATTCCTCTTTTGTTAATCTGGACAATTTGTATATTTTTTAAAATAATTATCCATCTCATTTACATTGTGAAATTTATTGGCATAAGTCTGGACAATTCTTTTCTAATTATTGTTTTAGTTTCTACCTAATTGGAGGTGAGTTCACTCTTCTCATTTTTGATACAGGCAATTTCATGTTCTTCTTTTTAATCGAGGTGACCAAAATTTATCAATCTTATTGATTTTTTTCATAAAATCAACTCTATTTATTAGCTCAATAGTTTTCTTAATTTCAGTTTTATTAATCTCTCTTTTGATTTTCAATATTTCTAATTTGGTATTTACTTGAGAATTTTCAATTTGTTCTTTTTCTCTCTTTTTCAGCTGCACACCCAATTCATTATCTTTCTCTGTTTTATTCATGTAGGCATTCAAAGAAATAAAGCTTTCCCTTAAAACTCTTTTTGCAATATCCTGTAAGATTTTGGTAGGTTGTCTCATTATTGTCATTCTCTTCAAGGAAGTCAGTGGTTGTTTCTATGAGTTATTGTTTAACCCACTCATTGTTTAGAATTAGACTATTTTGTTTCCAATTAAATTTTTGTCTGTCTTTCCATGGTCTTTCATTTTCTGTTATTCTTATTGCATTATGATCTGAGAAGGATGCATTGATTATCTCTGCCTTTCTGCACTGGATTGTGAGTTTTTTATGTCCTAGTATATGGTCCATTTTTGTATATGTGTCATGTACTGCTGAGAAAAAGGTATATTCCTTTCTATTCCCACTCAATTTTCTCCAGAGATCTATCATATTTATCTCATCTAGAGTTTTATTCACCTCCTTAAATTCTTTCTTTTTTATTTTGAGGTTAGATTTATCAAATAGAGGAGGAGTTTGAGCTCCCCCACTAGTATAGTTTTGCTAGTTTTGCTGTCTATTTTTTCCTATAACTCCCTTGACTTCTCCTCTAGGAATCTGGATGTTATAGCAGTTGGAGCATATATGTTTAGTAATTATATTACTTCTTTCTCTATGGTGTCTTTTAGCAAGATATAGTTTCCTTCCTTACCTCTTTTGATTAGATCTATTTCTGCTTTTGCTTTGTCTGAGATTAGGATTGCTACTCCTGCTTTTTATACATCAGGTGAAGCACAATATATTCTTATCCTTCCTTTTACCTTTACCCTGTGTATCTCCCCATTTCAAATGTGTTTCCTGTAAACAACATATTGCTTTATTATGGTTTTTAATCCATTCTGTTATCTACCTCTTTTTTATAGGAGAGTTCATCCCATTCACAGTCACAGTCACAGTTATGATTACTATGCGTCTTTCCTTCCATCCTCTTTCCTTCTTTTTGTTCTTTTAGTTCTCCCTTCTCCCTTCCCCTCCACAAGTTTTAATTTTTCATCACCATCTCCCTTAGTCTTCTCTTCCTTCTTTCAGCACCCTCCCTATTACTCCCCTTTATACTTACTACTTCTTCCCTCCCTTCTACCCTTCCCTCCCCTTTCTTTACCCCTTCCCCTCCTACTTCCCATAGAGCTAGTTAGATTTACCTACTTAATTAAAATTATTTTTCCCACATTGAAACAAATCAGATGAAAATATCTCTAAAACAATGCTCATCTCCCTCCCATCTTTCCCTCTACTGTAATATAATTTCATGCCTCTTCATGTGATGTAATTTACCATTTTCTTCTTCCTCTTTTTCACATCTCCTGTTATAATCCCTAAGTACCCTTAAATCACATTTCTGCCATCACATCATTTACTTCATATTGTTCCTGCTATCTATGTATAGTCCTTTTATATTCATAGAAAAATGTACAATTTTTGAGAATAACAACTATCTTCTTCCCTTATAGAAATGTAAAGATTTTTCCCCAGATTGAGGAAAGTTTTCTTTTCTCCTGTGTACATTTTTATGCCCTCTTGAGACCTGTGTTTGAAGATTGAATGTTCTATTGAGTTCTGGATTATTTTATCAGGAAGGTCTGGAAATCCCTTATTTCCTTGAATGTCCATCTTCTTTCCTGAAATATTATGCTCACCTTTGCTGGGTAATTGATCCTTGGTTGTAGTGCCAGCTCCTTTGCCTTGGGGAATATCATATTCCAATTTCTTTGAACTTTTAATGTAGAAGCTGCAAGATCCTGTGCGATACTGACTGTAATTCCTCGATATTTGAATGGTTTATTTCTGACTGCCTGTAGAATTTTCTCCTTCAGTTGATAGCTCTAGAAGTTGGCACTCATATTCCTGGGTATTTTTTCTTTGGGATCCCTTTTGGAACATGAACCATTGGATTTCTTCTATGACTATTTTGCTCACTGGGTCTAGAACTTCTGGGAAGGTTTTCTTGATGATTCCTTGGATGATATTGGCCACACTCTTTATTTCATCATGGCTTTCTGGTAGGCCAAGAATTCTTAGATTTTCTCTCCTGGATTTATTTTACAGGTCAGTTGTCTTTACAGTTAGATATTTTACATTTTCTTCTATCTTTTCATTTTTTTAGATTTTAGTTGACTGATTCTTAATGTCTCATATAGTCATTAACTTCCACTTGCCCAATTCTAATTTTCATCAAATTGTTTTCTTCAGTTAACTTTTTGTTCTTCTTTTTCCATTTGTCCCATTATTTCTTTTAATAAATTATTTTCTCCATTTAGTTTTTGTAGTTCCTTTTTCATTTGTCCAATTTTTCCAGTTAGATTTTATTCTTCCTTTTCCATTTGTTCAGTTTTCCTTCTTAAGGAAATGTTCTCTTCAGTGAATTCTTTTTTTTCATGCTTTTAAAATCATTGGCCATTTTTTCTTCCATTTCCGTAATTCGGTTTTAAAATCCTTTCTCAGCTCTTCAAGAGTCTTCTTTGTGCTTGCAATCAGTTTATAGACCCTTCTGAAGTTTCAGATGAGAGTACGGTCTTAATACTGACCTCTTTGGTGTTAGTGTTTTGGTCCTCATTCCCACAGAAAGATTCTATTATCTCTTCTTTCCTGTTTTGCTTCTTACTCATGATGATGAGGTTTTGCGTGTTGTGGACTCTGGTTCTTTCATCTAGATACTAACAAACATGGTGCTGAGCTGACTGATGTGAGACAGCAGAGCTCAAGTGAAGTTTTTTTTTTTGTTTTTCCCCAGATTTTGCCTGGAGCTAGCTTGTTAAGTGTTGAGGAAGGAGTCTGGCCATAGGAGGTCTTCTTAGCTGAGCTAGAGAAAAGGCAAGGTCAGTGGTTGATGATCCTGGCTGCCCTAGTGTCTTCTTGTTTGCCCTGGTTTGCTGAAGCATGCATGGTGTTCTGGTTTTGGTGTTTGTGAGGCTCCACACCTTTGGGGCTCCAGGTATCTTCCTGTTTCACTGAGGTGGAACTGTCTGAGATAGCTCTGGTCCAGTACTGTTCCTCTTCCACCTCAGCAAAAGGAATCTTCCTTAGTTATTTTCCTAGCCTCGCATGCTATGAAACTCTTTGCCCCTTTTGCTGATCCCACTGACTCAGTATTTTTCTTGTAAAGTATTTTATGGTTCTTTCAAGGTCAACAAGGGGAGGGGGAGAGAGCCTTTACTGATCACTAGACCATTTTGGTTCCTGGAAGTTCAACTAGTTTCACATCTGTGACAAATCAACTAAAAATGTCATTTTATATCATTAATCAATTCATTTATAAAAATTGTAATCAGTACAGAACCAAGGGCAGATGCCTGGAACAAAGTACTCTCATTAACCCATTTTTTTTACATTTACCTAAATTCATCCACTTAACTGCAATGTTATCCTAATAGCCTATCTTCCATTGGGTAAATATGAGATGTGCTATCCATTTCCCAACCATGGTATTCATCTGATATACTGTTATTTTAAGGCTGTCCAAAAATGAAATTGTTAGTCATACATGAGGTCTGCCTGATTCAATTTCTCAATGAGATTGCTTCAGAAGATATGTAGAGAAATAGACAAGGAACAAAGACAGAACTTGGGGGAACATACCAAGCACAAGGTGTCGAGAAGAAAATCCAGTAAAGGGCAGAAAGAAGTTCCAAGTAGAGAAAAGTGGAAGACCAGAAGAGAATATTTGTAACTAAGGGAAGAATAGGAAGAGCACAATATGTCAGATATTGTAGTACATGGTTTTTTCTTATATAATTTATATTTTATTGCATAAAAATGAATTGAAGAGGGGCAATGTCTGTGCAGTGTAATTGACACTGACCTCCAAAATGAACCACAGTGGATGTCCTACTTCCATTAGTATTGTTGCTATTAGTTGCTATTAGTATTGTTACCTAGTCTTTATAAGAGAAGACTGCATCAGCTTTTGTTTAAAAAGTCAATTAGCAAATCAATACATTTAATGTGTTTTCACTTCTATTCTTGATTTAAATATTTATCTGAAAATCAAGGTAATAGAGCTACATTATACAAGTTGGCATTTGTGAGTGGCAGCCATACTGATTCCCTGGTTTGAAATGCATGATTTATAAAATTCAAGCATATTTGTGGAAATGCAAAGACATTTAATTATTGTACACCTTAAGTGGTAATAATTGCTAGTCTTCAAGGCTGATAATTTAGTGCTAACCCTATGATAATTTTTTATCTCCTCTACAAGTTTTTACATATGTTATTGCTCTTTAGCCAACGTTAATATATATTTTGGTATCATTTTAAACATTCCATATTATAAGACCTCTTCTAACTCTAATCTCATAATTCTATAAAGACTGCAATAACAAAAATAATTTTTCTGATTTTTGCCTAAGTGATGGAGACCCAGTATAATTAAAAAGTCTACTAGCATGGGAATATTATAGTATTCAGGGAGGAGATTATTACTATTCCTTCTCAGACAACAGATTATTCCCATCCATTCTCCTCACCTCTCTTCACTTCGAAAATGAGGAAGCTCTGAAGCTTAGCAAAGAGACCACTCAAAAAAACAAAGCAATACACAGATAATTCAGGAACCCTCTGTTTGCTTTACATTTCCTAATCCTTCTCTTATGTTCAAATGTATTGAATTTATTGTTTTTGCAAAGTTCTTTCACAATATTTCATTGATTCTACAGATGATTTGGATTTCTCCAAGACTGTACAAACAAAGAACCAACACTTTGGCTAATAGAAAAAGCAGAAGACATAAGTTAGAATTCTGAAAGGGGAGAGTTAACTATGTAATCTTATGTAAATCATTTAAGTTGGTGTCAATTTCCAATTCTCAAGGATATACAGGTGGAAAGAATGTTTTTTTTTTCTGTCATCAACAACAATCTAATCAATCATCTAATAGATGAAGCAATAAAGAGATAAAGGGTTTAAAGAACTTGGCCTGGGATAGTGTCTAGTGCATATTTAAAGTAAGATTAGAATGCCAGTCTTCCTTAGTCCAAGTCCATCACTTTATCTTCTATGGCAACTAAACTATTTTTTCAAGTTCTCCAAATCTAGAAAGTCTTCAGCTTGCTTCTAGTAAGAATTATAAGTCTTTTGACCAAGAAAAAGCATGGTATTAATTTCACTTATCATTAAAGATTTAAAGCTGAAAGGGAACTAGATACTTATTTATAACAGTCCCTCTTCTTCTTTCTACATATGAAAAAATCAAAATCAAAGAGAATAAGAGAAGGCAAACTCATTGAAGGCAGGAGGCTATTTTTCTTTTTCTTCATAATCTCAGAATCTAGAGTAATCATCAGCATATATTGTGTGATTAATAAATGAGGAGAAGAATGCTTTCAAAAGCAGAATTAGCCAAGTGGAAAAAGAGGTACAAAAGCTCACTGAAGAAAATAGTTCTCTCAAAATGAGAATGGAAGATGGAGGCTAATGACTTTCTGAGAAACCAAGAAATCACAAAACAAAACCAAAAGAATGAAAACATGGAAGGTAATGTGAAATATCTCATTGGAAAAACAACTGACCTGGAAAATAGATCCAGGAGAGACAATTTAAAAATTATGGGACTACCTGAAAGCCATGATCAAAAACAGAGCCTAAACATAATCCTTCATGAAATTATCAAGGAAAACTGCCCTGATATTCTAGAACCAGAGGGAAAATAAGTATTCAAAGAATCCACCGATCACCACCTGAAAGAGATCCAAAAAGA
>CM053769.1:143631154-143671148 GCA_028658325.1 Potorous gilbertii
GGATGATAGAAGAGAGGGCAGATTGGTGATAGGGGTAATTAGAATGTTCAGTGTATTGGGGAAGGGAGAAGGGAAAAATGGTGAGAAGATTTTGGAACCCAAAATCTTGTGAAAATGAATGTAAAAAGTTAAATAAATAAATTTATTTCTTAAACGAATCCTTTTTGAACTCTTCCATGGCCTGAGATCATTGCATATTTATTTTGGAAGTTTTGGATGCAGAAGTCTTGACTTTTAGTTATTCCTCTGATGGAAAGCATTATTCTTCCCCTTAGGAAATGATGAAAGTTCACTAAGAAAGTAACCTTCTATCGTCTTACTGTTTTTTCCTTTTGGGGGCATTTTCCCAATCAGTTACTTGACTTTTGAGTCCTTTGTCAAGAGGAGGGTATACTCTTGGAACCTGTAAGTTCTCAGTTCCTCTAAGGTGGCACAATAAATGTAGAGGAGTTTACTCCTCTCCTAAACTCTACACTGGTCTGGGAACTACCAAAACTTTCTGCCCAGGATCTTCAAATAGAATGCCCTTTCTAGAGCCTCTACCAGCTTCACCACAGCAGCACTCTTCCTCATCCCAGCGCTGCCACTTAGAGTTGAGACCCAGATCAGTAGCTCAATTCCTCAGGGTCTTTAGGCCAAGGGCTCCAAAAATAGATACTATTGCTCCTGCCATATCTGTGAGGGATCAGGACTATAGGAGGACCCTACTCCCTTGTCACCCACATGAAAAAGCTTTCTCACTGATTTTTGAAACTGTCTTTATTTTTTGTGGGTAGAGTAGTCCGAGAAATCCAACTGGCCCCTGTGATTCCCCCACAGAGGCCTGCTCCGGTCCTTTTCCTGCTGTGCTTCACTGCCAAGTTTGGGCTGGGCTCTGTGGACTGCACTGCATGCCCAGTATGATAGACGTTTCCTGTCAGCCTTCCAGGCATCCTTGTGCTGAAAATCTCTTTCACTCTGTCATTTTGTATCTTCTGCTGCTTTACAATTTTTTTAGTCATTTTTTACAGATATTTTATGAAGTGTAGGAAAGAGCTAGAGTAGGTGCATCTTTCTTCTCTGCCATCTTGTGACATAGCTTTTAAGCATGGGAAGCTTAGATATTAATGGAATTACATGATTTGAGAGACTATAGATATGTCTCCTACCCTGATTGATGAATCTTGCCCATTTCTGCAGCATGAACAACCAATGGTCAATCTACATTTTTCATGAACCACTTGATTATGATGTCACAGAGAAGGCATCAGTTAGTATTAGTTAAAGGAGTATCCTCATCAAGACATTGTCACTCATGTAAAATTACTGAGCCCATCCCTATCCCTTTATACTGTCTAATTTTTCTAAACAACTACATAGTCATATAGTCACTGCTAATATTATTTAAAAATAAATTAATAAAAATAAATTTAAAATAAATGATTTAAAAATAAAAATATCTAAGGCCTAGAGAGGTTCAATGATATTTCCATCACCACACAAATATTAAGTATCAAACTTTAATTTAATTCCAAATCTTTCCTGATTCTTCATTTATCTATCTTTCAAATATCATAGTTTTGCCTCATTATTTGATCCTTTGTATGATGTTCTGACCTAATAAAAATTGAAAACAGGTCATTCTTTTATCACTAGCATAAACATGACAAAGTTGGTGACTAAGAAGAAATTTTATTTTGTTTCTGTATATTCTTAAAAAATTCTTGATTAAACTGTGTCCCATAATAGGAAATGTATGACCCATAATGTTATTACGAGGCACAGATAATATTATGACTATTAATCCAAAGAAAATATAAAGAAATTACCTATTGTGAAATATGAGCAGAATGAGACTTAATGCCTTTTTTTCATATACTCCCTTCCTTTAGGTAATAGTCTAATCTTGTGCAATGTGTCCTTTACCTAAATTTCTTCTAGCCCTCTTAGTATATCACTACTCATCCCTGGCCAAACCTCACTACTCACATTTACCTCCTCTTCCTTAAATATAATCTGCTAACTAGAGCTTGACAAAGTTATCTGTGCTAACCTGGGTACTTCATAAATTCATGTTATCCAATTCCAAATGACTCCTCACTACAACAAAGCAATACTTGCGCCACCTTTTTATCCCTTACTTAACTAGTTCTCTACAAATGCTATTTAAAACCTCTTCTCTGAGAAAATGTAGATCATTTGATTGTGAACTCCCTCTTCTTTCTCCTTCCCAATTGGCATCATCTCTCACTCTTCCTTTCCAAGAGTATCTAAAAATTGAGAAGTCTCTCCTGGCCAAGGCCAATTCCACTTCATGTGTCCTTAGTTTGAACCCCCAACCAAATATTTCAAGCTTAATCACCCTCCCCCATTTCCTAACAAATCTTCAGTATCTCCCTATTACTGATTCCTTTTCTACTACCTTTAAACATACCTAAATCTCACCACAACTTGATTAAACAACAGTTATTTTAGTAGTTCCTATTGCTATCACATTCCTTCTCTTTCTCAGTGGAACTCCTTAAAAAAGCTATATCCTAGAGAATAAAATTTAGGAGTTTAGATATCAAAGCTCCAACCTCTCATTCATTGTGCCAATCTATTGCTCTAACCACATTGCACATTATGCTCCCTCTTTAACTTTTCAATCTAGCCAAGCTCTTCTTCTCAAATAGGATGCCTAGAGCCTAGAATGTTCTGTCCTTTTATCTCAGTATCATAGAAACCTTCTCTTCCTTCCACAACAAGAAAGGTTTCCTAATTTTTTGGACTGCTAATGTCCTCTCTCTCAAATTACCTTGTATTTAAATACTTTTTTAAATTTGAATTTATTCTCTTTATATTTGTTATTATACTTATCTGCTTCTGCTAGAATGCAACTCCTTAAAAGCAGGGCTTAATTTATTCATTTTATTTGTATTCACCACATCAACACAATTCCTGGCACATGGTAGTTGCTTAATATATAGTTGGCAATTAATTGAATGATCACCCATGAAGAAATATTGGACTTTTGAACTTAATACATAAATATTGGACCTCTAATTTCATTGGCAAAGAGAATATTTGGATATAATCCAGCATTTTGTCACTTACAATTTTCTTTCCCACACTTCCCCAATTTGCCTTCCTTTTCAGCAGCCTCCCTAACTTCTCTAATCACCCTCCCTTCTACTTCCTTATAAGATAAGAAAATTTTCTGTACACAATTGAGTATTATTCATTCTTTGTACCAGTTCTTCATGTAAGACAACTTGCTCCATTTTACCTTTTTTTCCTCCTTTTCTTAGTGCATCCCTCTTTCTCATGCTTTGAATTTATATTTTTGTATTATCCCACCTCTATGAATAAAACTTTCATACCCTGAAGATTTGTAATTTCATTTATTTGGATATATTTAAGTCAAATGCAGTTCACAGCCTATCTATACCTTAGCTTTCAAAAGACCAGGTTTTGCTACATTACAATACCGTTAGGTAGTTTTGTATCAGGTACACAATCTGTTCTCTAGTCTACAGTTGACTTAAGTGTTTGTCAAGGCTGTGTTGAGAGTATGAAGCATTTCTATTCTATAGATGTTCATAGAACTACACCTACATGACCTTCAGATGGGGACAATTGAGGTCAAAGATCTATCATTATTATAACTCTCTCCAACTCTGTACATAGGGGCTAGTCTGCAAATTAATGAATTGGTCATTGACGTATCAGATGTTGAGTGATTGAGCAACCATCTCAAATGAGTAAGAACTAGAGAATGAAGTTGATATTGTGTCTTTCAGACTCCAGTGAAAACACATTACTCTTTATTCAGTATTTACTTGTATTGTTGTGTGAACATTATCTTTGGAATTGAAAGGTGTAGCATTTGTACTCAATTATCTTATTTATGATCTGAATCCTATCAAGTTATACAAATCTCTGTGAGACTGCAACATCTTGTGAGTAATTCACCTATGCTTGAAAATATAAGATAATCTGAAATAATATTAAAATATCTTGATTAATCTCACATTTTCTTTCCAATCATCATCAAGGTAGGAACAGTAAATAATTGTTAGGACCGTGACATGATGCTGTTCAATAAATATTTAAACTTCTCTATGATCATTCTGGGGGTGGAGCCCAGATGGGGGAGTAAAAACAGGAAATTGCTTAAGCTTTCACCCCAAACCCCTCCAAATATGTATAAAAACTGACTACAGAACTCACAAAATGATGGAGTGAAACAAATCTCCAGCCAAAGGCAGCCTGGCAGGTCAAGAGGAAGAATCTATCACACTGGTCTCGAAGCAGAGTGGAGCCTCATCAAGCGCGGACCACACCAGCACAGAGCAGGCCTTGGGGGACTGAATCACTGACAACTTGACAGTTTCCAGATTTCTCAGTCCATGAACATCAAAGACAGCATCAAAAGTCAGTGGGAAAACTCTGTGGGACCTGGACTGTCTGGAGTCCAATCCCAGACCTGGGGCAGAGGAAAAAGCAATAGCCAGTGATGGTTGCAGCAACAGCATCAGCGGTAGTGGTGGTGGTAGAGCTCTGGCAACACAGACGGAGGAGGATCAAGCAGGCGATACAAAAGCCCCGAAGCCTGGGACAGTGCACCCACCCCCACCCGAAATGCAGGGTTCCCAGGTCAAGGGGAAAATATGGCAAGCAACCAGAAAGAGATAATTTTAGTATTGTGGAAATACAATGAAGGTAATAAAAGATCTAACCATTTCTACATTAGGGGATTCAAGGACTTGGAATTTGATATTATGGAGGTCGGAGAAGCTAGGATTAAAACCAAGAATCCCCTATCCAGAAAAATTGAGGATAATACTTCAGGGGAAAAAATTGAACTTCAATGTAATAAAGGGCTTTTAAGCATTCTTGCTGAAAAGAACAGAGCTGAATAGAAAATTTGACTTTCAAACACAATCAAGAGAAACGTGAAAAGGTAAATAGAAAAGAGAAATCATAAAGGACTTATTAACAATGAACTTTTTATATTCCTAGATGGAAAGAAAACATTTGTAACTCATGAAACCTTACTTAGTATTATGGTCATTGCAAGAAAGATAGATAGGTAGATACAGATAGATAGATAGATGGATGGATGGATGGGTGGATGGATTGATGGGTGGAGGGCACAGGATGAGTTGAATATGAATGTGTGGTATCTAAAATTAAAACTAAGGGGTGAGAGAGGAATATCTTAGGAGAAGGGGAAAGTAAGAGATAGAATAAGGTAAATTATTTCACATAAAAGAGACAAGGAAAAGGTTTCATAACAAAGGATAGGAGAGGGGAAGTGAGAGAAAAATGAGTGAACTTTACTCTCATTGGATTTATCTTAAAGAGAGTATAACATACACCCTCAAGTGGATTTCCTTACCCTACATGAAAGTAAGAGGGAGGCAGATACGGGGGAGTGCTTGAAGAGTGTAGACTGAGGAAGGGGATAGTCAGAAGCAAACACTTTTGAAAAGGGGGTTATGATACGATGGAGGAAGATAGAGTTAGTCTTAAATGATGTAACTATTATGTAAGTGTTTTACATAACTACACATCTATAATCTAAATTGAATTATTTGCCTTCTCAATGAGGGTGGGTGGAGAGGGAAGAAGGAAGAAAATTTGGAATTCAAAGTTTTAAAAACAAATGTTAAAAATTGCTTATACATGCCACTGGAAAATAAGATATATAGGCAATGGGGTATAGAAATCTATATTACCCTACAAGAAAGTAAAGGGGAAGGAGATAAGATAGGGTGATAAAAGGGATTGCAGAGTAGGGGAAAGGGTAATCAGAATGCATGCTATGTTGGGATGGGGGATGGTGAAAGGTAGAGAAAGGATGGTGAAAAACCTGGAACTCAAAATCTTGTGAAAATGAATGTTGAAAACTAAAAATAAATTCATTAATAAAGAAAAATGGTCTAACAACCTGAGTAAACTTAGCCACTCCCCTTAGTTTTCAGTAAGCTAATGGGTTGAATTAGATGATCTCTAAGGGCTTATAAAGCAATATCATTCAATGTCCTAAAACTTTCTAATCAATACGTTGAAATTTCATCTGGATCTGATAGTTTATGCTTTCTGTCCTCATATTCTATTCTCTAAGTTCCCCTCAAGCCACCAAACGCTTGTTTCACATGGATATTGACTTGGGGGGTCACAGGTGATAAGTGTTCAAAATGCAAAGTTTGCCATAGGAAATTTTATTCTCCACAGCAAGGTAAAACTTAAAAGACATTGCTGGAAGGGATGTGGAAGAAAGAATTGAATGTGAGAGAGAATAAAAATGGTACTATATTTTCCTTCATAAGAGGGAAAAGAGGAAAGGTAACTTATAAAAGAGGGGGTTGCAAGAAGGGAAGAGAATTTCAGTATGTGAACTGAAAATTCATAGATTTCAAATCATGACTTTGGACACTTGTTATTTCATTATCCAACAGGATGCCGAACTATATAGAGAAATGTTTTCTTACTTAGCCCTAGGCTTGGGGCTATGTAATAGAAAGAACTCTTCATTTATCTTTAACACAATGTTAACAAAAAGCAATTCTGTACATTCCTTTTGTAATCAGATAAATATATGAAGCTCTGAATTTATGTTCTACCTTGACATGATTTTTTATTGTTTCCTTGAAGTCTAATATTTTTGCATGCCTCTAGATGGTGCTGCTAGTCAAGAGAAGGACAAAGTTTAAAAACAATCCTCAAAAAAAAATGCAGAGAGTATATTACACTTGAAAAATTGTCTACTAGTTATTTTGAAAATTACTTGTTTGAATACTGATTCCTTTGGACAATTGTGAGCACACCCCTTCTACCTCTATTTTTTTAATTTATGTATTTATGTAATCATTACATAACCACAGAATTTTGATGGTTGGAAATACCACACAGATCACTTACTTCAATTTAATTTTACAAATGAGGAAACAGAGGTCCAGGGAGGTTTTGATTTATGTAGATAACAGAAAAGTCATAATTAGAACCTGGTCTCCTGATCTCATGTCTAGGTAATTACCAACACACAACAGAAACCAGTGCAATTGTCACCTGAAGATAGTTAAAATCGCACATTGATTTATGGCAATAACTAGGAAAATAATACAAATTAGTAATAATAGTAGAATTATAAGTACTGAATTATATGTTCCTTTCAAATTGGTAAGATTCTTAACATACTTTAATTCATCTGTGCCCCATAGTAACAATATGATACAGGTGCTAGGTATGAGTATCCTCAATTTTTACAGAAGAGGAAATTGACATTGAGTGTGGTTCAGTGACTTCCCCGCAGTCACATAGCTAAGTATTACAAGAGAATATGAATTTATGCCTTTTTTTACCACACACCCAGTATTTAATACCATACATTGACTTTCTTTATCACTGTGCTATGATTTATTGTGCTATTCTGTGGATGTGATCAGCACAAGTGGTCATTTCTAATAGTAAAATTTACATAGTCCTAAAGTCTTGGTGATAATGGCTTACATCCTGAGATTGGTAGTCAGATATGTGGTCAGATTGGTCCAGACAATAAGGAGGAAAAAAGGCTCATGGTCTTTAATCTAATGGCTGAGTTAGTACTTTATTCTACAATGCATCAACAAAGATGGGAGTGAGTTAATGCAGTCTGTAGCAGCAGCAATCATGAATGATTTATAGCAATAATTGCTCCCATGACCAAAGGGTCTGCTCCCTTGGATCTGGTCAGTTTTGCTTTGCTTAGTTTTACCTTGACTGACCATTCTTTATGGTTATAAAGGACATATCTCTTCTCTGACAAGACTGTATCATTTCCTAACATAATATCTACCTTTTAGTAAGCCCTTAACAAGTTTTCCTTCAAGTGAATTCTCCAACTAACAAGATATTACATAGGACATGTTCTACTAGCAGAAATGCTACCTGTCCCAGGCTAAGTTGTTTACTCTGATTCACTTTGATTTATACATAATCTGAACTCAGAGATTAATTCAATCACAAACATTTTTAAGCACTTGGCAGTTAGAAGGCCCAGTGCTATATGCCTGGCACTTTGTATTTAACAAATACTTCAGAATGATTTAATGATAACTCCCCCTGATAATTCTCATGAGGAGTCAAGGGATTACAGAGCATCCTCAAAGGAAATCATTTTTAATTGATAGATATCATTCACTACATTAAACCAGTCATATGGAGAAGCCATTAGATGTTTTAATTTGGGAAACTAGCTCCCCTCTCAGGTTAGAATAAATAGGTAATAAATTTAGTCTCTTCAACAGTTTGTGTTTGCTTCTTGGTATTAAGAAACTCCTTTCAGTTCAAGCAGTCTTTAGTCTATGTTGTAGCATCTTGTATTCTAATGTCTTTTCCAGTTTTAATGCACTATAATACTATAATTTCTATTTCCATTAATTCTCTGAGTAAGGGAAGGCATATGGCAAACCCCATTCTCTCTAGTAACCAATAATAATGGATCTTCAGCATTCATTCAGATATCTGAGAAACTCAGTGTTTCACTTATCTCAGAAAATGATTTCTCTTTCTACCATACTTAGCAGCAAAGAGATTTCCTCTCCTCAAAGGAGGGTATGAAATGGAGACAGTCATAGCTGTGTAGGGCTGAAGATGTCAGGACTGACAGTTTTCTTGTACTAACTACCTCTGTAATGTTAATGCTGTTTATGACTGTTGTAAATAATAATGTTATATTTTATTTTTACTTTTTAAGAAAGTGAAAAAAAAGTAGTCTCTGTCCTGAGAGTGAGGAGACAGCACTTTCAGTCTTTATCTTATCCCTAACCTAGTGTATGATATGAAAAATCATTTTTCCCTTACCCAGTCCATTTTCCTAATGTGTAAAATGTTTCCTCACAATTCATATTCATACTAAATAATGGTGTCTACAACTTATTCTTAGCATTTTTATTCTATTTCAGTTTATTATATCTAATTACTTCAATATTTGCATTAAGAAGAAAAGGACCATGCTTACAACAAATCTTAAATAAAAATCTTAATTTATCTTTATGGTGGAGATACTTTGCTAATATTCATAGATTCAAATATTTTTCCCTGCTGTTATCATTCTGTGGTGTTAGCTTGGGACATCTAGGTGGCACAGTGAATAGAGTACCATATCAGAAGTCAGGAAGACTTATCTTCTTGTGTTCTAATCTGGCCTCATACACTTACTAGCTATGTGAACCTTGGCAAGTCTTTTAACTCTGTTGTTTCAGTTAACTCATCAGTAAAATGAACTAGAGAAGGGAAACCATTACAGCATTTTTACCAAGAAAGCCCCAAATGGGGTCCCAAAGAATTGGACATGAGTGAAAAATGATTCAACAAGTGTTAGTTTAGGTCATAATATCATAAAATCTGTAAAGGAGTATTGAATGAATGAATGAATGAAATACATTAAAAAGGTCTACAATGTTCCAGGAATAATTATAAGTACCGGAGATACCAATGGAAGCAAGTAAGGACCTCTGGTGCTAAAGAGCTATTTTCTAATGGAGAAAGATTATATAAAGTGGAGATACCAAAGCGTAGGTGGGGTGGTGAATCAAAATTGGTAATGGCCTATTTATGAAGAAGAGAGATTGTGGTATGATATCCTCAATCTGTGTAAGATAAGCTAAAATTGTTAAATTTATAAAATAATAAAATCGTAAAATTATTTTTTTAAAAATTGTCAGACACCAGAGTGCAAATGTCAATGTACAGTTTCTTCTGGAGAGATGAACTGCATGGATATAGAAACAAATGAATATAACTTCCTTCATTTTAAAGATGAGGAAATTGAGGATGAAGGAAGATTCATGATGGCCAAGATCACAAAGGTATTCTTGTAGTAGCACTAGGATTGAGAATCACTTCCTCTGAATGTAACCCTACAAATATTTCGGCTGACCCAAGCTAACATCATAAAAAGAAAAAAAAGTGGATCTTCTGGAACCATCAAACATCACTTTCAGATCTTGCCTAGACTAGGTTATAACTTGAAAGTAGAGTACATCTGTACTTTGGAGATTATCCTCAGTGACCTGGGGCTTCCTTTTTTGTCTGCCCCAAGACCTCTGGAGAATCATTACAAGATGTGAGTCAGAGCATCTGGGTGCAAATTTTTTTCCCTGATACAAACTACCTTTGTGTCTTTGGACGAATCACTTAACCTGTCTGGGACTCAGTTTCTTTATCTGTAGGAAGAGCACTTTGGAGTAATTGGCCTCTTAGCTCCATTCCAGCTCTAAATCTATGAAAGACTGATGGATCTAAGTTTCAAGTGTTCTAGCATTATAATTCTTGTTAAATATTCTTGAATACCAATGAATGTCTCTGAATTTCATAAAAAGTTACAATAGTCAATATTTTTAAGTACCTAATACGTGCCTCACACTGTGCTAAGTTGCTGAACACTAGAGGTACAAATACAAAAGTAGAAAGGTATTTGCTGATGTCATCAAGCTTACAATTTGATGAGGTGGAGTGTACAAAGTAAGGTAAAAAGTAGGATTTGAAGGATAGGCTGGTGGTGACAGTTAAGGAGAAAGTACCTGACACTGAGAATAGCAGAAATATGTCAGAGAAATACCAAAGTAACAAAGCCATGTGAGAGATAAGGAAATATGGAAGTGAGATGATTCATTAAATGGAGATTAATACTTCATGTATCTATCCTCCAATCAAAAAGGCAGACAACAGTGATAAAGATGGAGTGCCTTGGTTGTTGTGAAAAATGTAAAATTACATTTATATGACACATATGGAATATTACTAAAACAAATGTACTGGAGTCAGAAAATCTATGTGGGAATTCCTTCCCTCCTTCTAATTTCCCTTGCTTCCTTCAACACAACTTCAGTCTCATCTTTTAAAGGACCTCTTTCCAAGATCTTCCATCTTCTCACTAGCATTTAGTGTCTTCTAAAAGAAAAGTAAATTTCATTAATTCTATATTTACCTTGAAGATACATTCAAATAATATCTAGAGGGCTAGATAGATAGACAGACAGAAAGACAGAGAGACAGACAGACAGATAAATAGAAAGATGGATAGATAGATAGATGGATAGTAGAGATGTAAAGAGAGATAGATACATATATATGAATATACATACATACAAACATGCATGCACAGATGAGAAGAATCAAAGGACTTCCCATTTCTTTACTATTTATTGAGATAGTCATCCTGTATGTAACCACACTTATTCTTTTGCATATTGTTTCCTCCATTAGAATTTTAGTTTTCTGAGAAAAGAAATTCTTTTTGCCATTCTTTTTATCCCTGATACTTAGCACAGTGCCTAGAACAAAGCTGATGATGGGAAAACCACTTAATCTCTTTTCCATATTTTCCTTATCAGAAAATGGTTATGTTAATACTTATTTAACCCACCTCACTAAGTGGCTATGATGAAAGAAATTTGTAAAACACTAAAATAAGTCTTACTTATGATTTATTTAATTTTCTAAGTATTTCATAAGGAGTATGATACACAACTTGGGCATTTGAAGTGCAATTTTGGTGAAAATATATCATTTACATTATAAACAGTGGGAAAAAATGTCTCCAGTTGTGAGGCTAGTGTTTGAGAAGCTGTCAATGTAATATAATATATGTGTGTGTGTGTGTGTGTGTGTGTGTAGAGCATTTATGCATACACACACACACACACACACACACACACACACACATATATATATATATATATATATATATATATATATATATATTTAATATGCCTCTGCAAATGTTTTCTTTGGTAACTTGTAATATAGGTGGACTTGGTATTCCCAAAAACATACTAATGGAAAATAAACTCTATCGACTCAAGTCTGACCAATTGAGAAGCCTTTAAAAATGTATTGATAGACTGTCATCCATCCAAATACCAATCTAGATAAATTCCAGGGAACTCATCACTTGATAAAGGTTGATAACTAGAAGATGTTTTATTTTTGAAGAGAGAATTTACAAAAATTCATGAAGGCCATCTACACAAGCTGGGAAAGCATTTGAACTGTTTTATTGCACAGATAGTACCACCACTAAACTATGCACTTTTGACATTTTGAGTTATTATCTATTTTAAACTCAGATGAGGCTTTTCTCTGAGCATCCATAATTGGTTATGCAAGATATAGTCAACTGAAAACTTAAAATAGCTTTAAAGTAAAAACATTCAGGCAAAACATAATTATAAAACAACATTTCGCTGTGGTTAGACACTAGGGTTGAAAATGGGGTGGGTGAGAAGTTGCAAATAAATGCCCTGCTGTACTCATCATTAATTCATCAGAATTTCAGTTCTTATCAGATCATAAAACAAAAATTCAAGTCACAGAAATGGCAATATCTTTCATGGTCCTATAGATTTGGTTCTAAAAATTTGATTTGTTTCCTTCCTATTGATATTGATAATTCACATATTAAAACCTGTCTGTTCATATTATCTGAGGATATTCATAGAAGCACACAATAGTGCTATAACAATTGAGGCAGATTGGTGGATTTCAAAGAGTTCTGACAGATTTCTTCTTCTTTTAGCTTGATTTCGAGTATTATGTTTCCTTTTTGACAACTTGGTGACTTTAAACAATATATTTAACCTGGGACTGAACATATTCACTCCTCTGTCCAAAATGCTTCAGAAACTCACTATTGCCTCCTCAATAAAGTATAAACTCTTCATCTTCTGTTATTCAATAGAATGGCTTCAATTTACCTTTGCTGTCTTCTCTACACATACACTTCACTTTCCATATGTCAGAGAGAAATTGAACTACATACTTGCACTAACTCTGGGGTCAGAGAACCTGACCTCCAGTCCAACATCACATTTACTACCTACATCAGCTTGCATAAAACGTTTTGTTTCCATGCACCAATTTCCTCATCAATGATCTATAGATCAGCCTAGACAATTCCTCAGTCTCACTTTCTAAAGTTCCTAGATATAATGTCCTCTTAATTGAACCAACTCAGAATGAATTTCAACTATTTAATAGGTGTGGACAAAGCCTAGGAAGCTTCAGTTAAATCAATGAAACACAAAAAAGTAGACTTTAGGTTGTATGAAAACTTTTTGATCCACTTAGATGACACTGAAAAGTCATTGAATTAATTCAAATTATGTTGATCAGGAAGTATGTTGTTATTGGTTGAGGGATCTGATTATGATTTCTGGAGTATTGGTGCTTTGAACCACCAAGCTATTAGGGACTTGAATGCCTAAAGGGATAGAGAAGAGATAAAAACTTCTACCAAGGAATCTTCTTGAAGATAAGGAGAAGAGCTTGCAACTAGATTTTCTCTCTCATAGCCCAGTTAGTCAAAGAAGGACATTTTTGAGATTAAGCAAATTTCTCAATGTGACATGGACACGAAGTTGCAAAATGGAGTTTGGATGAGTTTTCTTTAACTTCAAATATGGTATATTTTAGCTCTGATATCTCAACTAATCCCGTGGTATCTTCAAATTTCACATCAAGGTCTATGTCCTTTTTAAGCTTTCTCCGATCATCTCAGCTAGACATGATTGCTCTCTCAAATTTCATATTTTGTTTTGTTTGGTTCACTATACACACACATATATGTACATGTATGTGTATATATGTATATATATGCATCCAACTTTTTCTTGTGACAGTTTGATCTTATATATGATATATGATATTATCAGCTACTTGTGAGGTGTGGGTGTGCTTTATTTAGTCTAGCCCCACCATTCCCACCTAATTCAGTGTCTTGAACATTGATCCACAATTAATATACATCTATTAAAACCCTAGTATATATTAGGTACTATGTTAAATGCCAAGGATGGAAAATAAGCCAAAAGACAGTCCTTGCTTTCAAGGAGCTCATAAACTAATGAGGGAAATAACAAATTTATATAAACATCCTACATATAGAATAAATAGAAAATGATTTAAGGAGGGAAGGTATTAGAATTAGGAGGGCTTAGGGAAAACTTCCTATAGAACATCAGACTTTAGTTTGTACTTAGAACAAGTCAGTGTATAGAAATGAGGAGAGAGAGCATTCCAGGTGTGGGTCACAGCCAGAAAATGGCCAGAACCGAAAGATAGAGTGTCTTGTTCATGAAACAGCAAGAAGGACAGTGCAAAATATGTGTGTCAGCAAGAAAGGTATAAAAAGGCTAGAAAGATAGGAAAGTGTCAGTTTATGAAGGGCTTTTAATGTCAAAGAATTTTGTACCTGGTAATGGAGGCAAGAGGGTGCCACTGGAGTTTACTCATTAGGGGAGTGACCTGATTAGGCACATGCTTTAGGTAAATCATTTCAGAGGCTGAATGGAGGATACAATTGAATGAAAAGAGACTTCAATCACACAGATATATCAGAGGAATATTCTATTCTCATAGTTTATGTGTTAGATGATGAGGCTCTACAACAGTGTTGTAGTAGTGTCAGAGAAAAGAAAGGGTTGTATTTGAGAGATGTTGCAAAAGTGAAATCAAAAAGCCATGTGAATAATTTGGATATGAGGAAGGGATGGTAAGAGAAAATGAGTAGAAGACAACTTCTAGATTTTGAGCCTGAGGGACAGGGAGAATGGTGTTGTCATCTATATTAACTGGGAAGTAGGGAAAAACTTAGGGAAAAAGATAATGAGTTCCATTAAGAACGTTTACTTTAAGATGTTTACTTTACTTTGAATCAATTCATCTAAGTCTTCCCAGTTTTAATGAAAGCATTCTTCTTGTCATTCCTAATTGCACAATAGTCAAATTTAAAGGGACACAAGTCATTTTCCAGTTGATAAATGGTCAAAGGTCTATGATCAGGCAGTTTTCAAAAGAAGGAATTAAAACTTTCTATAGTCATAGGAAACAATGTTCTAAATCACTGATTAGAGAAATGTAAATCAAAACATCTTTGAGGTACTACATCACACGTATCAGATTGGCTAACATGAGATAACAGGAAAATGATAAATGTTGGGGAAGATGTGGGAAAAATGGAACACTAATTCATTATTGGTGGAGCTGTGAACTGATCTGTTCATTCTGGAGAACGATTTGGAACTATGCCCAAAGGGCTGTCAACATGTGTATACCCTTTGACTCCAAAATAATGCTTCTAGGGCTGTATCCCAAAGACATCATAAAAATGGGAAAGGACCCACACGTACAAAAATATTTATTTCAGTTCTTTGTGTGGTGGCCAAGAACTGGAAATTACTGGGAAGCTCATCAATTGGGGAATGGCTTAACAAGTTGTTGTAATGGCATAGTATTGTGCTAAAAGAAAGAAGGAACAGGCATACTTCAGAAAAAACCTGGAAACACTTACATGAACTGATGCTGAATGAAGTGAGCAGAGTCAGGAGAACATTAGGCACACTAACAGCTACAGTGTGTGAGGTCTGTTTTTGATAGACTTAGCCTTTCACAGCCATGTAAGGACCTAAAACATTTCCAAATGACTCATGGGGTGAAATGCCATCTGCATCCAGAGGGACAACTACAGAGTCAGAAGGCCAAATGAAGAGACTAATTTCTCATTTGCTATCTTTTGACTTGTTTTATTTTCTCATGGTTTCTCTTATTTGTTTTAATTCTTCTATGCAACATGACTAATGTAAAAATGTAGTTAATAGTATTGTATGTGTAGAACTCATTATGATTGCATGTCATCTTGGGGAGAGGGGTTGGAGGGAGGGTGAGAAAAGTTGGAATTTTTGGAAATGGTGGATGAAAACTGAAAAGGAATAAATTAATAAATTTGGGAAAAAATAAATCTTTAAACCATAAAGAAACAACAAAAAAAGATGTCACTCTTCATCTAAATCAAGAAACCTTTTGATTTTTTCTCAGTATATGATATTATACATTTGTCTATACCTAGTTTCTGCCAAACTGCTTTCCTGTTTCCCCAGACATTTTTGTTAACTACTTAGTTCTCGTCCCAAAAGCTTGTATCTTTGGATTTGTCAAACACTACATTACTAAGGCCATTTACTACTGCCTATCATGCAACTAATCTATTCCACTGAGATGGAAAGGAGAGAGGAAGGTGGAGATCATGGTTAATAGTCTCTTTTTTTTCTATAAAATATAAAGCAAGGTTTGAATGGGAGCAATGAAGTGGTGCAGAATAGAATGGAAGGAAATATATCTGAATTCCAATCCCAAACACTTCTCTGATGCAAAAAAAATCCATATCTAAAAAGAAAACAATTTCTTGCAATCATTCCTTTGTGGGTGATGCTACACAGCAGTCAATCATGAAACACAAAATCTGAGAGAACTCCAAATTCAAATTAACCAAGGCCAATTGGAAGAAATATGGTGGTAATGAATCTATAGCACATTACTGCTAGTGGCTTGTAGAAGATCAAAAGAGAACTTATTGACTAAAGGAGAAGAAAATGCTATCATGAGAACACTGGTTAGGAGTTATAGGACTTTTTTTTCTAATTTGATTTTACTATAGTGTCTCATGACAATCTTCAAGCCAACATTTCCTTTGTAAACATCACAGGATTGAATAAAATGATCTCTAAACTCTCTTCTATCTCTAAATATTGTGAATTCATATTTGACATTAAAAGAGATGAGTAAGTCATGTAGAGAGACAATATATGGCCTGGTCAAATGCTTCTTGGGTACTCAAGAGATGTTAAAATAGTCAAATAAATATCTTCAACTTATTGGATTTCTCCTTTGTAGAGAATTGCATGGGAATTCATGAGTGAGAGACAAATTTGAGAGTTGTGAAGGATTAAGAATAGTGATCAAGTTCTACTTTTGGTTTGTAGAAGGCAAATCAACACCAATAAGATTATAACTACCCATAAAATTATGCCGGGAGGATTATATAGCCTTTTCCATAGTCATGCCTCAGGAGAACTAAGGAGCCCTATTTGAAGTCAGAACCCAAACCCTACATCTCTCCCCTCCCTCATAAGTCTCAGCTCACGAAATCAATATACCTTCTAGGAGGGGATGAGCAGGGTATTATGGAAAGATACTGTCAAAATTCAAGAAGAATTTATTAATGTCCTATAAAGTGTCAGAACCTGTGCTAAGCACTAGAACTAAAAGGAGAGAAAGAAGTAGTCCATGTCCCCAAGTAGCTCATGATTTAATGGAGGAGAAGATAGGCAACCAAATATTTACGAACAATAAATATGCTAGATAAATTGGAAGTAGTCTTATAAGGAAGGCATCAGCATTGAGGAGCTTGAAAAGTCATATGGCAAGTGTAATTGTTTTTTAACTGGGTTATAACAGATACCAAGTAAGCCAGTAGATAGACAAAAGAGAGAATATTGTGTGACCTAACCTCATTCACTCATAGCTTATGAAGAAGTCAAAACACAAATTAGTAAATAAATCAAACTTTTTGCAGGTAGTTGATCTTTTTAGGGAGTTTTGACTATTTTTTAAATCTTTTTTTTTCATGATGGAAGATTGAAAGTGAAAGTTGAGCAAAGCCAGTTGAAATATGGGCCAGAGGCCTTAAATATTTCCCTTTCAATGATTTCCTGAGCTTATTGATAAGTGTAAAATTTTTATTTGGCCCTTCAAGGGTAGATCAGGCTGCTAACTTTAATCCTTTAACTAATCCAACTCTCACCCGTTCTCATATGTGAACTGAATGCTAATCACTATTTCTTAGCATCTTTGAGTGCCTTGGAAATTATACAATTTACTTTGGTATTCTTTGGTCTTTAACAAGAAAGACTGGGAATTGAGGAATAATCAGTAATGGTTATCTGCCTTTTCCTGCTTAAGAACAATGATGGTGCTTGTTCATCCTGAACAAGGTCTTTAATTAATCATTGTAGTCATGCAGGGTGAAGTTCCAACATTGCCGCCATCAGAGCATAACCGTAATATCAACTCCTGCTTAAGTGTTTTTGTTCAGTGAAATAAATCTTTGCATTACAACCAATTCTAATCATTTATTACAAATATAATATATGGTCATTATCTCAAGTTCCAGATGTTTATTTGCTTGACCCATTTGTACCAGTTAGCGAGACCAGATTTAATTTTTAGTGCACTTGTTTAAGTTTGGATAAGAACGTAGAAAAATAGCTACCCTCCTATGAACTTTCATTTCAAAAGCTATATGCTGAGATACATATTGATATGGATACATAAAAAGATATGAATGCATACATAATCTATCTCTATATGTGTCTAACATACATGACCCAGCATATTTATTTTTAATCATGCACAAGTATAATCATATGTATATATAAACATGTATACACACATACAAACTCACACACATACGTTATACATATATATTATATGTATATATATATATATATATATATATATACACAGAGAAAGAGAGAGAGTGAGTAATATATTTCAAGAGACATAGAATTATAACCACCCTGAATTGTGTTTTGCAATGGATTAACTAGATATCATTATACTGGACTGAATTTGTATACTGGTGCCAGTAGGGAAACATGGATACCTGGCTTCAAAGTCAGCCTGCAGTAGAATGATACAATCTCAGAATTGTGGATAAACTTAGATTCTACCTGATCCAGTTCCTCAATATAGAATAATCTTTGCTACTACATTTTGAACAAGTTCATATGGTTAGATATAAAATTGGAAGGGGCCTAACACTTATCTAATTTAATCTCCTCCTTTGACAGATAAGGAAATTGATTTTCATAGAGTTTCAGTGATTTGCTCCTAGTCACACAGCTAAATAGGTATCTGAGGTAGGATGTGAATCTTGATATTTCTTACTCCAAGTTCACTGCTCAGGGAATAGCACAATATTTCCTCTCTTCAAATTATCAAACAACTTTCATTGAAGTGAGGGATTCTGTGTGTGTGTGTGTGTGTGTGTGTAAATAGCATTAAAACAAACTTATCTATCAATCCTCTATATTAAATGAATGCACATCATTTTAGGGACACCTATATACAAGCAATGTCTGATGAGTGAGAACCAAATACCTCTGAGTATTTCCATTCTACTTTTCAATAATTTTCATCATCCTCATCACCACCACCATCACCATCATCATTATAATTGCTTTCTTTCTCCCTTCATATTAATCCTAGACTTATCCCCTTGGAATTTTCATTCATTTTGTCCATTCCACAACCTCGCCCCCCCCAACACACAGAGAACCAAGTAGTACAAGTATAATCCTGCCCCATGATGCTTCTTCAAAGTTTCGGGCACATGAAAACTGTTTGAATAGAACCAATTTTTTTTAATCTTCATGGCATATTTTCTTCTGATGTTTCATGATTACAACATTATTTATACTATCAAATCAATAATTTTGCCATGAGAAAGATCTTTTAAAAATCTTACAGCATTACATATACAACAAATCTTGAAAATACGCAATAAATATCAGAAAATGCCAAATATCAAAGCATCCTTTTCTCAAATGAATAGATTGTTCTATTGAGTGATATGCAATCTTCATTTTTAATTTAGAAGCCAGAGATATAACTTCATTATACTAAATGATGACTAGTTAGTGGTAATTAGTACCTTTGCAAAATAACCTCTTTTGTAAAATCACTGGTTCATGTATAATGGACTCACATCTATCATTTACAGACACCAATTGATGTGTCATTTTCAATGTTTCTTTTTAAAGCATAGATAAGCAAAAATATAGGACTAGATGAATAAACCATGTTGCATCCCCATTCTGCTAATTTCTTGTGGTAGGCAAGTCACTCTTCTCTTTGGTCAGAGTTTACTCATTTGTTACAAAAAAATAAGACAATGATACATTATCTACTTCAACGTGTTATTGTAAGTATCAAATAATATAAGCTGCAAAACATGCTTGGTAAACGTTTCAAAGACCAGTGGAATGTAAGTTTGTATTCGAAAATGTTAATGATAACTTCTGTGGGGTTAGGTTATGAGGGTAGAGTAGTGGAACCACTCAATTCAACTTACCCAACATTCTCCAAATAATTTTATAAGCACTTTAAATGAAATTCTGAAGTGGGAGAAATAGCAAAAGGTCAGGCTGAGATATTTTTTTCAGCCCAAGAAGACAACTCAGAAGGGTAGAAATAGAGATTTTTCACGTGGCAGGGAATATGATGGATCGAGAGCCACATCGTTCTAAAACCAAGAGCAAGCATTATCTATAATGAAAATAAACTTGAAATCTTTCCAACAAGATCAAGAATGAAGCAAGGATGTCTATTATCACCAATACCATTCTGTAATGTTTTAAGGAATTCTAGTTAAAGCAATGAAACCAGGAAAAAAGTAATTAAAGGAATACAAATAATCAATGAGTAAACCAAACTTTAACTCTTTGCAAATAATATGATGATGTGATTAGCAAACCCTGGAGAATCAACTAAAACAGTAAGTCAGGTGGTTAACAATTTTAGCAAAGATGTATATAAAATAAACCCATAAGAATCATCAAAATTTCTATACATCATCAGCAAAATCCAGTAGAAAGAGACAGGAAGAGAAATTATATTTAAAATAACTCTACACAAGAGAAAATATTTGGAACTCTACTTGCAAGAAAAACCTCAGAACTATCTGAAGACAATTACAAAACTTTTGTTTTTTCACACAAATAAATTCATATCTAAACAATTGAAAAAATATATCAATTACTCAATGGCAGGTCAAGTTAACATAATAAAAATGATACTCTCATGTATATTAACTTTCTTTTTCGGTGCCATACCAATCGATCTACCAAATAATCATTTTAATAGAGGTAGAAAAATATAATAAATCCATCCAGAAATAAAAAATTTATTAACATCAAAGGAATCAATGAAAAAGTATGTGAAGGAATGTGATGCAGCTTTACCATATTTCAAAGCATTTTATAAGGCAATAACTGGTACTGACTAAGAAATAGAATGGTAGATTATTGGAATAGATAACTTACACAATACACAGTAGTAAATTGCCATTGTAATCTAGTGTTTGATACACCTAAAATTCCAAGTTTTGGGCACAAGAAATCATCTATTGCAAAAACGCTGGGAAAACTGGAAAGCAATTTAGCAAAAGTAGACTTCAAGGTGGTGTGCTGTGGACAGCTAGGTGTCTCAGTTGGTATAATGCTGGACCTGATTTTGAAACACTCAGTTTCCTAAGTTCAGTTCCAGATTTAACCCTGTTTGCCTCAGTTTTTCATCTGTAAAATGAGCTGTGGAGAAGAATATGGAAGAACACTACATTATCATTGCCAAAAAACCTCATATGGGGTCCCAAGGAGTAAGACAGTTTTGAAATAACTGAATAGCAGCAGGCATAGACAAACATCTCAGATTATAGATGTTCAGATTATAGATTATAAATTATATATGGTCAAAATGGAAAAAGTAGACAAAAAGAATGATGTATAATGAAATTAGGCAAACACTCAAAGAAAGGTTCCCTTGAGATCTACACGCAATGTCAGAGTTTTTAACCACATAAAAGGTAAGATCATAGGAAGTAAAATTAACAATGTTGTTCACATGAAAAATATTTTATGTTTTTGTACAAACAAAATTATTTTAGCCAAAATTAGAAGTCAACTAGAAAATTTGAAGAAATTTTTATAGCAAATTTCCCCAATGAAAGCTTTATTTCTCAACTACATAGGGAAATGAGTCAATATTATAAAAATTAAACATCCTCCAATAGATAAATGATCAAAGAATATGAAAACGCAGTATTCAGAATATGATGTCAAAGCTATCAATAGTCACATTAAAAATGTTTTAAATCACTATTGATTAGAGAAATACAAATTAAAATACTTTGAAGTGCAATCTCATAATCAGAGAATTGACCAACATGATACAAAAGGAAAATAAATACTGGAGGGAATATGAGAAAATATAGACACTAATGCACTGTGCATGGAGTTCTGAATTGGCCCAAATATCCAGGAGAATAATTTGGAACTAAATTCAAAGGGCTACAAAACTGTGTATAACCTTTGACTCATCAATACTCCTACTAGATATATTCCAAAGAATTAAATGTAAATGGGAAAGGGCCTACACATACATACATACATACACACACACACACACACACACATAATCTCTCTCTCTCTCTCTCTCTCTCTCTCTCTGCTGGCAAAAATTAGAAATTGTGAGGATGCCCATCATTGGGAAATGGGTGAGCAAAGTGGGGCATATGATGTGATGGAACGCAATTTTGCTATTAAAAATGATTATCAGAATGGCTGCAGAAAAAATAAAATTTAATAAGTCTTAAATGAATTGATGCAGAGGGCAATGAGGAGAACTAGGGGAACATTGTGTACATTAACAGTATTTTTGCGAAAGGCATAACTACTCTGATTGACACAATGATCTAAGACAATTCCAACTTAACCATAAAAAATGCTGTTTATTTACAGAGGAAAAGAAAACTAATGAATTCTGAGGGCAACTTGAAGCATACTTGTTTTCACTTTGTTTTTTCTTTTGTATGTGTGCGTGCATATGTCTGTGTTTTCTTTTGCATCATGGATAATGTGAAAGTATATTTTTCATTACTTCACATGTATAATTGATATATTGGGTTTTTTTTCTCTTAGAGTGTTGGAGGGGTGAGAGAAAGGAAGAGGATTTGAAACTCATTTTAAAAATGAATTCTTTTACTGTAATTGGGAATTATTTAACAAAATATTGTTCAGTCATTTCATCCTTGGATCCCATTTGGGGTTTTGCTTGGCAAGGATACTGGAGTGGTTTGCAATTTTATATCTCATCTTATAGATGAGGAAACTGAGGCAAAGAGGATTAAGTTATTTGACCAAGGTCACACAGCTATTAAGTGTCTGTACCACATTTCAACTCAGGTATTCCTAACTCCAGGGGTAGCATTTTATGCACTAAGCCACCTAATTGCGCTTACACACAGACACACACACACACATACACACACACATATGTGCAACCAGAGACCTGTATGTATCTGTGTGTATATTCATATATATATATGTATGTATATATATATATATATATATATATATATATACACACACTATGCATCTATATATATGCATACATCCATGCATATATACATATGCATTTATATGTGTGGATGTGTGCATATATATGTGTGTGTATATACACATATATGTATATGTGTGTGTACATATATATATATGTACACATAGTTCAAGTGTACTGAACTTGCAATTACAGAATAATGACAGAATCACAGAGCTGTAGAGGATGGCAGAAGTCATCTTGTCCAATGAAAACTTTTATAATGTTCTTTTCCAGAACATACCAGACAATTGGTGACCAAACCTTTGACATATATCCCCCTAGCCAGCCCATTATATATTTGAATATATAAACTTTATACATGTATGTGATTATTAACATCCCCCCAACAACCCTGGAATCCTTTGGCAGTTTAAGGAAGCTTATGAGCCTCTTCTCAGAATAATCGTTAATCATATAATATAAATTGCATAAAATTTCACAGGAAATTATTTTTATTTAAAAGCAGTCAACTTTTTTTTTAAAGGTCATGGACTCCAGGCTGTAAAACCATGATCTGGGATAACCCTTTGATATACATATGTACTTTAATTGTCAAAAAGAAATGAAGTTAGCCTGGCACAGTATCTTTGGATTGAGAGGATTTTTTTTCACTGAAATCACATCTTCCCTTTACTTTTACCAGATGTTCATTACATGTACCTTTGGCAACCATGCCAAAAATTCTTTCAAGATATCACTCAAGTTCATTGGCCTATGGGTGTCATACACTATATTCATCCATGCTTTTACTTTTCTTTTACAAATTGTAAATTTGTTTTTCTCTGCTGTATTACCCATTCTGAAAGGAAAGGTGACAATATTGACTTAGAAGAACTAAATTTCCCTTCCTGCTATGCTACTAATCAGATATTGGATAAGTAATCTTTTGCCATTAGAGCCTCAATTTTCCCATTCACTGCACAGAGACAATAAAATCTGAAATAATTATTTCATATGATTGATATATATGGTGATGTCATCCCTGTGAGATAGCTATCTGTCTATTTCTAACTATACCCATACCTCAAGTAAACTATATGCCTAATGTGGTTATTTTATAAGTTACTATTACATCTCTAGATGTAAATATTAATGCATAGATAAATAGATAAATCAAAATAAATCTTTAGATTCACATGATATATACACAGATATAGATAATATACATTTCTGATAAAGATGTAAATAATAAAAAATGCTATGGATCACATAACTGTAGATTATTTAGATTTTGGTGATATTAATTAGTTGCTTCTTAAACTCTTGGTTGTGAGCCCATATAGAGTCACAAAAAATTTGGCAATAGTAGGATGTTTCTGAATATGCAATGATCAAAAATTAAATAAAAATCAAATGTGTAATGTATTCTAGGTGTTTCCGGCAGTGCAATGGACTCTGCCAAAACACGAAAAGGAGTCCCCAAGGGAAAAACTTTAAAACTTCTGTATGTAGACACAATAAATAACAGATATAATCTTAAATATAGAAAAAATATAGTTCATATGCAGAAATACATATATGTGTATATATACATATATGATATAGGCTTAGTCTCTTTTTCTTTGATAGCATTTCACATGTCATCCTTTATGCCTAAAATTCACATCTTCCACATTTTATCTTCTCAAATAATTTCTTCTAGATTTATCTTAAATTTTTCATCCTCCATGAAATTTTCTTTGTTTACTGTTGAGCACAGTACAAAGTGTCTTTCTGTCCTCACATTGTCCTAGAGGTCTGTAATGGCAAGTGAAATAAGAATTTTTTACTATTTTTGTTTTAGTATAGTCAAGTAAGTGGTTGAATCATGCCTTTATCAATCAAGAGTCTTTACAAGGAGTAAAGCACAGAAACAAGAATTTCTTTAACAAAAAACAATATATATGTATTAGTATTGTTAATGTGATTAAAGATCTTCCACACCCATTTATAGGCTGCCCATCAAGGGGAGTTTGATTAGAGAAGATCTGTAGGAACACCCACAAATTCTGTTAATGAGGCATTGGTTCTCAAGGGTTGAGATGCCCTCTGGCTCTAAAAAAGGTATAAATATTCTGAGGGTGGGATTGTATTTTGGGGCTTAGTTTTTGGTAAGAAAGTTTGAGTGCTAGATAAGGGCTCTGGGAAGCCACTAAGGAGATTCCTGGCTTTGAGAACTCAGACGTTGTGCTTTCTCTCTGGTAACAATGGCCAGACAGCTGTAACTGTCTGTTGAATTATGATCAAGCAGAGGAAGCTATGTCTGTTGATTACTTTGGGGCTTACTGACTGGAAGTGTTTGTTTGACCAGAAGAGACCTCCTGCTCTGAGACCCCAGATGTCATGGTATCTCACTGGTAACTATGGTCACAGAGTTGAGGCTAAATTATCTGTTGAATTCAGGCAGAGGAAGTCATGTCTGTTGATCTTTTGATTTCTCTGTAATTTCTTTGAAATTCATGGTACTGACTCCCTGAACAATGATACGTGTGTGTGTGTGTGTGTGTGTGTGTGTGTGTGTGTGTATGTTCATCCTTTGTTGCCAAGGAAGACCATGCCATCAGAGAAATAATGACATGACTTGCACTTGATTTTGTTTTGAGTGAGGGAGGGCTGTGCAGGTCACCAGCCTCACTTCTCCTCCAGAGTTATCTGAATCCAGTGACTTGCTATTCATCAGGTTGACTGGAGATGACCCAGAATGAGGCAATTGAGGTTAAGTGACTTGCCCAAGGTCATGCAGCTAATGAGTGTCCAGTGTCTGAGGTGAGATTTGAACTGAAGTCCTACTGACTCCTGCACTGGTGAATAGACATCCATTGCATCACCTAACTGCTCCGCATGAAATGACATATGTACTTGGTAAAAGGAATGATACATGTGCCTGATTAAAGTTATTGTTAACTCTTCAAAAGTTGACTTTCCTTTTATGAATGCAGATCTAAGAACCTGTGATAGCTGACTCCCCTGTGTATGTTGGGGTGCTTGCTGGTACAAGGGCTTTGTCTGACAGTCTTCTCTTTAACTAGCATAATCTGCCTTGTATCATTTATTTAGCTTCTTATAAGTCATAGATTTGAATATGCAAAGGAATTCAAAGATCATCTAGTTTTTGCTCCTCATTTTACATTTGAGAAAACTCAGTATAAAAGAAGTGAAATGACTTCTTCAAAGTCACACAGATAAACAAGACAAACTGGGTTTAGGGTGATATAGATTGTCTGAATGGGGAAAGATCTGGCCATTAAACTGGTAAGACATTCATTAACTTCACTCTAGCTAAGTGGTCTAGAGAATAGGGCACTGGACTTGGAATCGACAAATCCTCAGTTCAAATCCAAGTTCAGACACTTACTAGGTTACGTGACCCTGGACAAGTCGTTTAATCTCTATTGTGCTTAAACGACTGGAAAAGAAAATGGCAAAGCACTCTAATGTCTTTGCCAAGAATACCTCAAGCATAGCATGGTCCTGGGTGTCCTAAACAGTCAGGCACAAACAATAAGACTAAACAACAACAATAAACTTGGTTACATGTATTACACGATTGCTAGAAGATTAGATGGATCATTTTGATATTTTTCTTGTGTCTACCACAAAACCTTACACAGAATAGGGACATGGTAAATGTCTATTATTGGAAAATTAACCATTTCAGTTAAAACAACACCACATTAAACGTGTGACTTCACTATGAGTTTGCAAGAACAATTTTCTTGCATATCTGATAAGGTATCTCCAAATGGAAGTTTCTGATAGTTTGTAAACAGTGATAACATCACCAGAATTGTTTTAGATCTGCCCAAGAAAGCTATGTTGTAGGGGACAATACCGATTTGATTGTATGAATTTTGTTTGTAAAAGAGACAGTCTCTTTACCTCTGAGTTACACTTTGTAATAAAGGCTCATGTACAGTTTTTCAAAAGTCCATTGAACTGCAGAAAGAGGTAACTCATTTTCTCACCCTCATTAGCACCCTGTTCTGTTGTAGCCAGTGGTAAATGCTGTGATAAAAGTTTGAAAAATGTCATCATCACCGTTTGTGAAGGAAAGTTTTTCAGAACACCATGCACAGGTCTAACAAGGCAAACATTCATTATATGATATTATTGGCACTATAATCTCTGAAGGATTTTAATTATGGATGACCCAAAGATAAAGGAAAGATATGTGGTGTATAGAAGCAAGTTATAAAATGTTAGCTGTTATGACTGGTCATAAGCAGAGTAAATGCTGTTGACAACAAAATGTATAAACAAAAAATGAGAGGGCTAGGAGGATCTAACCCCCGATCTGTTTATCTATCTATTATCTTTCCATAAGGATCATATCTACATATCTGAGTATATCTACCATGTCTCTATCATTGTATATATATATATATATATATATATATATATATATTCAATGTATATATATTGTGTTTGCGTGAATACATATATACACACTCATATGCGTATATACATATATGTATTTGTGCATATGTGTATACCCACAATACACATATCAAAATACATGCACACATACTTGTATGTATGATTTTGGACAAGTCATTTTCCTACTCCTTTCCTGGATTTCCTCACCTGTTAAATAAAATAGTTGGACTAGATAATCTCTAGGATCCTTTATCTTTTAATTATATGATTTAAATTATTATAACACAAAACTGGAGCCACACCCAATATGCACATAGCTGCATATGCACCTACATATATGTGTGTGTATACTTATGTGTGTGTGAGTTATAAAAGAGATCATATAAGCATTGATACTAAGAGGTTGAGACTTACTCATGATAATTTTGCCAGTGGAATTATTTGGACCCAGGTATTTTGGACTCTAAGCCCAGATTGTTAATCACTATCATACCAACCTATATGTATGTATATGTATATGGGTGCATGATATAAATGTGTATTGTTTAGTTATTTCAGGATATTCATGAGTGTATATATGTATGCAGATGTGTACATATATACGTATGCATACACACATGTATACACACATATACATATATGCACACACACATATGTTAGTGTGAGTATGTGTGTCTACGGTCATAGTGGATAGAAAACTAATTGCAAAATCAGGACAACCTGAATTAAAATCCTGCTTTTTGTGCACCCTGGCTCTGTGAATCACTGGTCCCACAGAATCCTAGGAAATTCTTTAAGACCATAAGTTCCACAAATTTGCTGACCTGCAGCAGTAGAAGCTTCCTCACCTAAGAATTCTATATTCCAATGAAATAATAGGACAGGTGGTCATTTCTTTTTGTGTTGTATGCAAGGATGCATACCTGTTTACTTATGCATATACATGTATATGATTTATTTGGATAAAATATCAATACACCTATGTGAGAGATTGTCCATAAAAAATACATATGTAGTTTTGTGTATATGAATGTTATTTCATGATGCCAACTAAATATCCTATAATTTTTAAAATTTTTATTCAGTTGCTATCACACAATTATTTTCACTGACTGCTTATAGTTCTGAAGTTATATTACAACTGTTCTTGAGGTATTTGTAATACATCAAAAGTTCCTTTATCGGAATCTATATAGGGCCTTCCAATAAGTCCTATATGAATCACATAGTAGCAGTATTTCAGTTACAAGCAAAAGGGAAACCAAGATTCGATAAAGAGAAGTGAATAATTTGTTAAAATAATCAAATCTAGTTAGTATCAATTTGTGATGTGTTCTCTGTCTCAGGTCTCCTGATTCCTAGTCTAATGTTCTTTTCTATGTACATCACAACTTATTCATGACCAGTTGCTTGCAACTATGTGTGTGTGTGTGTGTGTATGTGTGTGTGTTTGTCTGTAGGGAAAGAGTTTCATGTGTGTTGGAAAATTAATGTCCAAGAAATAATAGAAGAAATAAAAAGGAGAAGAAATAATAATTAAAATTCACCCAGAAAAGTAGAAACATTTCTACAATTTTGATGGTCTATCTCCACATCTCTATTGTTGTATCCATCTATTGATATTTATCATCCTATAGCCCTCTCTAAAATCCATATCAACTGTCTATAGATTTATCTATCTTTATATTTATCTATCATCTCCAACTATACCTATTTATATGTCTGTCCATCTAGCTAGCTGGTTAACTAGCTCTTTCTTTGAGAAGGGCCCTGTACTCATTGTTATAAACACATCCAAGATGACTAGCAATCACCCTTGATGAAGGAAACTACACACCACCAGATTCATTTTGAACAACTAAATTATTTCAACTTTTAATTATACTTTCATCTCTGATAAGACAAAGTGTTTTCATATGTGGGATTCTGACATGACTGTCTTATGGAAAACTATAGAACTGTCTCCTTTTCAAATTCATACCCTTTCTCTAAAATCATATGAATGAACAATTACATGAACAAAGGGAAAGGATTACTAAGCACCCACTCAATTTATTGACAGTGTTTGACTTGTGACAAAAACAAAGAGAAGTTCAAAAGTTTTAGGACAAGTAAAAGTAATTCCTTACCCCTCCAACATTGCCACCACTCATGGCTTTAATAATGGATCAAGTTTACTAAGGCATACTAACATTATTATAGAATGTAATGGCAAAGGTAAAGAAAAGCATTTCTATTAAGAAAAGTTCTATATTACAGAATGTCACAGCTAGAAGGGAATTTAGACATAGGTTGTTAGATGTGAAGTATACCTGAGAATTTAGAATTACAGAACACAAAATATTCAATAGGAGAACTAGAAGGAAACATATAATCACTGTAATGGTTATCAACATTTTCATCACCTTCATCATAATTCACATTTCTGAAGTGTTTTAAGGTTCCTTGAATGCTTCTTAAACAGAACTAACACATAACCAAAGAATTCCCAAAGCCCAACTTGTTAAGACAGGTCATATAAGTATCATCCCCATCATGAAAATAAGGAAATTGAGAGTGAATAAATGAACTAAGAAACATTTATGTTTATGGCTATGTGGTAGGATGAAAACTGTAATAAATTAAACATCTTTGGATTCACATGATTACAATCTAATAGGTATAAGTAATTTGATCTAGGGTCAAAGAGCTATTTAGCGTTAGAGATAGAAGTTTTACTATTTTCTGATTTCAAGATTGGTATTCTTTCTACTATTAACAAATATAAAATGTTTAGATGGGAAGAGCATGGAATGTACCAGAAGAGATCATAGAAAACATCCCCTTCAACTCCAAATCAAGTCTTATGTAGGAAAAGAGCTGAGGGCCTGCGATTTTCCAAAGGTCACATAGATTTCTCATAGCAGAGTCAACCCTACAATGCTAGCCTTTTGTCTCCATGTCTACTATTATTTTCATTAGACTTCCCTGCTTCTCAGAAACAAAATAACAGCATGCATTTCACCACAATCACAACAATATTAACAACAGTCCCATTGCACATGTCACTTTTCTTTTAGAGATCAGCTTAGGAATCTCAACACTGTGTTTAAGCTTTGTATTTAGGGAATGCATTCTCATGAGAAGCAAGTTGAATCCTCACACTTTGTGCAAGATGTTTGTTGTTTTTATTACAAGATCCATTTTGTAAATAAAATTGTATTTGTTCTCCTAATTAACATTGCTCTTCATGTCCTTTTTCTAAAATAGTCATATAATATCCCCATGGCATTGCCTTTCAGAGAGAAAGACAAAAAGTGAATCAGATATGCTGAACAGGTGAATATCAGAGAATGATTTCCCCCTGTTGTTATCAAGCACATGAAAGCATTTGGAATGTATTCCCTTGCTCATTTTAGTGGTTTGTATAATGAGATCAGTAGAAATGAATGCCAGTAACTATTCTATTAGTAGCTACAAGAAGCAATAGGGTCTCCTTAGCATAGGAATGGTTGTATTTGAAAACACAAATGGTTGGCTTGCAAATGGTACAATGGGAAAAAAGGAGACAGACAGAGAGAAACAGAGAGAAGAGAGAGCAGAGACAGGAGTTTGAGAGGTAAGATAAATCAGAGAGATAAGCCAGATCAAAAGAGAGAAGAAAGAGAAGAGAACAGGGAGCTGTAATTGAAAATCAGAAATCTCTCATTTAGAATCTCTCTTACCATGGAGAAATCTAAAACACTTCAGTCTTTTAAGCCTCAGTTTCCTCACTGGTTAAATGTGTACAGTGACTGCTTCCATGTACATTTCACAAGGATGTTTTCCATATCAAAAAAATAACAGATTTGGGTTGCTATTGACGGGATCCTTGTAATTAACTCAGTATGAGACATTGAAGTTAACATTAGTGATAAAAGTGATGAGTATACTTGTTAATTTTATTTTACTGTGATCTTGACTTCATATTCAAATTCCATCACTTTCTAATTCTGTATCAATTGCCCCATCTTTAATTTATTTTTCTAGGATTCAGTTTCCTCATCTAAATTTTAAAAAAGATTACATAATATAATCCAAATTATTAAATGTTATACATTTACAAAATCCTAACTTGTACAAGGACTAAGGCCTTTTTCATAATCTTAAGATCCTAACTTTTTTCTAAATCTTTTTACCCCGTTTCCATATGAACCTGCTGGGTAACTTTAATGAGATTCTTATAACTGACTTTATTTACTCAGGCTTCATTTTAGGTGAATAAATATAAATCATCCTTTCCTGAAATCTCAAGTTCACCATGGATATATTGAGAGAGAAAAACTATTATATTCCTTCTAAGGATGCCTTTGTCTAAAGCTGCAGGAAAAAAGCAAGAGAGGAAAGGATATGCACTCTTCTGACTATTTCATGAGGCAGATAGGACAACCTGATGTTTTGACCTTTTCCAATGAAATTGCTAGATGTTGTTTTGGGCAGTATGGGACACACAAATCATGAGAAGAAGAATTAACAGACCAGTTTTTGGATCCCAACCTACTTATGTACCCTTGTAACTATGTACAAATACTTTCTCTACTTAAATTTCAATTTTACTCTCTGTAAAATGAAGGAATTCAAATAGAAGGGCTATGCCTCATAAAAGTGCTATAAAGGGATAGTACAAGTGATCATCAGAAAATTTCTGACCTTATGAGCCATTTCCCTTTGAATTCACTTGGGCTGTGGAAAATGAGAAAATGGAAACCAAGGTCTATACCTTTCTTTCAACATAGATGCCTCTTTCTTTCTCATAATCCAATGTACCATCTCCATTTCCATTATTTTCATGCCTATCTTGTTATTTCTCTCACTTCCTATGTATCTACAAGTTTTAATATTTTTATTTAGTATTTCACTTTTCCACAGTTACATGTAAAATGATTTTTAACTTTTGTTTTAAGAAATGCTCTGAATCATATTGATTAGAGATGCAAATCAAAACAACTCTGACATATCACATCACATATATCAGGTTGGCTAACATGACAAAACAGGATGATGATAAATGCTGGAGAAGATGTGGGAGAATTGGAACACTAATTCATTGTTGATGGAGCTGTGAGCTGATCCAACCATTCTGGAGAGCAATTTGGAACTATGTCTGAAGAGTTACAAAAATGTGCATACCCTCTGACCCAGCAATACCACTTCTAGGACTGTATCACCAAGAAATCATAAAAATGGGAAAGGGTCCCACATATACAAAAATATTTCTAGCAGCACTCATTGTATTGTCCAAAAACTGGAACTCAAGGGGATACCCATCAATTGGACGATGGTTGAATAATTGTGGTATATAAATGTAATGGAATACCATTATGCTGTAAGAAATGATAAACAGGAAGACTTCAGAGAGACCTGGAAAGACTTATATGAACTGATGCTGAGTGAAAGGAGCAAAAACACAAGAACTTTACACACAGCAACAACCGCAGTGTGTGATGACTTTTTCTGGTAGACTTAGAGCTTCATTGCAATGCAAGGACTTAAAAAATTCCCAATGATCTCTTTAGGCAAAATGTCTTCTGCATCCAGAGAAAGAACTATGAAATTTGATCACAGATTGTAACAGATCATTTTCTTTTATATTATGTTTTGGTTTGTTTTATGATTTATCCCATTCGTTTTAATTCTTCCATGCAACATGGCTAAGGTGAAAACGTATTTACTAGGAAACTATGTGTAGAACCTATATAAAATTTTATGCCTACTCAGGGAGGGAGAGGGAAGGAAGGGGAAAAGGAGGGGACAAGGAAGGGGAGGAAGGGGGAAAAAATCTAAATTATTTGGAAATGATTGTAAAACACTGAAAACAAATAAAATAACAATAAAAAAAACTTTGAGTTTCAAATTTTCTCCCTTCCACTCCCACCCATATCATTGAGAAGGCAAGCAATTCTATAGAGGTTATACTTGTATAGTCATGCAAACTATGTCAATAATAGTCATATTGTGAAAAAAAGAGAAAAAAATGTCAAGAAAAATAAAGTTACAAAAAGAGACCTTAATCTGTTTTCAGACACCATCAGTTCTTTCTCCAGAAATGAATAACGTTTTTCATCATAAGTCCTTCAGAGTTGTCTTGGATCATTGTATTGTTGAGAGTAGCTAAGTTATTCACAACTATTCATGTTACAATATTGTTGTTACTTTGTACACAGTACATTTCACTTGGGATCATCCCATTCCTGGCTTTCCAGGTTTTTCTGAGAACATCCTGCTCATCATTTCTTATAGTACAATAGTATTCCATCATAATCACAAACCACAACTTGGGCAGCCATTCCCTAATTAATGGGTATCTCCTCAATTCCTTATTCTTTTCCTCCAGAAAAGGACGACTATCAATATTTTGTACATATGGATCCTTTTTCTTTTCTTTTTATCTTGGGGAGATACTGACCTAATAGTGGTATCACTTGGTCAAAGGATATGTCTGGTTTATAGACCTTTTGGCATAGTTATAAATTTTTCCACAGAATGACTGAATCACAACTCCAACAAGAATACATTAATGTCTCATTTTCTCTCACATCTCCACCAACACTTGCCATTTTCCTTTTCTGTTCTATTTACTAATCCAATAGGTTTGAAGTAGTACCTCAGAATTGTTTTAATTTGTATTTTCCCCTGAATAATTAGAATAATTTTTGCATCACTATAAACACCAGTGATGACTTCATCTGAAAACTGATCATATATTTTGTTTGTTTATCAATTGGCAAATGGCTCTTATTTTTATAAATTTGACTCAGTTCTTTATGTTTTTGAGAAATGAGACTTTCATCAAAGAAATTTGCTTCAATTTTTTTCCAGTTTCTATTGCTGTGTATTTACCTCCATCTTCTTCTCCTGCCCTCATTTATTCTATTCTCTTTCATTTCACTCTGTTGTTCCTCAAAATTGTTTTGCTTCTGGACTACCCATCAATCTTTCCTCCCTTCTATCACCTCCCTTTTTTATCACCTTCCCCTTCCTACCTTCCTGTATTGTACCCAATTTAATGTGTATGTTATTCCTTCTTTGAACCAATTCTGATGAGTGGAAAGTTCATATACTTCCCCTCAACTCTCCCCTCTCCCCTCTCTCCTCTACTATATGTGAAATAATTTACCTCATTCTACCTCTTCCTTTCTCCCAAAACATGCCTCTCTCACTCCTTATTTTAATGTTTTACATATTATCTGTTCATATTCAACTCATACCTATGCCCTCTATCTATAGATACAGATACAGATAGATAGATAGACAGACAGACAGACAGGCAGACAGATATTCCTTCTAATTACACTGATAAAGAGAAAGCTCTTATGAGTTACAAATATAATCTCATATTGAAATGTAAACAGTTTACCCTTATTAATTCCTTTATGATGTTCTATTCCTGTTTACCTTTTTATCCTTTCTTGAATCTTGTGTTTGACAGTCAAGTTTTCTATTCAGCTCTGGTCTTTTCATCAAGAATCTCTTCCAAGGTGACATGATTTAAGGAGAGCTGTTCACTGTTCTTCTGGACGGTACTCTGGTCTGTGATAGACCACAAGCACGTTTTCTGTCCTATTCACTCTGGGCACAAGCTCTGGTGTGCTAGTGCTCCTTCTTGCCCTGGGCCTTCCACCTAGGAGTGCAACCTAGATCCAAGTATTGGCAAAGCAACAGAGTCTAGGTTCAGTGCTAGTAAAAAGACCTTTATAATCTTGTGACCAATTTTTCAACCCCTTTACAATCTATAGGCTGCAAAATCTGGAAAAAAGCATTGCTACCATTGATTCAGTCATTTCAAGGTCTGCTCTGGATTTTCTTGGACTGGTTCTGCACTGTGTGACCAGCACCAGACTGCATTCCTCTCTTACCTTGGCACAGCAAATCTTTCCTGCATACCATCCAAGTTGTCTTGAGCTAGAAATTTGTTCCACTCCATCTTTTTGTGGGTTCTGCTGCTCTAGAATTTTTTTAGTTATTTTTAAAGGTATTTGGAGGGTTTGGCATGAAAGCTCAGACCAGTCCCTGACTTTATTCCATCATCTTGGCTCCACCTACCTATTAATTTTTCCTTATAAAATATGTTAGCTATCGCACTAACTGTGGTACATAGGAGTTTAAAGAGGTTTGTTGTGATAGTGGAAATCCTTGTTTCACTCTTGATCTTATTGGTCAGACTTCAAGTACATCCCCTTTATGGGAAATGCTTGTTCTTTGTTTTAGATAGATACTGCTAATCTCATTTTAAGAAAGGCTCCATAGATTCCTATACTTTCTAGTGTCTGCAATAGAAATGGGTGTTGTATTTTGTCAAAGATTTTCTGCTTGTATTGACTTCATTTTATGATTTTATAGTTTTTGTTATAAATATGATCAAATATGCTTATACTTTTCCTAATATTGCACCAGATCTTCATGGATCAATGTGTCAACATGACCTTTGGTTGGTGCTAGTCCTATTGAATTCAGCCTGAGGCATTCTTTTAATGTTGTTTGGAGCAGAATTTGGGAGAGCACAGCTGAGTATTCATTCTTCTCTACTATCTTGTCTCTTCAAGAGAAAGAACTGATGAACTCTGAATGGAAATTGGAGTACACTTCTTTTAATTCATTTTTTTAAATTTTTCAGGCCCATACATTTTTTTTGTGGTGTGCTTTTTTTGTTGCTTTGGGGTTTCTTTGCAGCAAGGCTAATGTGGAAATATCTTTTTCATGACTTCAAATGTATAATTTGTATCGTTATTTTTTCTTGTCAAAGTGGTGGAGTAGGAGAATAGGAGATAATTTAGAATTCAAATTTTTAAAAATGGATCTATGGTGTTTACTTTTGATTGGGAAATATTTATTGAACTAAAAATATGTTAAAAAAATAATGGAGATTATTTTAATGGAGATAGCAATAGCACTTATCTTATAAAGCTATCATTGAATACTTAATAATTAATTAAATTAAATTAATTAAATACTTAATACTTAATAAAATACTGTTTGGAGTGTCATAGAAACACTATTTGTATTTTTTGGAAAATTAATATGATTATTTAATTGCCAGATATAATAGGTCTTTTTCCCCTCATCATCTTGATGTCTTTGTAATATTTATCACAAAGAATCCCCATCTCCTTCTGGATACTCTCTACTTTTTTGTAAATGCTTCTCTCCTGGTTCTTCTTCTGTGTTTCTGATTACTCATTCTTAGTTTCTTTTGATTGATTGTCATCCAAGTTGTACCTAATAACCAAGTCTTTTTCTAAGCACTCTTTTAATTTTCTGTTTCTGTCTATACTGCATCATCAAGTAATCGTATCAGATATCAATTATAAAATCCATGTAGATGATTCACAGAAATTAACACATTTTTCTTAATGTTTAACTTCAGTTGCACATCATCAAATTCAATTTGAATATTTTAACTTGAGATTTCATAGTCATCTTTAATTTAGCAGGTGCAAAATGGAGCTCATCTTTCCCCATGCAACTTCCTTTTTCACATACTCACCTATAACTGTCTGTTGTTATTTTGTATGACTATACTGTTAGTCATACAGGATCATGTAACAGTAAGCACTCCAACATACCTAAGGGGAATTGCTCTCACAGGTTCTTACTTTTGAGGGGTTAACAATCACTTTAATCAAGCACATATATCAATCCTTTAGTCATAGTCATGTATCATTCACCTAATTCAGGGAAGTCAGTACCCTGAATCCCAAAGTAATCCGCAGACATGGCTTCCTCTGTCTGACCATAATTCAACAGACAGATATAGCTGTCTGACTAGCCACCAGAAAGGGAAGCGTGGCATCTGGGTTCTCAAAGCCAAGGGGCTCATTAGCTGGTCCCAGAGTCCTCATCTGGCACTCAAATCTTCTTACCAAAATAAAACTTCACCTCAGTCTTTATATACCTTTGTACAGCCAGAGGGCATCACATGCCTTGAGAACCAGTGCCTCATTAACAAAGTAATGGACCTTCTTTACAAATCTTTCCAGGTCAGACAAAGGGTGGGAAAGATACTCCTAGGTCACATTCAAATAGTGGCATTATACTTGATTATACTAAAACAAAAACAGCAAAAGACCCTACTTGCCATTGCAGATCGCAACTTCAGTGACATCATTCACAATTCATTATGGTCAAACCAAATACCCACTTTGTTACCAAAACTTGTTTCACATATGGGACACATTCATGTAGCTTCCACCATAGCTCAGGATTTCTTAACCTCTCCCTCAAATGATTGCAATGGCCTTCTAGTTAAAACGTTTCCTTCAAGGCTTTCTCAACCTTAAAATCATCTTCCAAAATGTTTATCCTCAAGAATATATCTAAAAATGTTATCACCTTACTAAATGAATTCTAGTATTTCACCATCAAATCCCAGATCGAATATAAAGCCCTCTGTCTTTTTAGCCCTTTATAAACTGACACCTTATTATCTTTCTGGACTTCATATACTTTTCTTTTCCCTCTGCATTTTAGATGTGACTCATTTGGCCTATTTATCATTCATCAAAAATCACAATCCATCTTCTGAATCTGTTTATTTGAATTGATCCCCCCATGCCTTGAATCCCTTCCTCTGGCATATGTATCATTTTTTAACTTTACTCAAAACTTGGGTAGGATTTTATTGATTTCAAGAGAAATTCCCTGGTACTTAGTCCTGTTCACAAATTACTTTTGCTCAAAACTTACCTTCTATCTACTCAATGTATGTGCATGTTCTATGTAATGTGCATATGTGTGTATATATGTGTGCAAAATATTGTATGTAACTAGTGCATGCTCTCTTCCACATTACTCTGTGAACTCCTTGAGGATAGGAATGGATTTTGCCTGTCTTTTTTATCTGCAGCATTTAGTACATAATTGATACTTAATAAGTGCTGATCAAACAACTTTTACTCTTCCCTGAAATTTTTCCCTCTGGAAGCCTAGTGTAGGGTTAGAAGTGCTGCAAACCTGGTTTGAGATTTCAATTCAATTCAATAAACATTTATTAAGCACCTTCTATGTGCCAGGCACTGTGCTATGTGATGAGGATACAAAAAAGGCAAGCAGTTCTTCCCCATAAGAAGCTTATCCTGTGAGGTAGATAACATGGAAACACATATGGACAAAGTAAGCTATCTATAGGATATCTACAGAATAACTGACAGAGAGGAGTCACTGGAATTAAGAGGGTTCGGGGAACATTTCCTACAGAAAAATACTATTATAATTGGAACTTAAAGGAAGTCAGGAAGTTCCATGGTAAAGGAAGAGGAGAGAAAGAGCAGTCCAAGCATGAAGGACAACCAGAGAAAATGCCTCAAACCCTAACTATATTGATAATCAAATATGGCTTTAATTTCTCTGAGTCACTTCACCTGTTAGAGACAGATGATATTACTTACTCTATCTAATTTGTAGTGTTTTATGAAAAAAGTAAGCATATAATTTAGAGTTACAGGCATGGGAGTTATTCATATGTCTTATATAGATAAAAGGTAGAATAGTAATGTAGTAGATAGAGTGCTGGACCAGAAATTAGAAATATTTGAATTCAAATCAAGCCTTGAATATTCAATAACTCTGTGAGATTGGGGAAGTGATGAATCATTATCTAACTCAATTTCCTAATTTGTAAAGTGGAGAATACAATAGCACTAACTTCCTAGGATTGTTCTGAGGATAAGAGAAATTAATATTTGTAAACTTAAAATGTTATGTAGTAGTAATAGTAGCTGTAGTAGTAGTAGTAGTAGTTGTAGTTGTAGTAGTAGTAGTAGTAGTAGTAGTAGTGGTAGTAGTAGTAGTAGTGGTAGTAGTAGTAGTAGTAGTGGTAGTTGTAGTAGTAGTAGTGGTAGTTGTAGTAGTAGTAGTAGTGTTAGTGGTGGTAGTAGTAGTAGCAAAAACAAGAAGATCAGCAGCAATAGCAATAATGCTAACAACAATTAATACTTACATTTTAAAAAATTGGGCCGTGGTTTTGATAATTACAGCCATTACAAGACTACATTAGTTGAAAGAAGCATTGAATAATGAAACTCTTAATATGAACAGGAAAAAAAATGAAGAATCTGAAATAATTGAAAACTTTCACTTAATGGAAACTCCAAAAATTACATCCCATACTGAAAGGGATAACAACAGGGAAATACTCAGGAATTTCAGAAAGTTCTACTTTTAGTTTGAATTAGTTTCACGAGCAGAGTAATTTAATTAAAATGAAGTAATATGCAAAAACGTCGATGTTTACCATAACTTTCTTTTTTTTGTTTGTTTGTTTTTTTTTTTGTTTTTTTTTGTTTTTTTTTTTTTCCTTTTTTAAATGAACTTATTTAACTTTTTACATTCATTTCATTTTCACAAGATTTTGGGTTCCAAAATTTTCTCCGCATTTGTCCCCTCCCCCCTCCCCAGTACACTGGACATTCTAATTACCCATATCACCAATCTGCCCTCTCTTCTGTCATCCCTCCCTTCCCTTACCCCATCTTCTCTTTTGTCCTGTAGGGCTAGATAACACTCTATTCCCCATTACCGGTATTTCTTATTTCCTAGTAGCAAGAACAATACTCAACAGTTGATCCTAAAACTTTACGTTCCAGTTTGTCCCCATCCCTCCCTCCCCACCCATTCCCTTTGG
>CM053769.1:143671648-143704319 GCA_028658325.1 Potorous gilbertii
CTCCTTCACTGTGTTGCTGCGCGGCCTCCACTGCTCCAGAATTTGTCAGGAGTTCTTTTTACAGGAAATCTATGGGCTGTGGGTTCGGACCTAGCATAGGTGAGTCTTTCTACTCCGCCATCTTGGCTCCGCCCCCTATCTTGGCTCCGCCCCCCATAACTTTCATGGAAGGAGGTAAGTAACAAATTTTGACAGAACATTTAAAAACATTCTAGGACTTGAACAAAACCTTAACTCACTGTGGTGGTACTTGCCAAGGTAAGAATGATAGAGAGAAAAGTAGAGCTATCTTGGAATATTTTTAAAGATCTAAAGATCAAGCGCCACTAAGGCAGAAGTGACTTGAGAAAATTATCAGAGACATGTGAAAATGTACTGAAACTTTGAATCATTATCTAGCAGTTATACTTAAGTGAAAATTTCAATGCCAAGCTATATTGCTACATGAACAGGAACAGGAAAAGAAACTTACAGAGCGTAATACACGAAAGAAAATTAATCAAATTTACATGGTTCACTTTGTTGAAAGAGAACTCTCACAAAGTGGGAGTTAAGTGTGTATATGTCTTTGTTTGTGTGATATGGATATATATGTGATGTATGTATAAACATATGACATGCATGCATGTATATGAATAATATAAGTGTATGTATACATATATAATTTATATCTATGATAAAATACTTTAAATATATATAATAAACTAAAATACGTACAAGAATGATGATGTAAGTGATGCAAGAAGTCAAAGAAGAAAAATCAGAAAACACAATGAAAAAAGAAAATACAATTAACTGAAATATACGATTTTAGTACTAAGACTTGAGGAGTTAAAAAAAATCAGAGGAAATAAAATCCTTGAAGAATTAAGATGTAGAAGGTAATAATCAATATGTGGCTAAGAATTAAAATGAAAATTTAACTTGGATGACATATGAAATACAAATTGCAACATCATTTTTACAATTATAACAAAATATGTTAAATGAAAAGAATAAAAAAATTAACTGGGAAATGGCAAAATGCTTAAAATGGCATATATTATCTAGTCTTTTCAGTATTCTCCTCTGAGGTAAGTGATCCTATCGAGAACACTGAAGTGATTGATGACCTCATAAAAACTCTTCACTATTTAAAATGCATCATGAGAGTGACATCAAAAACAGTTGGCATAAGCATAATTTTTTTTTCATTTTTTTAATTATTTTATTTGTTTTCAGTGTTCTATAGTCACTTCCATATGACTTAGATTTTTCCCTTCCCTCCCCCGTCCCTACCTGAGATGGCATACAATTTCATAGAGGTTATATATATATACATATATATATATGTATATATATATACATATATATATATGTATATATATATATATATTCCTATTAAATATATTTTCACCTTAGTCATGTTGCACAGAAGAATTAAAGTGAATGGGAGGTATCATAAAACAAATGAAAATGTAATACAAAAGAAAATGATCTACCACATTCTGTGATCAAATTCCATGGTTCTTTCTCTCAATGTGGAAGGCATTTTGCCTTAAAAGACTATTTGGAATTTTATAAGTCCTTGAATTGCAATGAAGTACTAAGTCTACCAGAAAAATTCCTCACACATTATGATTGTTGCTGTGTACAAAGTTCTCCTGATTCTTCTCCTATCACTCAACATCAGTTCATATAAGCTTTTCAATTTAATGTAATCAAAATTATCCATTTTGCACTTCATAATGTTTTCTATCTCTTGTTTAGTCAAAAATTTTTCACTCTTCATAAATCTGATAAATACACTAATTCTTGCTCCATTAATTTGTTTATAGTATCAATCTTTATACCCAGGTCATGTACCCATTAGGACTTTATTCTTATATACAGTGTCAGGCATCAGTCTATGCCTAGTTTCTGCCACATTGTTATTCATTTTTCCCAGCAATTTTTGTCGAACAGTGAGTTCTTATCCCAGAAGCTGAGATCCTTGGGTATATCAAAGAGTAGACTTCTATATTCATTTACTACTCTGTCTTCAGTACCTAAACTATTCTACTTTTTTTTCTAGCTTTCTGTTTCTTAGCCAGTACCAGGTGGTTTTGATATTTGCTTCTTTATACTACAATTTGAGATCTGGTAGAGGTAGGCCACCTTCCCTAGGATTTAGTTTCATTAGCTCTCTCTATATTATGGGCCTTTTGTTCTTCCAGATGAATTTTGATATTATTTTTTCTAGCTCTGCAAAGTAATTATCTGATAGTTTCATTGATATGGCACTGAATAAGTAAATTAATTTAGGTAGAATTGTCATTTTTATTATATTGTCTAGACCCATCCGTGAGCAACTGATGGTATTCCACTTCTTTATTTCTGACTTTATTTTTAGGAAAAGTGTTTTGTAATTGCTTTCATATAGTTACGGGGTTTATTTTGGCAGGTGGACTCCCAAATATTTTACTGCATCTACCGTGGCTTTAAATGGGATTTCTCTTTCTGTCTCTTGCTATTTGACTTTGTTGGTAATATATAGAAATACAGAAGATTTGTGTGGGCTTATTTTGTAACCTGCAACTTTGCCAAAATTATTTATTATTTCAAGTAGTTTTATACTTGATTCTCTGGGATCCTCTAAGTGTATAATTATATAATCACAAAGAGTGATAACTTAGTTTCTTCTTTGCCTGTTTTAATTCTTTCAATTTATTTTTCTTCTCTTATTGCTTCAGGTAGCATTTCTAGTACCACATTTAATAACAGTAGTGACAACAGATATTCTTGTTTAACCCCTGATCTAATTGGAAATGTATCTAACTTATCCCCATTGCATATATAAATGTATCTAACTTATCCCCATTGCTGAAGGTTTTAGATAGATACTGCTTATTATTTTATGGAAAGTTCCATTTATTCCTATGTTCTCCAGTGTTTTCAATAGGAATAGGTGTTGTATTTTGTCCAAAATTTTTTTTTGCATGTATTCACATAATCAGGTGGTTTGCATTAGTTTCGTTGTTAATATGATTAATAATGTTAATAGTTTTCCTAATATTGAACCAGTCCCACCATCCTGGTATAAATAAGCATAACATTTTCTGAAGGAGAAAGTTTAAGCTCACTGTGGTTTTGCCTGTCATTCAATTCATTAGCATCAGTTCACAAACAATATGATAATATTTCTGTATTTCAATATTATTTGCAAATTCAAGAAATTGGGAAAATATTAGTTTCTTGATACATATGTTTAGTAACATATTTGATGTCTCTACTAAAAATGTCAAAATAGGTCTGTCGTGTAATCTTTCTTCAATATTATCAACATATTATGCGGACTCCATAGGGATAAAATTCATTTTGTATATTAAGGAAAGAGAGAACTAGGAGTTGTTTGAATTCAGAAGTTAAATTAAACTAAAGGAAGAAGTTAAGACTTAAATTTACCCTGATATCCTCTGGGCATGACTGATACAGCTTAAAACTATGGAAGGGAAAGCTGTGACTGAATATGGTATAATAATTAATAACCACAACCTGAAACCAAAGGCCAAGGGAAAGGATGTGCTTAAAGTTTTTAATCTCTTTGCAATTATAGCCTTAATATATGTTCTCACAAATGCAAAATGGACCTTAGCATGTTTTGAAATTCTAACAAAAATTCATCTAACATGAACTATTCAAAGAGTTCATACATCCATCAAGTCAACTATTGAAAGATTAGTATTTCCTCATCAAAAAAAGAAAAAGCTTAAAATATTATCTGAGATCATATGATTAGTCAACTATCATGGAAAATATTTGAAACACAAATATTTGAAACTGTTATTTTGAACTGATGAAGTAATGTATACTCTTAGATTTGTGAAATGTAATAGAAAGTGGTATATCTGTAGATGGTGCCAAAGAAGTAGCAGCAATAAAAATGTGCTTTCTATGAGTGATAGAATAAATGGATGTATTTATTGAAATGGAGGGATTTATTATTCCATTAGAGTTTGATCTCATTGAGAACAGGGATTGATGTTTGTTTTTGTATCTCCAGCACTTAGTACAATGCTTCACACATAGCAGGCTCCCAATTAAAAAATATGACAGCTAAGAATGCTGAAATTTTCAGAAAAAAAATAGATAAAAAATGTAATTAAGAAACTCACAATACATTTACAAAAGGAAACAGCAGAAACTATGTAACTCATTTGAATTTGATTATTTTATTATTAGTTTTGATTATTTTTATTTACTTATTTTTGATACTGAGATTCTCTATGGTACCCAGGCTGAAAGTTTGATGACCCCTTATGGCCTCAATTGCAATTCTGAAAGAATCATGTGGGAACTCTAACCGGCTCCATTTTTTTCTGATCTGAACATTTTATCACCATTAATCATCCAATTGACATGCCACTCTAAGCATCTCATTATTTTTTCTATCAGACTTAGTGGGCGTGCTTTATTGGATTTAACCTTCCTGAAGTTTACATTCTCAGATCTTACCAGTTCATGTCTATACTTATAACCTTGATAATTTGAACACATATGTGAAACTTAGTCTATCTTAAAGGTGATCTTACTATATTTAGTACATAGTTTTGAATAAATTGGAAATTGTTTTGTTTCTTGTCATCCAGTGTGATAGTTATCTCTCACAAAATGTTATCTGAAAATTGCATAATCATTCCAGATAGTACCTTTTCTAAATCATTGATAAAGATGATCTTCAGTGTAGAATATCTAGACTGTCAAACACCTCAAATCTTGTGATTCTTTATCTTCTGCCTTCCAGAATGTCATATTACATGTTCCTCCTCTGTCTCAAGTTTCAGGATTTTTTGACCTACTCTTTACATAGCTAGTTCTGGTTGTTTGAAAGTTTTTGTTTTGTTTTATTTTTGTGCTCCCAAGGTGGTGTCATCTAAGGAGACGTGTGGCCTAGGTCTGGGATTTGCCCTTTTCCAGGGAGAGCCTTTGATCCTTCTAACTTCAAGTGATATTTGTCTGCAGGGTCTCTAGTTCTCAGGACCTCTGTTCCTTCATTACCAAAGATGTCCTTTCAATCCTTGAACTTGAAAATAGATAAAGGCTATGGAGTTTTCAGAATACATTTGGTCCACTTCCAGCGCTAGCAAAATGTCTTCTGTAATCTCTTTCTGATCAGTTGTCAGCTTCCCTTACCGTCTCTATCTTGAGAGCTCCTGAACCTGCTACTGCTTCTGTTGTTGCCATCATGTTCTACCAAGGATGTTGCATCTATGTGGGCACAAGGATAGATTCCATTCCACCATCACAGGTATTTTCATTTGTCCTCTTACGTTGTCTTGGTCTAGAAGAATGTCTCATACTGACATTTGTAGGCTTTGCATGTCCTAAATTTGATTTGAGGCATTATTTTAAAGTTATAAAGATTAACTATAGTCCATCCTGTATACTATCCTCTTGATGCTTCACTTAAACTTGCCTTGTTGGTTTTAATAAGGACTATTTATAAAATAAAGCTATTTACCTTTCTATTTTATATTTCCTCTTAATTTCAGGTTGGTGATTTGGTTTGCAATATTCAGAACCCCAAGGAGGAAAGTAGGAAATGAAAGAGATCTAGCCTGTGAATTATAATTGGTTTCTTTATAGACTTTTAGTGTTAGTTTTGTGAACTTTGCTCATTCATTTAACCACTGTTTCATTTTTATTGATATTGTAATAAAGGGGAGTTGCACTAGCTCGTATCCAGTAACCATTTAATTCTGAACTTGTCTGATTACATCTTCTCAGAATCAAAAATTCAAAATAAATATGTTATAGAAAAGGACCTGAAATTATTCTCTGAATTCAGTTGAGTCAAAGATGTTCTGGCTAAAGTAATCATCCTGTCTTTTTGTTAACTGTACTATCTCTTCTACTAGATAAAAATACTTGCACTTAACAAGCATTTGCATATTACATAGACATATCCCTTGATAGTTTTAATCTTTGACACCACATATCATTTATGAGACTGACACTCTAGCTCCTTCAAAAATGATATATTACATCCCTTGAGTCTATCACTCATAGAACATTTTCAATCCATCATCACAAGAATTATTACAAACCTGTTTGATATGTGTACTAAAAAAGGGAAAAGTAGTCTATTTTCTTACTTTTAAAAAATAATAGTATTAAGTTTGAACTCTAGGCTGTCAATTACAATGTCTTCTCTTCTCTGGCTCCAATCACCCACCATGACTTCAATCACCCTCATGATTCCACCATCATTTTCTTTTCTATTCTTCAAATGTGTCATTTCCATAACTATACATACCTAATTGTTAAGGTATATGAGTAACCTAGATAAAGCATCTATTGAGTGTTTATTATATGTATTTACATTACTTTCCATCTTGTATATAGATACATCACTTAACAAGTATTAAGTGATATTAGTGTGGTCAGAAAATAGCTCATTTGACTCTAGGTTTAGAGCTGGAAGGGTCATTAACAATCAGATATTCTGAATCATTTTATAAATAAAGAAACTGAGACTGATGAAATATCTAAGTCAGTGGACTTTGTGAAGTAAAACTGTGACTTATAAGGTCATGCAAATATGACTAGAATATTTCATATCTAAGCCTCTCCTTTTAAATCTGCAGTTTTCCTACAACTATTGCTGCTTGTAGCACCAAAGTGATATTCATAGCACCTACAGCAGCTGTGAATATGCCAGCACAGCTCTGAATCAAAAAATATAACGGACTCTCCATATAGAAAGTAGAAGAAAAACATTTATTCAGACACCAGAAAGCCAAATCCCAACACCAAAAAAACAAATCCATCGTAGCAACAAAGAAATCTATACACATCAATAATGTAGGGGGTATGACCATTTACTCTGTTATTTTTTGCACAACAAACCAGCTACCTTAAACAAAATCCCAAACAAACTCTCAAACTCAGACTAGTTGCTGCCTGCTCATTCTTTCCCAGCTCTGACTCACTTCCTGCTCCACCCCTCCTGCTCTACTCATTCAGCAAACTCCTTCTACCACAGACTTCCAGGTGACCCAGGCAAGTCACATGGGCCTATTAAAGAATGGTAAAGATCTTCATATTTAAATTACCATTACACTTCTACATACATACATACATACATAACCATATATACATGCATACATACATACATTCATTTCCTTCAAACTGGGTGAAGGAGATGAGGAAAAAGTAGTGTGGTTCATAAAAGGTGAAAATAAATCAAAAAACATTATTAAAACTTTCTTATGCAACAGTCATTGTGCTTTACAATGAGATATAAAGAAATGCAAATGTACCATACTTGCCATCAGGATGTCCTTTTGCTCCCTATCTACAAGCTTGAAGTTGTGGAATATGGGTTTTCTCCTGTGTCGTTATAGTTACTAAATGATATAATGTGTGTAAAAAAGAATCATAGACTTTAAAGTGATAAATATATGTTATATTATTATTGTATTTATAATTTTACAGCCATCACATCCACAGTGCAGGTCAGCATATGAAATTAGAGGTGAATTTTTGAGTTGTTTCATAAAAGGTGCAGATGTCACATGAAGGCCAGCAGATGACAAAATAACTCAGAAATGCATAAAATATGTGTGTGGTATTGTATAACATCTAACCAAATATAATAATGTACTATAAACACTACATAAAAGAAAAAAAAATCAAACTTCTTCTCTGGTACAAAGGAAGGGGGTGCAGATTTTCCAAATCAGTAGGGAGGAAGGGGACTCTACCCATAACCACAAGGATGTGGGAGAGATATCTGTGTTAACCTTTGCATGCATATAAATATGAAGATTGTCAAAGCCTAAGGGTACTAAGGGTGTGGATTCACTCACTATCTCCCAGCATTTCCCCTTTGCCTTTCCAATATAATCAAACATCTATTAAGAAAAAGAACTATTAAATGGATCAACTCTTAGCAAAATTAAGCTCTGGGAAGATACTTAATCATTTTGTAGAAACAGAATAACACCAGATTTTCTTTATTTTCATCATTTTATGTATTTGAAGTCTTGGAGCAAAAATTACATAACCCTTTGCCTTGTGCCTTATTTTTCAAATTTGAGCTGGACTTGATGCTTTCTATGATCTCTTCTGTCTCAAATTCTTAGAAAAATGAACTCAGGAGACTAAAGCTAGAAGTAACCTCACACAACTCTCCCTTCTATCCCCTCTTTTAACCACTTTTACCATAGGATAGAGACTGGAATTTTAAGGACTGCTAACTATTCCTCTTTCTACATCCATGTCTCATTCTGGATGCGATGTGCCCACAGGAGTTTAACTCATAAATGAAAATTAAAAATTTTAAAAGCATTCTCCTCTCCCCAATTTTAAGGTTTCTGACTTTAGCTGTCTACATTTTTTCTCTTTTCCTTTAACTTCTCATTCTCCAAATAAGTTAGAATTTGATAAAAATTCTTCAGAGATACAAGAGTTTTAATAAGTTATTCCGTTCCCATAACAACCCTCTGGTGTGGATATTACATTCACTAATGTTGCTATTGTTGTTACTGGTACTACACAAATGAGAAAATTGAGACCTGGAACATTTAGATCACTTGTCCAAGGTCACACACCCACTGCTGTAATTTTTAGCAGTATAATTCTAACCATGGTCACCTGAATCTAATCCCAGGATTCATTTTCATTAAACCCATATTTACTTTTGTCTTTCTCTCTCTCTTCTCTCTCTCTCTCTCTCTCTCTCTCTCTCTCTCTCTCTCTCTCTCTCTTTCCTAAGTCTTTACATTTATACTATTTTTCCCTTGTGAGAAGTGCTCTGCTTTTCTAAAATGTTTTAGCTCCATCATAGATGCTCCATCAGTCCACAATTCCAATAACCCCCTTTGTGTGTCATGATGTGTGATATCATGTAAATATGATAAGCATGTCATTTATGACTTCATCCAAAATTTTGATGAACATAGTAATATAATGTAACACTTAACACAACACTGCTATTCAGATTGAAAACTCTCAAATTCATACCTCTTTAAGATATACAAAATTGAATAAATAACTTTTATTCATTCTTCACAAAGCAGTTTTTTCCAGTATGATGAAATCTATTTAGAAAGGTTGTTGATTGACAATTTTTTTTATTCCCTTACATATTGTTGTCTGAAAAATTCATAAACATGCACTCAATGTTTTCAATTAAAACGGCAGGAAAATGTGACATTTCATTAAAGACTTAAATACAACCTCAAATCAATCCAATACTCCGATTCTGTTCTTTCATCTAAATTCATCTGTGTGACTATATCATTTTTCTCTCTTTCTCTTTCTCTCTCTCTGCTCTTCTCTTTTCTTCTCCCTCTTCCCTCTGTAACAAATTTTGAATACTGTGTATATGTTCACTTACCTTGGTAGTGTACTTTCAAGGCATATACACAAAAACGATCAAGTTGACACATGCATTGCCAGAGCTAGCTCAGTGTTTGAGAGACTACAAAGGTAAGTGTGGGAGAGATAGAGGTATTAGACCGCCTACCAAACTGAAAGTTCACAGAGTTGTTGTGACAACTGCATTGGTGTATGCCTGTGAAACATGGACAATATACCAAACCCATTCCAGGAAACTGAATCACTTTTATTTGAATTGTCTTAGAAAGATTCCAAAGATCACCTGTAAGACAAAATACCTGACATTGAAGTACTTTCTTGTGCTAAACTGCCAACCATCTGGAATCTGCTTCAGAAAGCAAAATTCTGATGAGTTGGTCACATTTTTCAAATGCCAAACCTATGTTTCCCTAAAGAACAACTGTACACAGAACACATGTATATCTGGCAGTCATGTGGTGTTCATAAGAAGTGATACAAGGACCTTCTCAAGGTCTTTCTGAAAAACTTTGAAATTAATTGCATGACATGGAAGATGCTGGCAAAGGAGCACTCAACACAGTGAGCCCACATCAATGAAGGCACTGTGCTATAGGAGTGAAGCAGAATTGTGGTGTCTCAAAAGAAACATAAGATGTGGAAATTTAGAGACATTTCCACTCCAAATGTTCATATGAATTATCTGTGCCTAACCTGTGGTAGAACCTTTAGTGCTCATATTGAGCTGACTCTGAGTTACTGAGTCTACACAGCCAGTCAGACACACTGTAACTTGCCTCTAACAAAGTGATGTCATTATGGTTCTCTTCAAGAATGAAGGACAAAACCCAACACATGCACACACACACACACACACACACACACTACCTAAAGATGTGCATATACTTATACACATATATTTATATATGTGTGTGTATATATATGTATATATGTGTATATATATGTATATATGCAAATGTATGATGCATACAGAGTTGAAACCTTAGAGCAGAATTCACAAACATGTAGTAGTCAAGGACTCTAAAAATGGCTCAGAGTTTTTGGAAGCAGAAGTGAGGAAAGAGCGCATTATATGTGTTAGGTAAGAGCATGTTCAGAGTCATATAGATAGGATATAATGCACTATGTTTAAGTCAGTTTTCAGTCCTAATTAAACCCTGTCAGACTTAAAATCAAGGCAGGTAATTAATGTATGAGGCCAGATATGAACTCAAGTCTTCCTTAATTCAGGCCCATCTTCTATCCATTTTACCAGAAATGGCATAGGAATGTAAATTTTGATTGCTAAAACTTTGCAATATATGTTGGAGCTCACAGGCTAGATTTTTTTTCTTATGGATCTTTTCTTAAACCCAAATGCCTCTTATTCTCATTGGTTGGCCAACAATGGGCCCCAGGATGAACCCCCTATCAACGTTTTTGGACTCTGTTTAACTCTGAGGGAATATAAATAGTAATTGTTTGTTTTGACCAGAAATCCTTAGGGTCTTCCCCTCCTAGATTGAATGTTTGTTTGTTTTTTTAATTAGGTAAAAGAGGCCATTCTGTACCACATTTTCTATCTAGCCTTAATCATTGACTGGCAGTTGCCTCAGTTAAACGAATACCTGTTAAAGAACTTAGCTTAAAAAAGAAAAAATCAGTCTCTCCTACTCCATCCAAGTCCACCCACAGTCATCCTGATGTATATCTTGCCCCCGGGCCCAAAATGCTCTGAGGAAGAGAACCTGGTGACTTTGAAAAGCCCTCTTTCACTTGCACATCATGACATCACCTCCCTGATGTCATGGTCCTCTTTGAGAATGAAGGACAAACAACAACAACCACATGAAGTGTTCATTAAATCAAAGAGCAAGAAAATGAATTCCCAATTAAGTCTCAGCTACGTTTGCCGATTATTTCTGGAATGCTTATCTCTATTGAAGTTTATGCAACCCAGGACATTATATTTCTAAGAAAATGTCAAAAGGCCCTTTCATATATTTATCCACCCTTAGTTGTCTTTTATGATTGCTACTAGTACTATTTGGGAGCCAGGATAAATAGATCATACAGAAGGGGAAAGGATCATAGATTTAGAAGTAGAACAGAAGTTAGAGACCATCAAGTTCAATCTGCTCATTTTAGAGATGAAAAAACAGAAACATGAAGTGATTATTATGATAATATTTAATATAATTTTTGGACTTTAATAAGGACAAGAGCTTGAACTAATCAATTAGAAGAAAAGCCTGGACCTAATAGTCTCTTTGTTCTCTGAAGTAATCTCAGAGAGTATCTCTTCCTATGTCAACAAGGCCAAATGGGGCTGACTTAGCATTCCTTATGAGACCCTGAACCTGAAACACTATCTTGAATAGTGGAACTATTTTTATCATCTTGTGGACTTGTACTATGTTATGACATATTAGTGATAAAACTCAGATGTTCTGAGTTGCAATTTCAATCAACACCTTGTTCACTCTCTTATCTTATTGTATTTAGAACCTACCCAATTAAGAAATTCCTTTTTCATGGTATAGTTAATCTATACCATAAATCTGAGACCATAAATCTGAAGGACACAGACAACCTTGGATCATCCTAAACAGATTTAAGCCTGGTCATTCTTGTGTTACTCAGTCAGAGGTTTTTCTGGCTCTAGATCATGATCTGGCTCCATCTGGTCTTAAGAGAATAAACAATATACATTCTGACTGTTTGCCTTTTTTAACCAAAATTCCAGGTCAACAGTTATGGTGTGATGACATAAGAATTGGAAATGATAAACTAGAATGGAACAGCTCCCCACCTTGCCAAAGACTTAGGCTCCTCAGGATTCTTTTTTTCCTGAAGTCTTAAACCTTGATAGGGCCAGGTAAGTCTTCCTATTCGCTGCTATCAAAGGACTCCCATCAGTTTGGTTGAAGTCCAGAAATTCTTTTTAAGCTAGTTTTGAGGGTGGGGACCAAGTTGCATTAAATTGCTTTGTATTACTTAGGTCTCTCTTGACAATTGATCTTAGGAAAATTAGTACAAATATTACTAGCACTAGTGTCAATTAACTTAACATAGTCTGAATTATGTTGGTCATGATAGGGTTCTTTCGTACATGTCAAAGCTACTTTATCTTGAAACCAAACTAAATTTAAAGGCTAACAAAACATCTAATCAGCCATACAATGTTTCATGGAAGCAAGTTCTTCCCTGAAGAGTCCCAAAGCTGCTCTGCACCAGCCCAGTACTGGCTAACTCCCTCTATCCCAAGGGCCCCAGATTGTTGTTCGCTTTCACTCCCTCAGCTCTATTCTTCATCCCCTTCCTTCCTCCCCTTTCCCTTAAAGGCTTTGATCAGGGGAGGATGACTGCACCTAGCCATTATTTCCCCCCTCCCCACCATCCTTTACCTGCTCTAGCCAGGAGGATGATTTTGTTCAGCCTCTATTGCCTCCTCCTTCTTATGCCTCCCCACCTTCCCTTAAGGGCTCTGGTCTTGAGGAGGACAGTTGCAGTCCATCTACAGACTAGAGGGCTGAACCTATTCTCATGGGACTTATTTCTTTAATATAGTTAGTCAGAAACTTCAGGGAACCAAGACTCCCCACCTTCAATGACCATAGGAGTGTTCCAAGCAAAGGTTGCAGGATCCACCCTTATTCTGTCAGGTCTTAAATCCTTGCAACACCCTTTCCTTGGAGTAAAATAGTCAATTCATGATGGGGATTTCTAACAAGCTTCTAATCTCCCCTCACCTTGTTGTTTATTGTGAGTTCTGTTTGTATTTGTCCGGTTGTTAATTGTCAATTTGTCTGCCAGTGTATGTCTCTGACTGTATCATGTGTGCTGTGAATGAATCTGTTAGCTTGTAAGATTTAAAGAGCAGGCAGCCAGAAACTTTTAAGGGCTGCAGCAAGGAAAGAAACAAAACTTTAAGACTTTTCCTTGTTGTTCTGGTCTGGCCAACCTGGAATTACAATGGAAAGTTAGATCACCTTAGGTAAAATCATTTTGGCAGATTTGCAGGTTGCGAGATTCCTTGTTAAAAAGTTTGGAAATTGATCATTTGGAATTATTAGAAAGAACTCCAAAGATTGTGGGTATCTCCAGGAGCTCACCTTGCTAAAACACCCCCTCCCATTCCTGATTATTTACCATTCCCCACTCCCTCTCAGAGTTAAGAGAGTATTTCAGAACAGGGATTTTTAACAGTCACATGAGTTTATGTTAACTCTCTCTTCCCAGATCAAGTTAAGAGAAGAGAATGGAAGGGGAGTGTAGGAAAAACTTGTCTTCCCCAACTGGGAAAAGGGAGTGTAAGGGCAGCAAATTGCACACTGGCAGTTATTATAACAGTCCTGTGTCCTTGGACATCTTGTAGCCCACCCTTCTAGGTGAAGTTTGGAAATATCACCTATACATTCTGTCCACCCTGTTCCAGCAGCAGCAAACCACCTCAGGCTTAGTAAATTCTGCAGATGTGGGGAAAAGGATAGGTGGATGGATCAGACTTGTGGCAAGCATTTCCTAAGCTCTGCCTACAAGAATCATCATCCCTGGACACCAGTCTCTCTGCTCTTGGTGAACTTCACACTTCTCTGTTCCAGTTGCAAAAATTTATTTTATCTCTATTTGACCTCTTTTCTGATTTGTAAAATAAAGATAATAATGGTTGTTGTTATGGTATCCAGATGATATCATGATTGTAAAATGCTTAACATAAGGACTAGTATATGTTAATACAATATTAAGATCTCTCTAATGTAACTGTTAACTTGGAAGTGTTTTTAATTACCAAAAGTAATAAGATCAATAATTTCTGGAAATGCAAATGATATCATCTGAATTTATTGTTGCACTCTTTCTAAAATTGTATTGTATTTCGGAATTTCTCTTAGACTGTGAAATCTGAGAGGTCATTGTGGGGTAGAAATGTCATCAAAGCAATTTTATTTTGGACCTTGTTGCATATGAATTGGATTCTTAAAAGGATGTGATAAATTTTAATTTGATATTTATTAGGATAGCAGATATTTTTTCATTTGAAATATTGGCTATTAGAAAAATGTACATAGTTTAAATTTATAGTTTATACATATCATTTCCACCACCTATATCCAAGGTGATTAGAAATGCATTGGACTCCTATTGAGCAAATGAGAATCTCTTTTTAAAAAATTGGGGTATGATTTTCAAACCTGTTTCATCTAAGGATGTATTCACATGTGTTAATTTAATAGTTTATGGACTTTCCATGTGCAAGGCCAGGATTTACTTAATTTCTAGTGACATATATGAGGAAAAATGTGTTATTGTGATAAGGCTAAATTAATTAGATATGTCATTCTGGAATTAGAGAACCTAAATCTTGCCATTACAAACATCTTTTTGACTAAGGAACTTTGTGATATCTAGGAATTCTGTAATAACTAAGAATTTAGTTTTGCTATAATAAGTTGTGAATCTGTGTTATTTTACACCATAGTTTAATGAATTCCAGTTTTAAAGGTTTATTTTTGCTTTAATGAGGAAGATATATATATATCCAACTAATTTTCTTCATAAAAGTTTAGTGAAGATCAGAATACATTTTAAATTGTTTTTAAAGAAGGCAAAAATACTTTTAGAAGAAATGCTTTGAAAAATCTTGGGTGATTTTTAGAAAGCCTACTAAAATTTCAAAATAATTTATTGTTAAATTAGGCTGCAAAGTAAAAGAGATCTTACTGTTTTGATGTGAATTTGTAGTCATTACAAGGCCTAAGCAAGAGTTAAAATTTGTATTTGAACTTATTAAATGTAAAAGACAATTCCAGAAGCATCTCATTCTTCTAGAGTGAATACAATTAGGGAAGAATAATAAACTTGTGAACAAAGACATAATTTCATCAAGCTGCAAGGTTAGCCACTAATCTCTTTGCTTTGTTCATGCTGGAATAGTACAGTTATGTTAGTAAAAAGTAATAACTTATGAGCTATCTTGTCTTATGGTTAAAATGTAAAGGAAAGTGGAATAATTAGAAGAATATGGTTGAGAGATTTAGAAAGATACATTAAATTTCAGTTGAAAATATGAAAGGTAGATAATATTGGGGAACAAATGTGAGTTATCTAAACCCTTCTTGTCCTAGATAGTTGTTCTGGATACTTTTGTGTCAGTTTCAGATGGCTTAAGTATTTTTAGAGGGTGTAAGGAAGTATTATAAGAAGACAGGAAAAAAAAGTGACTTGATTTGATAATTAAGAGCTCACTCAAATTTGAGATGGCCCTATCTGAAGGATACTCGTCAATATTTATTTGCTATTTAAAACTGGGGCTGCAATTCACTATTGTTTGAAGCTCTGATTACAGAAATAGTTGTGTAGGTTATCACAAAGCCAATTGGTATGTGCTGCAGGCTGAGAATGGTGGATGCTTGGAAACGTTTTGAAGATGACCTTAGACACAGTCTAGGTAGGATCTTCCTAATTCTATTTCCCAAATGTGCTATCTCCTTTCTGAAAAAGGAAATTCCTCACCTGAATACTCCTAAGCCCTGCCTTCAGCAGCTGTTGACCACATGGTTGGCTGTCAGATAATGTCTCATTCCTGGACTCAAACAGAACTAAAGAAGTTATTTCCTTCTATTAACATATGACATTGTCCCTCTTTTTCTTTTATAGCAAATCTCTATAATCAAGAAGTTCTGTAACTACAATACTAAGTCTATTAAATAATAAAAAGATATTGGGGAATATTTGAGTTATACTTGGAGGCAGGAATGAATAGCTTACAATTTTAACCTATATTCCTGGCCAAATAAATAAATATAATATAGAGATAACATTCTCCAAAGAAGGAAATGATTAAGACAAAGTAAAAACACAAAAATGTAAGGTGATAGATGTCTAATTAAATTGAATAGCATAATTTTGAGGAAAAGCAACAGGTTTAGATTGGATTCTAAAATGTATCATGTTTTTAATAATAAGATCTGAAATCTAGAATTTTCCGCAAAGATTTTCGTAAGATAGTGGTAAAACTAGTGAAAATATTTCTTCTTTATTAAAGTAACTGTCCAATAGTTTTAAAAGGCAGATGAGTTCATTTTATGGATGGACTCTCACATTTTAAAGATTTTTATACCAGGGATAGGATTGCAGTAAAGACAGAAACAGCAAATGATACATCAACTGAAATTCTATGAAGTATCCAAAAATGGAGAACAAATATTAAGTGATCGTACTAATCCATGTTGTCAGAATTATCTGGGAACTTCTAGATCTGAACCAGAGAAGCAGAACTCCCTTTTTGAACTGTCCCAGTCAAAGAAAGGATATCTAGGCATCAGATAAACACTTGAGAAATCTGGGAATCAAAAAGTGATGTTTAAATGAACATTAAGAATGGATTATTGGGATACAAGAAACTTAATGTTAATTAAACTTGGAAATGATGATTGCATTTATCTGTGTGGTTCATGTTTATTTTTTTTTGTTTATATTGGTGACATGTAAGCAAGATCAAAATAAGGTGCAGACCTACGTTGACAGAAGAGATTTCTTCATCAGATAACACTCTATATCAAGGAAATGATGAGTTCTCTCTATATAAACTCATCTTGTACTTGAAAACTTCTTCATAAACTATTTTCTGTGAGATGGAGACAGACTCCCACCTCACTTCTTTGAAATCAAGCAAACATCAAAAAGCATTCCTCAAACATTTACAATGTGCAGTGCAAAGCCCTAGGGATACAAAGAAATATAAAAGATACCCCTACTTTCAAAGAGCTCACAGTGTAATGAGAGAGACAACATGAAAGCAACCATGTACAAAAAGCAATATAGCACATAAATGGGAGATTATCTGAGAATAGAGACTATAATGAAAGGGGATCAGGAAAGCCTTGTTTTAGTAGTTGAGATGTTAACAGGGACATGAAGGAAATCAGGAGATGAAGATGAGGATGAAAGACATTCCAGGCTTGGGATAAAGCCAGTGAAAATGCCTGGAATCCGCAGTAGCAAAATAGTGGATATGGAGAATGGTGAAGGAAAATGTATCCTATATCATCCTATAATATATTTTAAAGAAAAATGAAAAATGAAAGGAGAAAGCAAAGTAAAAAAAAATCAGCAAAGAGATTGACACAGAAAGAGTCAGAAAATATGTGTGAGAGCTCATTTCCACAGAACTTCTACTACTACAAAGGAGTGTTTTCCAATTTATCAAAAAGTAAAATGATCAAATAACATTGTTTTTGACTGTCCTTTATTTAGTTTGTACCGTTGACCTAAATCTGTCTGCGTAACACATTACCAATGAAGTTTGGTAAATATCTTATAATATAGTATGAAATCTTGAGATGATTTTCACATCATCTCTACATCATTTTTATCACTATTTGCTTTATATGATAGGTGCTGTTTCCAAGTGAATTTTGTACTTTTCAAATCAAGTTCTAGATTAAATCTTGTTGATAATTTGGCATAACACAAATTTATAAATTAACTTTGGTGAAATGATTTTTTTCATTAAGTTGGTCCTTCTGGACTGGGAATACTGAATGTCCCTCCAACTATTTAAATTAATAGTTATTCCTTTAAGGGGCAAATTATAGTTAAATCTGTGGAATTATTGTATGTTCTTTGGCTGATTGATCCTTGAGTATTTTATGTGTGTGTCTCATAATTTTGAATAGTATTTCTTTCTTTCTTTCAAACTTTTGCTTGTTAGATTTGTTTGATCATTTTCAGTAATATTGAATTCTTCATGCTGCCATTTGGAGTTTTCTTAGTTACTGAAGTACTTTTTAAAAATTTTCTTCTCCAGTTCACTTTACAGGTGATGAAACTGAGGCAAATAGGGTTAAGTGACTAATGCAGGGTCATATAGCTGGCATCTTTAGATTTGAATTCATGAAGGTGAATATTCCTGATTTCAATCTCAATGCTTTATCCACTGGGCAACCTAGTTTGTTTTTGTTTTGTTTTTTTGTATTTTGTTATTATTACTTAAAAATATCATTTTGGGGGGGAGTACAGGTATATTGTAATATTTAATTTTTCTGAACCTATTGTTTAAATTGGTATCTTGTCATATTTCCTAGCATTTTGTAAGTGAATAATTACTTCATCAACATATACAGTTTCATCTCCTTTTTTCTTATCTTCATATTTTTAATTTTTTTGTCTTAGGTTGTTATTTCTACTATTCCTAGAAATATATTAAATGAGAGTTGGCATTCTTGCTTTACTGCTGCATTTACTGGAAAGACTTCTAGTACTCTCCACATGATTTTAGTTTTAGATGTTTTTGTGATACTAAAAAAATGCCTCATATTTTACCTAGATGGGTATTAGAATAAATGTTTATTAATGGTTGTCAAAGATTTTTCTTTCTGAATCAGTTGAGATATTCACATGGTTACCGATGCCATGAATTTAATATAATTAGTCGTTTGAATTTATATTTTTAGCATGGAATCATTCATGTCTTTTTAGTATAAATCCATCTTGCTCATAATGTGTAATTTCCTTGATGAATGTCTGTATGATAATAAAATTTTATTTTTAGTGAAATTAATGAGATAGATTTGTAATTCTACATTCTTATGTTCTCAACATCTGATTTGAGTATTCAATTATATTGGCCATCTAAAAGTAACATGAAAGAGTATTTTCTTTCTCATTTTTGAAATTGATTTGTTGAGAATTTAAATTAATTACTCCTCAGATTTTGATAGACTTTTGTCCTATGAATTCATCAGATCCAGGAGCAGTTGTATTGTTTTTGCCTTCACTACTTTGACAAACATCGTATTTATTATAATTTTTAATATTTTATTTTCCTGAAATTACATGGAAAGCAATTTTTAACATTTATTTTAAAATTTTGAGTTCCAAATTCTCTCATTCCCGCACCACTTCCCCCGCCCCTGCTGACAATTTTTTATTATTTTTAAAGGAATTATTCATTTTTTTTCTCCCTCTCTAATTTGACTTTTAAAATCCTTCTTGAGCTTTTACAATAAGGGTTTTTGGGCTGAAGACCAGTTCATACTCCCCTTTGATATTTCAGATGTGGATATAATGACAATGCTGTCTTATTTTGAATTTGAGTTTTTATCTTCACTTTCCCCATGGTAGGAATCTATGGTCTTTAATATTCCATGCTGCTTCTTGCTTATGGTGCTTGCCTTTTCTGTGGCTTTTAATGTTGCTCTATTCTTCTGGGGCACAGGGAGTAATATCCATCACCTCTTTTGTTGGATTCTAGGAGCCTGATTTTAGACTTTGTTTCCTGGGGACTCAGGTTCTGGAAGGTGGAGGTTGTGGAGCCTATAGCTTACTTGATACTGAGCTGGAACTGGGGTGGTGGCTGGTACATATTGATGATAGGTGGGGTTTTACTCTGTTTCCCCCAGGCTTACTTTGAAGCTCACAGTTTGATGTGTGGGAGTGGTAGTGGTCTGGCCACTGGAGGTTGCCTCCTCCCCTGTGGTTGTGCTAAAGCTTGGTTAGGCTCAGTAGCTATCTGTCAGTAGCACAAGTGGTGATTCTCCATGATGGTGTCTATAAGTTCTCCTGTCCATCTGAAGGCACACTGTGGGTCCTGGTGTTGGCACTTGCCTAATCCACCACCCTGGGGCTCAGGATCTCCCACTGGTTTACTAAGGTAAGATTTGCCACTGCCTTACTGAGATGACTCCCATCCTGTGCTGGTCCCTTTTAGTCACAGTAAGGCAGAACTTTCCCATTAATTCCCCTAGCATCATGAGCTAAATAACTATTGTACATCATCTTTATGCTAGCTCCACTATTACAGGATTTTTCCTGAGTCAGTATTTTTTGGGTTTTTCAAGGTCAGTGAGAGAGTGACAACAATTTACTGCTTACTTCACCACCTTGAGTCCTGCAAAAGTTTTGATTGTTAATCAATTGAGAAATGCTTCTTATTTTTTTTTATAAATTTGACTCACTTTTGTATATATTTGAGAAATGAAAACTATATCAAAGAAAATTGTCTCAGTTTTTTCACAGTTACGAGTGATTCTTATATTGTCTTCCATTCTATTTCTCACTCTTCTATTCTCTTTTCTTTTACCCTATCACCCCTCAAAAGTGTTTTCTTTCTATCACCTCCTCCAATCTGCCCTTTCTTCTATCAGAACCCCTTCTTTTTTTTAAATTTAATTAATTTTTCAGTTTTCAACAATCACCTCCATAATGTTTAAACATTCTCTCCTTCCCTCCCCATCCCTCTTCAGAATGGCATGCAATTTTATATGGGCTCTATACTTACATTCTTATTAAATATGTTTTCATGTTAGTCATGTTGCACAAGAGAATTAAAATGAATGGGAGAAACCGTGACAAAAATCAAACCAAACCCAAACATAATGAACAGAAAATAGTTTGCTTCATTCTGCATTCCAATTCCATAGTTCTTTCTGTGGATATGGATTGCATTTTGCTTCAATATTACTTGGAGAATATTTTAGGTCTTTGCATTGCTGTGAAAGGCTGTGTCTCAGAAACAGTCCTTGCCCATTATGACTTTTACTGTGTATAATGTTCTCCTGCTCATTTCACTCAGCATCAGTTCGTATAAGTCTTTCCAAGTTTTTCTGAAGTCCACCTGTTCCTCATTTCTTATAGCACAATAGTATTTCCATTGGATTCATACACCACAACTTGTTCAGCTATTCCCCAATTAATTGGCATTCCCTTGATTTCCAGTTCTTGGCCACCACAAAAAAGAACTACTATAAATATTTTTGCACATGTGGGTCCCTCTCCATTTTTATCATCTCTTTAGCATACAGTCTTAGAAGGGATATTTCTGGGTCAAAGGTTATGCACATTTTTGTGGCCCTTTAGGCATAGTTTCAAATTGCTCTCCAGAATAGTTGAATCAGCTAACAGTTCCACTAACAATAAGTAAATGTTCCAAGTCTCCCGCATCTTCTCCAACATTTATCATCTTCCTGTTTTGTTGTTAGACAATCTGATAGGTGTGATGTGGCACCTGAGAGTTGTTTTCATTTGCATCTCTCTAATCAATAGTAATTTAGAGCATTTTTTCCCTTTGTATATAGATAATTTTTATTTATTCCTCTGAAAACTGCCTGTTTATATCCTCTGACCATTTGTCAATTGGGGAATGACTTGTTATCCCTTCTTCTTTTATCTCCTCACCTTCCTACTTTCATGTAGGGTAGGATGGATTTTTATACCAAGTTGAGTGTGTATGTTTTTCCCTCTTCAAATAAATTCTGATAAAAGTAAAGTTCAAGAGTTCCCTGCTATATCTTCCATTTTCCCCTCTACTCTAAAATCTTTTTCATAAGAAAAAAACTTTTTCATGTGAAACTACTTAACCCATTGTACCTATTCCTGTCCCCTTTGCCCAGTGCATTCCTTCTACTCCTCATTTTATTTTGGTTGGTTGTCCTCCTTCATTCTCAAGGAGGAATAAAATGATATCACTTGATGAAGCCAAGTTTTAATGTGTCCGACTGAGGCTGATGTGACCAGTATGAGCTCAGCATGTTCTACCACACTTTGTGCACACATAGTCTGCATGAACATATGGGATGTATGCTCTAAATCTGTGTATCCTACATTTGCTTTGAGGTGTTTCAATTCCGCTTTGCTCATAGAGCACAGCATCTTCTCTGATCTGGGCATGCCATGCTGAGCAGTCCTGTGCCAGTGTCTTCCATGTTACATAATCAATTCCAAAGTTCTTGAGAGAGACCTTGAGAGGATCCTTGTAGCTCCTTTTCTGACCACCATGTGATCACCTGTCCCATATGAGTTTTCCATAAAATAATCCTTATGACTAGTGTACATTTTGCAATCAAACAACTTGGCCAGTCCATCAGAGTTGTGCTCTCTGAAGCATAGTTTGAATATTTCGCAGTTTATTTTAAGAAATGACTTCAATGTCTGGTATCTTATCATGCCAGTTGAGCTTCAGAATCTTCCTAAGAGAGTTCAAATGGAAGTAATTCAGCTTCCTAGCATAGTGTTGGTAGACTGTCCATGTTTCACAGGCATACAATAATGAGGTCAGCACAACAGCTGTGTAGACCTTCATTTTGATAGTCAATCTACCACCTCTTCTCTTCCATACTTTCCTTCAGAGCCTTCCAAACACTGAGCTAGATCTGGCAACGTGTGTGTCAACCTCATTATCAATGTGTACATCCCTGGAACGTATGTACCAAGTACCAAGGTAAGTGAATTTATTTATTCACAGTATTAACAACTTCTCCATTTGTTCTAACTGATGGTTCCCCATATGAACAATTTGGTGCTGGCTGAAGGATCACCTGTGAGTTCTTAGTGTTAATTTTTAGGTCAAAATTAGCACAGGCAGCAAAGAATTAATCCATAGTTTATTGCATCTCAGCTTCAGAGGCGACGCTGAGTGCACAATCACTTGCAACCAGAAAATCATGCACTGACATTTATTTTAAGATATCATCAATCACATTCAACTTATATATGTGACCTCTGTCTATATATATATTTATTCTATGTGCTTCATAATAAGAAAGCTCTTATAAGTTACAAATATCATTTTCCCATTTTGGAATGCAAACCATTTAACATTATTAAGTCCCCTTTGATCTACATGTGAAGTCTCAAAGTAGAATATGAATTGGTTTCACTCCCAAAAGTTCTTAGAAGAGTTCAAAAAGTATTTTAAAAATCAAGTAAGACAGTCAAAAGAAAAATTAGGGGAGAAGGAAGGTAATGAGAATAATGAAGTAAAATTATGAAAAAAAAATTAACAGCTTGGAAAATGAAGCACAATAATTGAATGAAGAAAAACACTCTCTAAAAAGCAGAATTGCCCAAATTTGAAAAATAAAACAACAAATAGTAAAAAAAAAAAAAGAAAAAGAAAAAAATGTCCCCTAAAGAAATCAGCTCCTTTAAAAGTAGAAATGGCCAAACGGAAAAAAAGAGGTACAAAAACTAACCGAAAAAAAAAATTTCATTAAAAATTAGAATTGACTATTGGAAGCTAATGATGCTAAGAGACATCAGAAACCAGTCAAACAAAATCAAAAGAATTAAAACAAATAGAAGAAAATATAATATACCTCATTTGAATAAAAAACATAACCTGGAAAATAGATCCTGGAGAGATCATTTAAAAATTATTGGACTACCTGCCGGCCATGATTCTTTTTTTAAAAAAGAGACTAAATATCATTTTTCAAGAAATTACCAAGGGAAACTGCCCTGGTACTCTAGGACCAGAGGGTAAAAAATAGAAATTGAAAGAATCCACAGATCACCTCATAAAAGGGATCCTAAAATTAAAAAAAAAAATCTAAGGAATATTATACCCAGTTTCAGATGTCTAGGTCAAAGAGAAAACATTGTGAGCAGTCACAAAGAAACAAAGCAAGTATCATGCAGCCACAATCAGGATAATAGAATATTTAGCAGTTTGTATGTTAAAGTACTTGAGGGCTTAAATTATGATACTCTGCTGGGCAAAGGAGCTAGAATTACAACCAAGAATCACATTCCCAGGAAGACTGAGCATAATTCTTCAGGAAAACCACATATTTGCTGCAATAGAGGATTTTTAAGCATTATTGATGAAAAGACCAGAGTTGAATAGAAAATTTGATTTTCAAATAAAAGACCAAAGAGAAGCTAAAAATAAGGTAAATGGGAAAGACAAACCATAAGGGACTAAGTAAAGTTAAGCTATTTACATTCCTACTTGTCACTCATGAGCACTTTCTCATTATTAGAGCGGATAGAAGGAGCATATATAGAAAAAGGTTTCAGATAAGAGTTGAATATGGAGATTTTACTTAAAAGTAAAATTAAGGGGTGAGAAAGGAATGTACTTAGAGGAAGAGAGAGTGGTCAAGTATCTCACATAAAAGAGGCAAGAAACACCTTTTACTGAAAAAGGAAAGAGGGAGGAGGTGAGAAGGAGTGAGGGAACTTTACTTACATCAGAATCGACTCAAATAAGGAATAACATATACACTCTATTGGGTATAGAAATTCATCTTACATGATAAGAAAGTAGGAGGGGAAGGATATAAGAGAAGGGGGTTGATATAAGGGAAGAGAAATTATGGGAGGGTTAGTTACAAAACATTTTTGAGGAGAGATATGGGGAAAAGAGAGAGAAAACATTATAAATTGAGAGGGAATAAGACAGAGGGAAATACAATTAACAATAGTAACTGTGACAGAAAAATTGAAGCACATTTCTCCTAAAGGTCTCATTTCTCAAACATATAGAAAACTGAGTCAAATCCATAAAAGAGCCATCTCCCAATTGACAAATGAATCAAAAGATGTATCAGGGTTCAGATGAAGCAATGAAAACTGTCTGTAGTTATATAAAAAATACTTCAACACTTTATTGATTGGAGATATTCAAACTGAAACAATTCTGAAATACTACCTCATACCTATTAGATTAGTTAGTAAGACAGAAAATGAAAATGATAAATGGTGGAGGAGATGTGGGAATAATATTTGGTTGGTGCGCTGTTGGTGGAGTTGTGAACTGATTCAACCATTCTGTGGAGCAATTTAGAATTATGCCTAAAAGGCTATAAAACTACTTGACCTAGCGATACAGTGATTAGGTTTGTATACCAAAAGAGTTTTGATTTGCTTTGGTTTTATTTTAAAGGAATAGAAGTTATTTGTACAAAAATATTTGTAGAAGTGTTATCTGGGGAGGTCAAAGAATGAAATGTTCAGGGGATACCCATTAATTGCGGAATGGCTGAATAAGTTGAAATAAGTGATTTTGGTGGAATACTCTTATGCTATGGGTAATATTGAGTGGAATACTTTCAGATAAAATCAGCTGATGCAAAGTGAAATGTACTGTATGCAAAGTAACAGCAATATTGCAAGATTGTCATCCATTTATGACTTAAACTGTTCTCAGCAATACAATGGCCCAAAACAATTCTTGAGGATTTATGATGAAAAAATGCTATCTATCCCAAGAAAAATAAGTAATTGTATCTGAATACAGATTGAAAAAAAAATACTTTATTTTCTTGCAGTTTTTGTTTGGTTTTGGTCATATATTTTCTCACAGTATGTCTATTATGGAAATGTTTTTCATGAATACGTAGGGATAATATGTATCTAATTACATGCCGCTCAAAGAGGAGGAGTGGGGAGGAAGGAGGGGAGAGAATTTGGAGCTCAATATTTTATAAAGAAATGCTGAAAATTGTTTTTACATGTACCTGGTGAAAAATAAAATACTGTATTATTATTATTTCAACAAAGAAGGGGAGTTGGCTTGATTAATTAATAAAAAAACAAATAAATAAAATAATAAGTAAAGGAAAACTCCAAAAACTAAAGGAAGACGTAACAAATTACAGTGAGGAGTTGAGAGTAGAGAAGGCTAAAGAGCTGGTTTTTATGACAGTATTGTAAAGTTGGTTAAGCTAAAATATCTGAAGCAACAGAGGAAGAAAGGAAAAATTCAGGAAAAGAAAAACACTTTGCCAAAAAAATTCAGAAAAGTATAAATAACTCTCATAACTTATCTGTGAATAAATTGTGAATGAATGAAAACCAATAAATTGGGGGGCTGAATGAAAGATTGGATAAGAAAATAAAATTCTACAATCAGTGTCTTATAAGAAATACACTTAAAAGGAAAAACCTACACAGGATTCAAATGAGGGCTTGGAATAAAACTTGCTTTTCATCAGGTGAATAAAAATAAAATTATACAATGTAATAAGGATAAATAAAAAAACTACTCAAAGGAACTTTAGACAATAAAGAATATCAATATTACACATATGTTTTAAATGCCTTTACATATAAATTCATAGAGGAAAAATTAACAGAATCACATGAAATGAAGAAAAAGGAGACTATTTCAGAGAATCCTGAGTAATATGAAGTGTCACAATTAGAACTGTGCAGAACCAGGAGCACAATATCATAAAATGCAGTATGACATTTAAGAAAAAAAAAAATCTTTGAAAGTTTAAACAACTCTGACCAATGCAATGATGAATAAAGTTTCCAAAAGTATGAAAGAAAGCATTTAACTCAGCCTCCTGACAGAAATGAGAGACAAAATCATGCAGAAACATACATTTTTAGACATGTCTCTCTCTCCATCTCTGTGTCTTTTTCTCTGTGGCTCTCTCTATCTCTTCTAATTAATTTTAAAATACAAAGAAATATTTTAAAAATGAAGAAAAGTCAAAGATCCATAGAATTTGAGAAACACCAAGGAAGCCATAACTACATAGCTTTCATAAAATTGTTGAGCCATGTTATTTCAGAGTTGGAAAGCTGATCCAAATAATCCCTCATATAGCAACTGTAATTTAAGAAAATAGTGAACTGAGGCAGATTTCCATACAAGATAACACTTATTAGTAGAATCATGCTTCTTCCTATCAACAAATGGGTCAATGACTTACTTTCATTTATTCTAAAGACCCAAGCAAACTGGAAGTTCCCTTTATATAGGTTTTGGGGAGTACAGAACAAAGTACAGAAGATGGGAGAGGGCATCATGGAATTATGACAACATAATTCTTTACAAAGCTGAGGAATAAGAGAAGAACATGATTAGTTAGAAGTTTGATAATGGGTGCTAGCAACAGTCCCTTTGTCTCATGAGATTAAGAATACTGCTCATTGTTTAATGTCAGGTGCAAGGTGGCAGCCCAGACTTTTGGAGAGCAGACCACATATGCTTGAAGGATAGCTTGGTGGTGTAAAGATATTAGGCCTGACTACTTTGCTTTCTCACACATTCTACAAAGTTAGCAAAATTCCTTGAGGCAAGAATCGATCAGTGATTAGCAAAAGAGCTAAATTTCTAAAATTAACTCATTATAGGTCAACTGATTTCTAAACTAAGTTCAAAAACAAAGAACCACGATAAGTTACAAAGCATAAAGAGTTATAGGACAAAATCAAGAGGATTGATAAGAAAATTACACATGATCAATATTAATCTTCTCACCTAGGAAAAAATTTTCTACTTACAAATTATTTAGTATGCAGAAAAAGAAAACTAAGAATTTAGAATCACAAGATATGTACTGAACCCTGACTTTGCCCATTCAATGATCAGATGAATCAATTATATTTTATCCTTTAAGTTTCATGTTCTATATCTGATGAGGATAATTATGTTTGCACTTTGTACATAATTTTATATTTTTAGTGAATCTTTAAAAAAATTAAAAAAAAACTTCTGAGGGTAAAGCCAAGATAGTATAGTACATAAAGCACTCATCTGAGCTCTCCTGATATTCTACTCTAAACAACTTTAAAATAACACCTCAAATCAAATTCAGGAGTGCCAGAGCCAACAAATAGGCACATTAAGGCATTCATCCATCCGAAGACAACTTAGGAAGTCAAAAAAATATAAAATATAGTGGAGGTTATAGAGGTTGAGGCCAATCCATGGATAAAACAGTAGTGATGGAACCAGGAGATGATGACAGAAGAAGAAACAACTTTGAGAGTTCTCAAATCAGAGACAGTAAGAGGACCTGACAATTTATCAGAAAGATAGGATAGGGCATAGTTGTGCTAGCCCAGGACACAAGATCAGAAACTGTTTGGCAACTATATCACATATGACTATTTCTGGGTCATAGTTCATGGACAGAGAGGAGAATTTTTATTGAAGGGGAAGTGGAAGTTCTGAGACACAATATTTGTTTTGTTCACAATATTACTTGTAGTCCTAACAGATTAGGGAACTGAGGAGCCATATTATTTCTGATCCCTGGGAAACAAGAGCCGTGAGGAGTCATATCAAAACTGTAATCCCAAAGGAACAGGGGCCATTTCCAGAGAAGGGACAAACATACAGATCAGGAGAGCAATGAACCCTCTCCATCTCAATTTTGTGCCCCTTGAGTTCTGAGGTACCTATTCTTTAGGAATATCATATTTAATATTATCTGAAACAGGGTATGTGAAAAATGTGAGTTCCTTGTCTTTTTCCTTTGGTAGTTTTGCATGTACCTAAAAGATAGGTTGGTTCTGGGTTTGAATAGGCTCTCTCTCTGGTAAAATAAATGTTCCTGTGTTTTAGTTCAGCCCCATATCCCAACAACAAACTTGTCTATTTATTTTGTTTTAGTTTTAGTTTCCTTTTGCTACAAAACCAGAGTTAGCATCACATTATAAAAATTAAAAAAAAAATTCAGTCAGAACTGATAAGGTTTTTTTAATGAAATAGGGTGAAAATGAGCAAACAGCAACAAAAAATAATATAACCATAAAAAGCTATCATTGTGAAAAGGAAGATCAAGAATCCAACTCAGAAGAATAAAATGAAGTCAAACAGGTAGTAGCAATATTTCAAAGAAATATGTGAATTGGATATGTCTAGCTAAAATTCATGGAAGAGCTAAGATAAAATTTTTCAAAATCAAATAAGAGTGTTAGAGGAAAAAAAGGTCCAAAAAAGAAAACAAAGGGAGAAAATTATGAAAAGACAATAATTCATCTTTCTTTATTTTCGAAGAGAACCAATGACATGCATTTGAAGTAGATTAAAGTCATTAGCCTCACTCTCTCTTTGAAAAATACAGCCTGTATTGAATTGCTTGCCTTCTCAGTGGGGATGGGTAGGGAAGGAGGGATTGAAAGAAGATGTAATTCAAAGTATTAGAAACAAATGCTAAGAATTATTATTACATATAATCGGAAAATAAGAAACACAGGTAATGGGATATAGAAATTTATCTTGCCCTACAAGAAAAGAGAGAAGATGGGGATAAGGGAAGGGTGGGGTGTGATAGAAGGGAAGGCTCATTGAGGGAAAGAATAATCAGAATGCAATGTATTAGGGATTGGGGGGAGGGGAGAAAAATTGGACATGTTACAAAGTGATGTAAAAGCAATTAGTATTAAAACACTTGACTGAATTAATTACTGAGACTAAATAAGAGAAATCTTTAGTTTGGGGAAATGAATTTTGATCAAAGTCTCCTAGAGGCAGGTAATTTCAGGTAAAATTTTGCATTGATGGAAAAGTTAAGGTTTTAATGGTAAATTTGATTTTGTGATTGTTATTTAAGCAGGAGCTAGAATAGGTATAGAAAGGCATGTAAGTCAATTAAGACTTGCCTTAAAAGATGTTCCTTCAGCAATGGGAAATTGCAGTCATATCTCAAATCTGTTTTTTTGGAACTTGCTATTTTAAGATGCTATGGGACTATTAACTGACTGTCCTTCTGAGTCTAACTCCAGGTATGGATAGCAAGAAAGGCGGTCTGAGCCTCCAATCCATGTTGCCAATAATCCTGTGAAATGCTGGTATGAACTACAAAAAGTGATCTCATGGGAAGGGTGGGAGAGTGGCTGTTCAGCCTGGGCTGAGGTAGGATTCTCCTGACACAATTTCTCCACTGACACCTGGAAGATTCTAAGCCTCACTGAATGCAAGTGGACAATCTACTCTGGCCTGGAACTGACATGAAGTTGAGAAGATATTGTTTTGCTGCAGTGTCCCTATGCTTAGTGGCAATTTCCTATAGTTAAAAGGTTTGTAAGCTTAATACCAGATGTATTAAATTATGCATTGTTGGTAGGGGAATATCCAAGGTCAAGTCTAAAATTAAGCTATTAGACTTAAGACTTTGGACCAACAAAAATAAGTTAGGGTCCTTTAATTCTTAGTGATAGTGATAGGTCAAGGCATAAATAGTTATTATTTGTGTCTTAGTTGGTTAATGTAAAAAAATCTGTTTATAGTCTATATTGTAAATGCTTTAAAAGAAATAACACCTGCCAAAAGTTGGAATTACGTGACATGAACTGTGTTAAAAATGAAAAAATTAAAAAAGAAAAAAAGAAATAGAGTAGTGGAACAGTTTGTTAAATTAAGTGCACAATCTGTAGTCATAAATTACATACTAATCTAGTGTATCATGTTCCTGAAGATACAAACTTATGGTTTAAGAAGTTGCATTTTGGCAAAAATTATTAGAGGAAAATTGGAAAACAGTTTGACAGAAACTAGGCATAGGGAATAGAGCAAATTAAAATAAGACAAAAATGGATAAAGGATCTTGACATAAAGGTTGGCATCCTTAGTTAATTAAAGGAACATGGAAAAATGTACCTGACATATCTATGATAAAGGGAAGAGTCTATGCCCAAACAAGAGATTAAAAAGGATCACTGGAAGTAAAATGCACCATTTTGATCATATGACTTTTTAGGAATGTATAAATAAAACTAACACAGCTAAAATTAAAAGAAAAAAAAGAAACTGGAGAAAAAGTTTACTGCAAGATCCTCTGATAAAGCCATGTGTGTGATGTATATATATGTATATTATATAGGTATGTATGCATATTTATATGCATGTGCATTCATTTGTGGCATATATATTATCGTGTGTACATATGTATATATTCATATGTACAATTGAGTCAAATTATACACACACATATATGTATACGGATGTATATATGCACCCACTATGTGTATATGTGTGTATGTATGTGTATGTACATATGGATATATGTGTGTTGATGTGTATATGTGCGTATGTATGTGTGTATATGCCATTCTCCAGTTGATGAATAGGCAAAGTTTATGAACAGTTTTCAGAAGAAGGAATCAATGCTATTAATAGTCATAGAAAGAAATGCTCTATGTCACTATTGATCAGAGAGATGGAAATTGGAATAACTCTGAGATACCACCTCACATCTATCAGATTGGTTAACATGACAGAAAAGGAAAATGACAAATGCTGGAGGGAGATGTGCAAAACAATAGAATACATATGCCCTGTTATTGGAGTTATGACCCAAATGACCCATCCTGCCAAAAAATTTGAAGCTATTCCCAAAGGTATATAAAACTGTACCTATCCACTGACCCAGTTATGTCACATGTATACAAAAGACATAAAGAAAAAGAAAAGACAATCTATTTGCACAAAAATAGAGTAGCTCTTTTGTATGAGGGAAATAATTAGCAAATGAGGGGATAGACAACAGTTGGAAAATTGAACAATAATTTATGGAATATGATTGTAATTGAAAAGTATTCTTAGAAAAGACAAGGGGGGGCAGAGCCAAGATGGAGGAGTAGAAAGACTCACATATGCTAGCTCCGAACCCACAGCCCATGGATTTCCTCTAAAAAGAACTCCCAACAAATTCTGGAACAGTGGAAGCCACACAGCAACACAGTGAAGGAGATTTCTGTTCCAGTGAGCCCTGAAAAACCAATTCCAAAGGTCAATCACGCACCGGACGGGAGCTGAGCCCTGCCCTGCCCCAGCCACGTGGCACTGAGAGGAAAGGGCAGATCCGAGCAGGCTTCAGGGACAGAATCACCACGAAGGTCTCTCCACCCACAGACTCACAGGTCAGTGAGAGAGACGGGCTGCGAGGGGAATGGGGTATCTCCGGGACTCAGGCCCCTCGGGAGGCAGCAGGAGAGGCAGCAGGCAGCCAGAGGCTCCCAGAGGAGGCAAGAGCTCTGCAGGAGCTCCATTGCAAAAGGTTTCTGCATAAACCCCCTGAGGAAACTGAGACTAGGAGGTGGCCCTGCCCCCACCTGAGCATCAGAAATTAAGCTCGCATTGAATACCACCCAGGCCTGCCACCAAGAGCCCTGAGTCTGGGGAGCAGCATTTGAATCTCAGTTGGACAGACTTAGGTGAGGGGGAGAGGACTCTCAGAAGTCAAGTACCTAGCTGGGAAAATGCCCAGAAAAGGGAAAAAAATAAGACCATAGAAGGTTATTTTCTTGGGGAGCAAATGATTCCAACCTTCCTTTCTGACGAGGAAGAAAATTGCTTACCATAAGGTAAAGACATAAGAGTCAAGCCTCTGTATCCCAAACATCTGAAATAGATGTCCAATGTGCTCAGGCCATGGAAGAGCTCAAAAAGGATTTTGAATATCAAGTTAGACAAGTGGAGGAAAAACTGGGAAAAGAAATGAGAGGGATGCAAGAAAAAAACATGAAAAACAGGTCAATACCTTAATAAAGGAGACCCCAAAAAATGCTGAAGAAAATAACACCTTGAGAAATAGGCTAACTCAATTGGCAAAAGAGGTTCAAAAAGCCAATGAGGAGAACAATGCTTTCAAAAGCAGAATTAGCCAAGTGGAAAAAAAGGTGCAAAAGCTCACTGAAGAAAATAGTTCTCTCAAAATTAGAATGGAACAGATGGAGGCCAATGACTTTCTGAGAAACCAAGAAATCACAAAACAAAACCAAAAGAATGACAAAATGGAAGATAATGTGAAATATCTCATTGGAAAAACAACTGACCTGGAAAATAGATCCAGGAGAGACAATTTAAAAATTATGGGACTAC
>CM053769.1:143704819-143731446 GCA_028658325.1 Potorous gilbertii
GAAAGTTATCTGTCCCTACAGGACAAAATAGAAGATGGGGTAAGGGAAGGGAGGGATGAAAGTAGAGATGGCATATTGGTGATATGGGTAATTAGAATGCTCAGTGTATTGGGGAGGGGGGAGGGTACAAATGGGGGGAAAATTTTGGAACCCAAAATCTTGTGGAAATATGAATGTAAAAAGTTAAATAAATTTATTTTTAAAAATATATAAAAAAATAAAATAAATTTTTCAACCTAAAAAAAAAAGGAAAAGAAAGACAAGCAGAATTCTGTGAGAAAATCTAAGAACCTATATGAACTGATGTAGAGTGAAGTGAACAGAACCAGGATATTATTATAAATAGTAACAGCTCTATTACAAGAGTGATCAACTGTAAAACAGCTAGATACTTTGATCAAGACAGTGATCCAAGACAATTTCAAAAGACTCATGATGAAAAACGCTATTGAGCCCCAGAGAGACAACTGATGAATTCTTAGGACAACAGGAAGAATTCATTTTTAATTAAAAATAATCTTGCTTTTGTAAAAGCATTTGCTTTTACGACATGGATAATACAGAAATATGTTTGTATGACTTCATTTATGTAATAGATATATTATTTGCCTTCTTAAGGTATGGGAGAGGTGTCAAATTGGGAGACATAATTTGGAACTAAAATTCTTTAAAAAGTAATAATTTTACATACATTTGGAACATTTTATAAGGTAAATTATAAAATGTATTTTAAAAAATAAATGAATTTTCCTATAAAATATTTAATTTGTAATCATTTATTATTTTTTCTTCCCTTTATCCTCAACTGTGTGTATGCTTTAAAAATTCACCTATGATTATCAATATGCACATTCTGTTAAAACAAGTGCTTATATTGGTTATGTCTAAAATGTACATTTCTTCATTTTAAGGTCTCTCTTGTAGGATATGGGATGTGTGTTTGCTCTCCTGTGAACTCTTCATTTATCATTTCAATTAATTAGTTATAAAGTTTTTAAAAAAATTTTCTAGGCAATATTATTTTCATTGTGTGAATTGTCGTTTAATACTATTTAATTAAATCCAAATTATTTCCTAACTCTAACTTCCTCTTAAAAGCTCCATTTTTTCATTATTTATAACACTATAAGAATATATTATGCTCAAGATATCATTATTCATCTGGTCATTCCCCAATAATAGCATACCAGCCCAGCTTTGAACTCTTGGTTCCTACAAAATCTAGCTTTTTTGGATATATGTGTGCATGAGCGTGTGTGTGTGTGTGTGTGTGTGTGTGTGTGTGTGTGTGTGTGTATTTCTTCTTTGTAGTTCTCTGACCTAGAGGTTTAGTAGTGTTATTGTGTGGTCAAGTGGTACACACAGTACAATTACCTTTGAATGTGTGGTAGATGAGCCCCAAAATCCATCCATGTAACAATATTATTCTTGCTTTCCTTTAAATCATTTGCAGGTACTCCTTAAGGAGATAGAAGTGTTCTTGAAGAAAAAAGAAATACAATCAGCTATCCCACAAGTATGAGTGGAGGAGGTCTACATCAAAGTTAACCTAATTTTGAGGGCATTGAGAAAGCAATTCTGAGATCTGAGAGGACACTGAATATGTTAAGCATGAACAAAATGTTCCAGGCATGTCATAATATAATTCTTTTAAAATGGTGAGTGAAAGACTATGGATGAATAGAAAAGACTTGTCTGTTTCCTTATCTATAAAAATACATAAGCAATGAGCCCATATTTATTGAAGATACTGTAAAAGATTGGTAAGATTTTCACAACATTCCATAAGCGATTATAACTATAAAGTTATGAACTATAAATATATAGATATCATAATATCTCATTGTGTTAATCTTTATCTGACATTTAAATAAATTAATTTATTGGAATCTTATTTCACTTAATAGGTTTTCTTCCAAAATGCATTTCCCATGAATATATGCCAAAATTTTACAAAATATTTTCTAAGTTATAAAAAGTGGAGATAACCTTGTTTATTGACTCTCTGACTGTTACTATTAATGGGGAAAAACTTAATACAAGAAGATGTTTGCTCATCAAAGAAGTTTATCATCTTCATGGAGGGTAGGTAGTGCTGAATCTAAGCCAAAGGTTTCCTCAGAGATGAGGAATTCCTACATATGTTCCTATTTGCAGTTAGCGTTGTTATGATTGCCTCAAGTTCTGCTATATCTACTGAGCTTCTTGAATTTAAAAGAGTTTGGCCTGTCTCTCAAAGGATAATGAAGTAAATGAAGACCAAATGCCTGGCATGCAGATTCTGAAGTACCAAAGAAAACATGCAATGTTCATCTATGAGGAGATAGATATGTATTTATCTCCATATATTTATATATCTATCTGTTTATCTGTCCCTATTTCTCTATATCTTTATGAAAAACTGAATAAAAGCATTAAACCATTTGAAAGTAGAATTAAACAGAAAAAAAAACTTTAAGAAATTTAAAAGTTCTTATAATGACCCAATTTTCATTTTGAATCCAAGGCTTATATTTTAATCTAAGTTTCTTCTGTTGCCTTGATGTTTTAGAATGACTGTAAATGTAAAACATTTCCAAATAATTGAAATTGTAGTTTACTTATTCTCGTAGAATTTGCTCAGAGGGAATAATACACACACTCATTTGAGTATAGAAATCGACCTTGCCACACAGGAAAGTAGAAAGGAAAGGGAATAAGAGAAGTGGGGGAGCTGATAGAAGGGAGAGAAGTTTTGGAGAGGTCAAAGTGAAAGCAAAATAATTCTGAAAATGGACAGGGTAAAAGGACAGCAAGAGTAGGTTGAACAGAGGGAATAGAATATAGAGAAATACATACTTCATAACCATTAGAGTCTTTACATTGAATTTCTCTCATGAGGATTTCATTTCACACACACACACAACACACACACACACACACACACACACATATATATATATATATATATATATATATATATGTATGTATGTATATACCTGAATCAAATGTATGGAGATAAGAGCCATTTCTCAGTTAATGAATGGTTAAAGGATATGAACAGGCAGTTTTCAAACAAAGTAATTGTTTACCTATAGTCATATAAAAATGTTCTAAATCACTATTAATGAGAGAAATTTAAATTAAAACAATTCTGAGCTGCTTTATCATACCTGTTCAATTATCTAATAAGACATAAAAGGAAAATGACAAATATTTGAAGGGATGTGGAAAAATTAAAACACTAGTTTAATATTGGTGAAGTTATATACTGATTCAACCATTCAGGAAAGCAATGTGGAACTGTGCGCAAAGGGCTATAAAACTTTGCATAATCTTCCACCAAGAAATACCACTACTAGGCCTGTATCCCAAAGGGATTAAAAAAAGGAAAAGGGTGTTTGCATACAAAAATTCATACAATAGCTCTTTTAGTGGTGACAAAATATTGGAAATTGAAGGAATGTCCATCAATTGGGGAATGGCTAAAAAATTTGTTACATATGATTGTGATGGAATGCTATATTACTTTAAAAAATGATGAGCAGAATGTTCTCAGATAAAACCTGGAAAGACTTGCATTAACTGATGCAAAGTGACTTGAGCCAAATCAGGGTAATATTATGCATAGTAACAGTTTTATTATATGATAATCTACTATGAATAATTTAGTTATTCTCAGTAATACAATGATCCAAGATAATTCAATAGGTCTTATGATGAAATATTCTGTCCATCTCCAGAGAAATAACTGGTACAACCTGAATGCAAATGAAAGACACCTTTTTTATTTTTGAATTGTCAGTTTTTCTTGTCTGTTTACTTTCACAATGACTGACATGCAAATATGTTTTTCATGACTACATGTGTCTAACCTAGGTCAAATTACTTGCATTCTCAATGCTGGGGAGGGAATGGAGAGAGAGAGTTTAGAACTCAAAATTTAAAAAAAAGACTGCTAAAATTGTTTCTTTATGTAACTTGAAAAAATATATAAAATAAGAAAAATAAATTGCGATTCAAACAAAAGGCAACAGACAATCATGTGTTGGATGTGAACAGGTTGTGACATATTAAGCACCAAGACCTATAAAGGAAAATTTATGTAGAGTATGTCATTAGCCAAATGATATATTTATTGTCCTACTTTTGTGCCCTTCAAAACCTCAGTACTGCCATCTAACCTACTGATGTAACATAAAGACCACTGGGCCTTGCCATCTGTCCTGCTAATACAACTTTAGACTTTCCATCTGCTTCAGAGCTGAACTTATTTTTAATTGTTGTCTCCCTCAATTTGAGTGTTCATTTCTTTAGAGTAAGAGCTGTCTTGTTTATTTATATGGATGTTTCCATTTCTTAGCAGGGTTCTTAGTCCAGAGAAAGCATTTAATATACTACTTTATTTAAGTAATACCAGAAGATTGTGTAGGCCTGTATTAACACTGATGGATACCAAATGACAGCTTATGTGCTCCATTAAGATCTCCAATGTGAATCATATTTGAGGAATGTTCAAAGCACATGGACTGTCTCACTGAAGCAAGGTTATGGAAGAACATGGATGAAAGGCAAGTATAAATAATTTGTCTTCTATATTATTTGAAAGGACAAGAAAGCCAATTAAAACATAGGAAGAATCAGAGTATAAATTGACCCAATAATGTAGTAGAGGGAAAGAGATAGAGACATAAAGTGAGGGAGAAAAGGAGAGAGTAGAACAAGAAGAGAAAGAGAGAGAGAGAGAGAGAGAGAGAGAGAGAGAGAGAGAGAAATTCCATAGAAGGCAGAGAGAAATGAGTTCAAGAATACAAGTAGAATGATTAGTTTTGATGCTTCAAAGTCACATCTCCCTCAGAGATTATATAATAAGGAGAATAGGATGTATGGATGATGATATTCAGCTATTTTGTTTCTGAAATAGAAGAGATTGACATTACTATCATCATCAACAGCAACAACAGTATTTTTCTTCCATGAAACATAATTTAATAAAATCTAAGTTCATATAAATCTACTAAGAAGATGTCACAGATTATGAAAATGACAGCCTACATATGTAGAAAAAATAAAGGGAAATGATAGCAACTGCTTTTTTGGCAAGGCCAAATATTGCATATTGAATATTATATTCAAATTTGAGAACAGCATTTTGCATTGATTTTGAAATCCTGGAAGATACCCAAGTATAGATGATCTTGTTGGAGTAGTAAATTCAAAATTACATCAAATGAGGTGTACTTGAAGGAATATGCTCCTTCCCATGAAGATGGATTTTTGCTAATATAAGAGAGGGCCTATAATACAGATCATATCATACAGGCCATATGATCAAATGTTTCAAGAGCTGTGTCATGGGAAATGATTATACTGATTCTATTTGGTCACAAACATCAGAATTAAGACAAAAGCTTAAAAATTGTGGAGGAAAATCTTGATGCCATATAAAGAAAGCTTAAAAATTGTGGAGGAAAGTCTTGATGCCATATAAAGAAAGTTGTATTAACCAAAATGTAATGAGTGAGAATAAGTTGACCATATCTGAAAGTATTCTAGCAAAAAGGTAGTTTGTTACTTATCTAATAATCAGTAGCATTCAATACTGAAATATATAGGTTTTATTGTCTTTTGATATATCTTCTGTCCCTGAAATTGTAGGATGAAAATTTTTTTTAATGTTTCCATATGTATTCAGATATCATCTGTTCTTTGCCTGGGAATAAATAGCATTTTAATCATTAATCCTTCAGAGTTGTTTTGGATCATTGTATTGCTGAGACTAGCTGTGTCATTCATAGCAGATCATCTTGTAATATTGCTGTTACTTTGTATGCAGAACATTTCGTTTAATATCAGCTCATGCAAGTCCTTTTAGCTTTTCTTCTGAAAGCACTTTGCTCATCATTTCTTATAACACAATGGTATTATTCCATCATAATCAGATGCCATTATTTGTTCAACCATTCCCCAATTAATGGGCATCCCCTCAATTTCCAATTCCTTGACACCAGAAAAGAGCTCCCATGAATATTTTTGTACAAATAGGTCCTTTTCCTTTTTTCTATCTCTTTTGGGATACAGACCTAAAAGTGGTACTGCCAGGTCAAAGAGGAAGCATGGTTATGTAACCTTTTGAGTATAGTTTTCGATTGCTCTTCGGAATGGTTGAATCAGTTCACATTCTCCACCAACAGCACATTAATGTTTTATTTTCCCTAGGTCCCATTGAATTTGTCATTTACCTTTCTATCCTCTTAGTCAGCCTTATAGGTATGAAGTAGTGTCTCATAATTATTTAAATTTGCATTTCTTCAATCAATGGTGAATGAGAGCATTTTTTTCCACATAGTTACAGGTAGCATTGATTAAGTAATCATCTGAAAATCTTCTTTTTTTATTATTTATCAATTGGGGAATAACTTATTTTTTTAAATAAAATTGATTCAGTTCTCTATTTGTTTGAGAAATGAGGGCTTTATCAGAAGAACCTCCTTCTTTTGCATTTACTGTTGAAAACTTATTTTCCTTCTATCCAATCCACCCATTTATTCTATTCTGTCTCTCTCCTCTCATCCCGTACCTTCTAAAAAGTGTTTTTTTTCTGACTATTCTCTCCCCCAATTTGCTCTCCCTTCTATAACCCCACTTCTTTTATCACCCTAGGCTGCTACTTTCTTGTTGTTTAAGACAGATTTCTATATCCAATTGAGTGTGTCTGTTATTCTCGCTTTGAGCCAATTCTGATGAAAGGAAGGTTGACTCACTGCCGTGCACATCCTCCCTTATTCTCACCACTGTAAAAGCTTTTCTTTGGCTCTTTTATGTGACATAATTTACCCCATCCTTGCTCTCCCTTTCCCTTTTTTCCAAGTATGTTCCTCCCTGACCCCTTATTATTTTTAGATAGCATCCCTTCGTATTCAGTTCACACCTATACCCTCAGTCTATATATACTCTTTATAACTGCCCTGATAGTAAGAAAGTTGTTAAGAGCTACTGGTCTCATATTCCTATGTTGGAATGTAAACAGTTTAACTCCTCATTAATTCCCTTATGTCTTCTTTTCCCTTCTCACCTTTTTGTGATTCTCTTGAGTCTTGTATTTGAAAATCAGATTTTCTATTCAGCTCTGGTCTTTTCATTAGAAAAGCTTGAAAGTCCGTTACTTCATTGAATATCCATTTTTCCCCTTATGGATTATATTGTTTCACTGATATTTGATTTTTGCTTGTAATCTTAACTCCTTTGCCCTCTAGCATATCATATTCCAAGCCCTCTGGTTCTTGAATATAGAAGCTGATAAATTTTGTGTTATCCTGACTAGCTTGATAATAATTAATTTTTTCTCCCTCTGGTTGCTTGCAATATTTTCTCCTTGACCTTGGAGTTCGGGAATAATATTGCTAAGATCTTTTTTTTTCCATTTTGGGATAGCTTGCATGAGGCAATCATTGGATTCTTTACATTTATATTTTACCCTCTGTTTCTGGAATATCAGGGCTTGAAAGATGATATCTAGGCTTTTGTTGTTTTTTCCTTTGTTAGTTTTTAAAATCATGACTTTCAAGTAGTCATACACACACACACACACACACACACACATATATATTCTCTCTCCTGGATCTGTTTTCCAGATCAGTTGTATTTTACATTGTCTTTTATTCTTTTCATTTTTACTTTATTGTTTCTTCATTCTCATAAAGTCACTAGCTTCTAATTCTATTTTTATTGCTCCATTCTGATGCTTAAAGAATTATTTTCTTCATGAGCTTTTTACATCCTTTTCTTTTTGGCCATTTCTGTGTTTTAAGGATTTGTTGTTTTTGCTTGTTCTTAATTTTGTGCTTCTATTTCCATTTGGCCAGTTCCACTTTTTGAGGCATTCTTCTCATCATTGACTTTTTGTACCTGTTATACCATTTGGCCTAAGCTATTTTTAAGGTTTAATTTTCTTCAGTATTTTTTGTGTCTCCTTTACCAAACTGCTGATTTGTTTTTTATCATTTTCTTGCAACACTTTCATTTCTCTTCTCAATTTTTCTGTTACCTCTCTTACTTGATTTTTAAAATATCTTTTAAGCTCTTTCATGGCCTGAGACAAATTCTTATCTTTCTTGAAGACTTTTGATGTAGGAACTTTAACTTTGTTATCTTCTTCTGAATGTGTGTTTTAATTTTCCTTGTCACCATATGTATCAGCAAGGAGTCTGGCATACACAGGAGGGCTTGCTGTACAGGTTCTTATATCTGCTTTTGTAAAAGAAAAGCTACTTCTGAGGTGTTAGCATTCTACTTTAATTGAGCACATATATCATTTATTTAGTTCCAGGGAAAAAGTCATCACCCTGAACTTTAGAGAAAATACAAACAGAAATTACAAGCAGAAATTATAAACAGGAAGACAAACAGACAGGGCTTCCAAGTATCTGACCATAGACAATACATACATCATTACCAAAAAGAGAGGTACCAACATCTGGGTTTCCAAAGCCAGGAGGTTTCTCAAAACACTTGCCCAGAGTCCCATATGAACCTTCTTTCAAGAAATAAGCCCCAAAATAAAACCTCACCTTAGAGTTTTATACTCTTTTCAGAGCTACAGAACAGGACCCTCATGACCTAGTGCCTCATTAGAAATTAACAAAAGTTGTCTGAGGTCTATTAATTGGGAGTGAGGAGAGACCTTTAACTCTTTCTCCCACCCACCACTAACTTTACCTTAACATTATCCCATAGAACCCTTCTGTGATCAGAGTTTGTTCCCTATTGTATGCTCATTTTCCCAGCCTGTTACTTGACTTTTAACTCTTTGTTACAATATGCTTTTCTTCCATAGAAGTGGTCACACTGTCCCAACATTCAGAGTATTTGTGTAGCTGCTTTCAGATAGATTCCAGGGAGCTATAAGTTTTCAGTTTTGTTTTTTTTTCAATGTAGTATGATTTAAGGAGAAACATTTACTATTCTCCTGGCCAGTACTCTGGTCTGTGAGTGAAGACAAGCACTCTTTTCAACTATTGAAGCATGAGGAGGGTTACTACTTAACTGTGTCCACAAGTTCTGATGTAATAGTACTCCTTTCTACCCTGGTAATGCTACCTAGGCCTGGAACAGTCCTTACTCAGTGCTAGCAAAGAGACTCCTGTAATCTCCTTCTGATTAGTTTTGTGTGTGTGTGTGTGTATGTGTGGTTTGTCTCTGGGCTGAGAGCTCCAGAAACTGTTGCTGCTTCTGCTGATTCAGTGGTTCCCAAGGCCTGCTCCTGGTTTACTGGGATCTAAGATTGTTGGTGTGACCTATACTCGACTGTGTTCCTCTCTTACCCTGGTGCAACAGACCTTTCATGCTTACCATCTAAATTGTCTTGGGCTAAAGATTTGTTTCACTTCATCTTATCCAGCTGTGGATAAGTTCACTTACTTTGGTAGTATGCTTTCCAGAGATGTACACATTGACAATAAGGTTGACACATGCATTGCCAGAGTTAGCTCATCCTTTGGGAAGCTCTTAAGAAAAGTTGGGGAGAGAATAGCTCAAGTGAGTTCTTGCCTTTACTCCACCATCTTGACTTTACCTCCTGATGTAAGCCTTAAAACTCTAATGTCTTATCAATAGAGTTCCTTGTGCAAATTGGTGAACAGCCTCAAGTCTATCATCTCTACCATTCAGTCTCCATTCATATGTCAGATTGAAATTCCTTAAGCTCAGTTATGTTCATGTTAATCCTTACCTCTCAACAAATTCTAGTGATCAGATATATAATTTTCTGTTTAGGTATTAAGACCCTTCATAACTTTTCTCCTTCATGACTTAAACCTTACTACCATTTCTCTCCCTAGTTACTCTGTAATTCAGTAGCAATGATTTCATTGCTGGATTTCCTAAAAGACACTCCATCTCCTAAATATGTCCATTTTAACTGGCTACCTCCTATATCTTACACAACCAATCTCATTTGTGCCTTACAGTTCCCCTGACTTCCTTGAGGTCACAGCAAAAGTCTTTCAGCCATGTTATGAAATGCTTTCAATGAGGATGAAGACAGCATCAAGGTCAACTACCAGACTGATGGTGAGTTCTTCAATTTGAAAAGGCTATAAGCCAAGATCAAAGTGGAGGGAGTGTTGGTGCATGATTTTCTGTTGGCAGATGACTATGTACTCAATGAAGCTTCTGAAGCTGAGATGCAACAAAATTTTGCCCCTGTGCTAATTTTGGCCTAATAATCAACACCAAGAAAACCATCACCACCACATGATACGTACAGGAAATCATTGGTTACAACAGTTGAATACTGTGGATAAGTTCACTTACTTTGGTAGTATCCTTTCTAGAGATGTACACATTGACAATAAGGTTGACACATGCATTGCCAGAATTAGCTCATCCTTTGGGAAGCTCTTAAGAAAAGTTGGGGAGAGAATAGTGTGAGTGTGTTCATCCTTCATTGCCAAAAAGACCATGCCATTAGAGAAATTATGACATGGCTTGCACTTGACTTTGTTTTGAGTGAGGGAGGGCTATGCAGGTCACCAGCCTCACTTCTCCTCCAGAGCCCTCCAGTGACCAGTTATTCATCAAGATGACTGGAGATGACCTAGGATGAGGCATTTGGGGTTAAAGGACTTGCCCAAGGTGACACAGGTAATATCAAGTGTCTGAGGTGAGATTTGAACTCAGGTCCTCCTGACTTCTGCACTGGTGCTCTATTCACTGCACCACCAAGCTGCCCCTGGGAGAGAAGAGATATTAGACTACCAAACTGAAGGTCTACAGAGCCATTGTGCTGACCTCATTGTTGTATACCTGCAAAACATGGATAGTATACAAGTGCCATGCCAGGAAACTGAATCGCTTCCATTTGAACTGTCTCAGGAAGGTTCTGAAGATCACCTGGCAGGATAAGTTACCAGGCACTGAGGTCCTTGCTCAGAATAAACTGCCAAGTATTCAAACTCTTTAAGAGAGTGCAACCCCAATGGGCTGGTCATGTTGTTTGATTGCAAAATGTACGTTTGTCAAAAAGACTATTTTATGGAGAACAATCATATGGTGGTCAGAAGAAGCGATAAAAAGACACTCTCAAGGTCTCTCTCAAGAACTTTGGATTTGATTGTAAGACATGGAAGACCCTAGCACAGAACTGCTTAGCATGCTGAACCCACATCAGAAAAGATGCTGCACTCTATGAGCAAAGTAGAATTTAAACAGCACAAAGGTAATGTAGGATGTGTAAATTTGGAGTAACCACTCCAAATGTTAATACAATCTGTGGTAGTGCATTCTGAGCTCGTTTTGGTCTGATCAGCCACAGTTGGGCACACTAAAACTTCAATTTAGCATGGTGACGTGCTTTTTGTCCTGTTCAAGAATGAAGGACAACAAAAGTCTGACTCAATTCAAGATACCTACTACAGTCCTCTTTTAATCTTAACATCTTCCTGCTGAGATTATCAATAGTTTATTCTCTCTCTCTCTCTCTCTCTCTGCCCCCTCCCCTCCCTCTCTTTGTCTCTGTCTCTCTCTCCCTTCCTCCCTCCCTCTTTCTCTGTGTAAGTTTATGTGTGTGTGTGTGTGTGTGTGTGTGTGTGTGTGTGGTTTGTCCATCATTATCATTTGGATGTTATTTCTCCTAATTGTTGAGCTTCTTGAAAAGAGAGACTGCTATTTTGTTGTTGTTGTTGTTTTTTGCTTCTCTCATTATCCTTAGTGCTTACTTAGCATCATGCCTGGCACATTATACATGTTTAATACTTGCCTGTTGATTGAACTTGCAGAAATGTCCTTTCCTTTTCATTTGGGAAGAATAGACATGCACTATATGCTGTAGTCTTAGAGAGTGTGTTTCACCAATGGAAAATAAACTGGCTTTCTCACAGCAGAAAATTATACCATCAGCAGAAAAATAACCATTGTTTTGATATATAAAAGGAAATAGGAAGGAAATTTTGTTCTCTTTAATACTTTTGTCTTAATCATTGCATCTTTCAGTGGAACTAGATCCAAATCAGGGCATATTTTTATTGTACTTATTTTTTGAAGGGGAGAAGTGGAGATATTTCTACATGTAGTAGCAACGAAAGGCCTTTTGGGGCCAAGGTACATGTAATCTAGACCTTCTTAATGATATAAAATCTGGGTAGATGGGAGCCATTTGTTCTCATGCCTCCTTGACACCTCCCTTCCAAACCAAGAGATAATAGAATTAAGGAAAATGCCTGCATGTATCCAAGGAGCGGCAATATAAAAGGCACAAATTCACTCAGACACATGACAGTTTTTGGATAAGAGACCACAACATAACAGTGACAAAAGTTCCCAAATGCCTGGTAGAATGCTGAGAGCAAATCCTCAGGGGTTGCCTCTCTTTCAATACCAGTTAATAGTATGTGAACCTTGGAGAGGGGATAGGATTTTGCATATGACTCCCAAGTTTAGAAAAGCCCCAGTGAACAAAAGCTATATTGTGAGTAAAAAAAGGTATCTAAACTTCACAGTTTGTTGTTACTCTGAGTTACTTAGATATGGTGATTCTGGTTGGTTGCTGTCCTTGGTTCTCAAAGAGGATCAAAGTTACATTACCATGATAATGTGAAATTTCAGTGTGTCAGACTGTGGCTGATCAGAACTATACAAGCTCAGAATGCTCTACCACAGATTGGGCAAAGATAATATGTGTGAATATTTGGGGTGCATACCCCAAATTTGCACATCCTACATTTCATTTGTGCTATCTCAATTCTGCTCTGCTCAGAGACCACAGTGCCCTTTCTGATGTGAGCACACTGTCCTGAGCAGTCCTGTGACAGTGTCTCCCTTGTTGTACAGACATTTTGGGGAGAATACATTTTGCATTTGAACAATGTGGCCAGCCCACGGGAGTTGTGCTCTCTGAAGCATAGTTTGAATGCTTGGCATTCAATGGCGATTCAAGTATAAATGGAGTTTCCCTAACATCTCAAGATAATTTTCTTTCTGGAGAAGTCTAACTCCCATACAATTAATATAATCCTGGAAATCACAATAGTTTTGAGAGATTTGAAAGTGGGACTCAGCCTATTGTTGCAGAAGTGTCTGTCAGATGTTTTCAGATTTAGACTTGGAAGAGAACTTTGAGGTTACTTAGCACAACTACATTAATTTTATAGATAAGAGTTTTGGAATTCAGAGAAGTAAATGGACTTGTTCAAGGTCACATAAGTAACCTGGAGGTTATTTTCCATTTGATTTTGCTATTAGGTAGGGTAACAATGCATATGGAAATGGAAAGTTATATTCTATTCAGATAAAAGAGAATTTGTTCATCATTTATTGACTAAATACCCTAAGTCCTTTTTAAGTTTCCTGTGTCATTTATGGAGTTCTATGAGACCTTTGCATTTTCTGCAATTATTACAGAATGGAATAAAGCTTATGCTATAATCAATATTAACTTTTTTACATTTATTGCTTGTTTGTGATCTGGGGACCCATTTACCTTCATATGTGGATGTTCATGAGCTATATTAATAGACATGTGTGTATATAAATACATATACATATTCATACACATTAACATATCAAACATGCATATATGTATATACACATGGATGTACATCTACAAATACACACATATTTAAGAATAAGATCTCAGGCATCACTAGCTAAAGGGGGTGATATTTTGGTGTTGATGCTCACGAAGGGATCCAATTCATGTGAAAGTAGAGTTTGGGAATGCTCAGAAGCAGTTCACAATCTGATTCTATAATCTTGAATAAGGCTGGAAGTTATGTTAACAAGATGAGAAAGTAAAAGGAATAAACATTTATTCAACACCTACTATGGTACCAGGTACTGTCCAAAGCACTTAAAAATAACACATTTGTGCCTCACAACAACCCTGAGAGATAGTAATTATTATACCCATTTTATAGTTGATCCAAATGGAGATAGTGTGTAAGTGTATTACCCAATGGTGGTGACACAGCTAGGAAGAGTTTGATTTGAATTTGAAATCAGGTCATCCTGACTCCAGGTCCAGTTCTTGATCCAATGTGTCATATAACTGCCTTAGAGTGTTGAGGTCTAGGGAAGTTGGGAACCCTGAAATTCGAGTGCAAAAACCATGGGTCATGCCTTGAATGAATTCAACTTAAGTTTTCTTTCAGTCAGAGACAAGATTTATTAAAGCATAGTTTGAAGTGGGCAAGATTTAAGAACCTACACTATTGGCCAGAATCTTAAGGAATTTGAGTATTTGTGAAATTTGTATTGACAAGTGGGTGCCATAGAATCTGAGCACATTAATGGAGGCAAGGTGGATCTTTTATCTAGAAGACTGTAGGAACATCTGGATGTGATCTAAAAATGGCCAATAACTTGGGTGACTGTGAGGTAACAGAGCAGGGGTCTAGATGGAATTATGGTGGGAAATGGTCAGGGCTATCTAGAGGTAGCAGACAGTGAAGGGCTGGGCTAGGAGAGAAGTAACAGAGAATGGGAGATTTGGGAATGCGACAAGAACGAAAAGTCAGTTGAAAGGATTACTGGGAGAGATCAATGCCTCAGGTGAACCCCAGAGGCTTGGCCATGTGGGAAAGTTCAAGGGGGTAGGGTATGTTCCAGGGCCCATACCCTGTTAAGATGCAGGATATATTTAGAATGAATGTGAGGGGATCATACTATGAGGCAACACTGTGAAGGACAAAAGTACTAAAATGATCATCAGTCTGAACTCTCTGAATTGAGTGAGTGTGGAAGCTAATGATTTCATGAGATAAGAAACAATAAAACAAGTTTTGCTGATTCAATAAACTAAAAAATATTTTATAAAGTTTAACAAATATCTGTAATAGCTTAGATTTAGCTTTTTAGGACCTTCCTCAATCCAGAAATGAAACAAGAAAGACAAGGAAAACTGCCTTCCCTCATGAACAGAAACCTGTTCCACACTGAGCTATCTAAACTACATGGAACTCCACACAAGGATATGGAACTTGGAGCTTTCTAGACATCATCTCTCTCTCAATTGAGAAAACTGTTCCTGGATGGAAATACTTCCAATCATTTCCTCAGAGTATAAGGCCAAACAACACGGGTCTTCAAAAAAGTGTCCCTTTTTACAAAAGGAGAAGCAAACTTCTTTAGTGTCTGTTTATCTAGCACAAGCAAATCCTATAGAGGTCTATGTAACTTCCTCAGGGTCCTCCATAGTAAGGGGATTTTCTCCTACGGATCCTTGCTACTGTCAAGTAAAATCAAATGAAATTGCAAAAACCCATCAGGCAAGAAAACAAATAGTCTCAGTTATAGAAGAAGAAAAGAAAGTCAGATACTTACAGAATTTTGGCCTTATCTGAAAAGTTGTAGGACATTTTGCTTTCTCAATGGGTAACTGTGTCGATCGACTAAAGTATAGATCAATATGAACATTTCATTTAGACAGTAGTAATCTAGTGATTCCAGATTTGTCACTTTCTGAAGAATATCAGCACTTATACAGGACACAGTGATAATTGACATATCAGTATCAGGTATCAGTATTTAATCAATCAAATAATCAATAATTTAAAAGATTGCAAATTGTACCAATGGAAATAACTATTGAGGTAACATATACTGGAAAAAAAATGGCTTTGCATTTAGTCTAAAATAATCCCAAATTTTCTTAGGATCTTGTGGTCTGGAGTATCTCAATAGTCCTGGGCAGAGAATCTTTCTAGGGGTTCCCACAGAATTGAAGGTCCCAATTTAATCCCATACAGCGACCCACATAAAACATATCTAGCCTGATCCTTACAGTCTGAAGGCCATATAGGTTACATTTTGCCCCTCATCCAACTTTCTATAATACCCTTCAGGGGTTTTGAGGTATCTAGACATTCTGACAATTGTTCTAGACTTCACCAATGGAATTTTCATGGGAGATAGTGACATGGGTCCACTGCACTCCAGTTCTACTTAACCACTTTGAGTGGGATTATTACTTGGTTTTTACAAATGGTATTTACTTCAAATGTATAATAACCAATATATACATATACTCCCCCAATACATCGGAGGGATAATCCTCTTCCTCCACCATCAGTACCTTCTCAGTATCCAGAGAGGGGAAGGAAATTAAGCATATTGCTTAGTTCATTTCTGATTGAGCACAGCCCTAGTTCCAAATCCAAATTCCTCCTCTGACTCTAATTGTCACAGGAATCCAGAATAGAGACCAATCCATCCTACATCCAGGCCACTTTTTCTGAGCTAGGCTAAAAGAGAAAGTAAGCAGAGGATGGAATTCTTTTCCCTCTCACTGATTTGGTTAATGCACTGTGATTGAACTATGATCTTCACCCTTTGGATGTAATGGGAAAGAATGTTTATGAAAGAGACAGACTGTCCCAATTTGTCCAGTTTTAAAGGTAGAGTCTTTGTGACTATGCAGCCAATCAAAGGAAGCTACTTTGAACCCTTGTGGTAGGGGATAAGGAGTGCTTTCATTTGAGGAACTCTTGGCATGCCAAGATAAGCCTGCTTATACATTAATGATGCATATATAGAGCAGAAACATGGAGATGGTAGAAAGGCATGTGCATAAGTTATGTAGATTAGACACTAATAACTAAAATACAAATAAGAAATAAAATGATTCTCCCATGAACGCACTTTATACTCATTTGAGGACTTCTTCCCAGGGGGAAAAAGATTGAATAGCATTGATGTAAGAATAAAACCAAATAAAATCCACGCTGCATGCTCAAGTGTAAAAGACTATGTCTCTTGTAATCTTAGAGTAGTGTTAATGAGCCTCATCTGTCTGTAGGACTCCCTGTGATTAGAATAATCTATTCTGGGATAGAGGCAAGCCAAAGTCTCAATCCCCATGGTTAGGAAGAAAAGCCTGCTAGGCCTCTCAAGGGGATCGAGTCTGTCTCTGGCAGTGTTGGGGCTATTTGTTCCTGCTTTTGAAATCTCTCTGTTAATGCAGCTTAATGAAATTGAGGTGGCTATACCTGTCAGATGCTGTCGAATAGGATTTTATTAATACGTGTCATGACAGGCAAATCAGTCACTTTGTTCTCTAAGTCAGACCTGGAATGGTGAAGGTGATTTGCTAGCAGGGAAACTGTCAAAATTTGATTGCCTGCATCCACACTGCCTACTGCTGCGTTGCTCTTGAAACCAACAAAAGACACGGTGATTACCTTCCTTGGCCAGGTACAACAATCAGACTTGAAGGAGATAGAAGCAGACATTTCTTTGATCACTAGTTTAAATTATTCAAGAAAGAGAAAAGTTTATTCCCACCCACAATCCCATTTAATAATAGCTAATATTTTATATTTAAGGGTATCCAAAACACTTTCAATTTTATTTATTTCTTATTTGTATCTGTCCAGATGATTTAGTTTCTTTTAGCCCTTCTCTTTGGTATTATGAAACTGCAGGCCATTCCTACCTGTCACTTACTTTAATGCAGTTCTAAGCACTATGGAGAGTATAGTGCAGTCAGTCACATAAAAGAGAGGATGGGATTGGAGGCCAGGAGACTTGAACTATTGCAATCTTATTCTAATTAATCTGGATTCCTGCCTGTCTCCTTTGCAATCAGCCCTCCACACAGTTGCCAAACTGATATTCCTTAAAGCACAGGTTTGATTATGTCACTTATCTGCTCATGAAGCCGCAGGTATTCCCTCTTTCCTCAGTGATAAACTATTAACTTCTATGGTGGATGATAAACTATTAACTTCTATGGTGGATATTTAAAAGCCTTTATAACCTACTTCTAATCCTTTCTTTCCCAGCTATTCTACATTGCTCCATCTTTAGCACCAACTAAATTGATGTACTAGATGCTCCCTGTATCTGACATTCTGTCTTCCAGCTGATATGCTTTATGATAAACTTCTCTTCTTTATCATATGAAGATTCCTTCCCTAGTTTCTTTCAGCATGTTATCTTATGAAGGAGGCTTTTCCTTAAGACCACCATTATTAGTGTTCAATCCCAAGTATACATGCATACTCATGTGTGCATGCATATGCTCACAGATATACATATATACACACACACATACACACAAACTTGTAAAGGTTGTGTAAAGGTCCAATGTACATTTGTGTGTATAATTATATTTATGTATGTGTATGTGTATGTGCAAAATTTGTGTATTGGGGACTAATAATAAATGTTTATAAACAAGATCTCTGAAAAAAAGGATGTACAACACACATTTAAATTTATTCTATATGATTGCAATTTCTCTATCACTTCCTTAAATTTAGACAAGCACCAAACAATAAATGATGTCTTGATTTATAGCAAATGCTGATAGCTAAGGCGTAAATTCTCACACTGAAAATTTAACAGTCAGAAATTAGTTAGAGCTAGCTCTAGAAAATTCCTGAATATATACATATATATATGTATGTATATATATATATATATATATATATATTTATATATACACACCCACATACATATATACATATACATATATATATATGATGTGAGTCTGTTTGCCTGTCTGTGACTGTGTGTATATGTGCATGTATGTGTACACATGCACATATAACTTTTTTGACTGAGGATGACACTGTGCTCTGTTTCCTGTGTGTTCATTTATAGCTGAAAATACTGAGAAAAGTGTTAAGTATTCTTTTCACATTGCTAAGTACATACCTGATATCTGATCATCCAGTCAGACAACAAGCCTGTCAATTCACCAGACCACTTCCATTTCCTGAGTGTGGTGATATCCTTGAGGTTTCCTATTTAGAGTTAATTGCAGTGATTGCTATTACTGATAGTCCTTTAATTCTCCTCCCACCTTTAATAGTATTTTTTCCAATTACATGTAAAGATAGTTTTCAAAATTCACTAAGACCCTTTCCAAATTTTTCTCCCTCTTTCCCTCCCTCCTCAACCACCTCCTCAAGACAGCAAGCATTCATAGATTATACATGTACAATAATATTAAAGACATCTCAACATTAATCATGTTGGGAAAGAAGAATCAGAACAAAAGGGGAAAGCACAAGAAAGAAAAAAATATAAAAACAAAAGTAAAGTGAAAATAGTATGCTTCAATCTGTATTGAGAATCCACATTTCTTTCTGTGGATATTGGATAGCATTTTCCATAATGAGTTATTTTGAATTGTGTTGTATCATTGTATTGCTGACTACAGTTAAGTCTATCATAGTTGATCATAGTACAATGTTGCTGTTCCTGTATACAATGTTTTCCTGGTTCTGCTAACCTCACTCAGCATCAGTTCATGTAACTCCAAGTTTGTTTGTTTTGTTTTGTTTTTCTCCTAAAATTTGTCTGCTCCTCATTTCTTATAGCACAAATAGTACTCCATTACTTTCAGGTAGACATCCCCGCAATTTCCAATTCTTTGCCACCATTAAAAAACTGATATGTCTGTGTGTGTGCATGTATGTGGTTGTAGATCCTTTTCTTTTTTTATGATTTCTTTGAGATACAAACCTGGTAGTGGTATTGCTGAATCAGAAGGTATACACAGCTTTATAGGGCATAGTTCTAAATTTATTGGAAGTTTCCAGAACTGTTGCATCAATTCACAAGTCCACCAAAATCGCAATTGTGTTCCAATTTTTCTTCATCTTCTCCAGCATTTATCATTTTCCTGTTTTGTCAAGTTAAACAATCTGATGGAACTGTAGAGTTGTTTTAATTTTTATTCCTTTAATCAATAGTGATTTTTTCATGTGACCATAGATAGTTTAGCTTTCTTCTTCTGAAAACTGTTCATATCCTTCAAACATTTTGTTGATAACTTTTTAGTTTAACTCTCAGATTACAGTAGATACTAGAAAACCAAGCCATCAGATTAATTTTCAATTTAATTCATTAATTGCCATTTAATAGCAATGAATATATATTGTAATACTTTGATATTTTTGAAAACAGAACAATTTTGAGTTGAAATTAATCCTTGAAGTTAAAGCATCAATTGAAGGAATTTCAATTGCAGGACCTGGAAAAGAGGGCAAAGGGAAGACAAGATGGCTCCTTTAGATGTAAAACAAATCATCGAATCAGACTTTTAATGACATGCCATGGTCTTTTATTTCAACCACTAATGGAACTGAATTCAAGGATATTGGGAGGCCCAAATGAGATAATAGTTACAAGACACTGTGTGAATCTTTAAAATTACGTAAATGCCAGTATTATTGATATCATCATCAATAACATTGGTATCATCATCATCATCATCATCATTCTAGAAAGTGTCTGGTGATGACTTCATTCTCTGGACAATCTACTGAATTCCACCCAAGTAAAAACAATGTTGATCCAGAAAGACACATGTGCTCATAAATGATTAATAATACAGCTCTTGACAGGAGGGACAATTATGCACACACACACTTTTAAGTTTAGTCTACATTAACACTTTCTTAAGACTAGAAAATCAACAAAATAATAAATCAAACCTTGATTTGTAGAATTTTCCATTTTTGAGGTGTAAATACTCACAGTGAAAATTTAGCAATGGGTTCTCAACATGTCAGTTACAATTAGTTCCAGTATATCACCAATGACATGCCTTTTATTTAATGCCATCCTTATGTTCATTTCATTTTTGCTCAAAGTTCTGAAGAACTTTGGAGAACATCTTGCTTCTCAAAGCAACACTTAAGGTAGTCTTTTGTTAGGAAATTTCTTCCTACATTGAGTCAAATTGGGATTCTTTGTAAGATCCACCCATCTCTCCTACTTCCTCACTCCATGGCCAAATGAAGCAAACATTTTCCCTCTTTTAGATGCATATTCAGAATGTTGATAAGAAACAGATTCCCCTTGTTTCCAGAGGCTATCTTGGTGACTAAGTGATGAAAATTACAGACAGGACAATTAATGAAGTTGAACTAAAAACAGAGTGGAAACTCATGTTAAGTACTGCTCTCCATAATATTAAATGGAGACTGATAAAAGAGCATGTTTATACATATTATGTATATATACATACATATATAATGTATATGTACACACGTGTGCATATATATAATACATATATACATGCATATATGTATAGACACATATTTTGTATATGTATGTGTCATATGTACATATGCAATATGTGTGTATGTGCATGTGTAAAATATATGCATATAATGTTTGTCTGCGTACACACACACATACATACATACGGCTTCAAATGATCTCTATAGTCATTACCAGTCGAATGAATCTACAAGCAGCCAAAATCAGTCTCTGTACTTATCAAATCCTACCTATTTTTAATTCCCAGTGGCTTGATGAAATCCTCTTCAAGAAATTACTATTACTCTAACTCGTGAAAAAATTTGTAATTGGGAAGACTAGACGAAGTGATCTTTAATTGTTCTGACACTTCTAACACTCTGTGATTCTATTCCAGCCCTACTTGCCATTTGACTCATACTTTCCAAAACTTGTGTTATAATGTACCTGTGAAGTAATTTAATTCATATATGAACAAGAAGCTTCTCTATCATGTACCTATAAGTTGTTCTACAGCTGTTCCTTGAAAACTTTAATGTAGAAGGAAATAATCCATTTCATTTTTAACAGTTATTCTTGGTGTTTGGTTGTTTTTTTGTTTGTTTTTATCCTGTAGATCTAGCTAGTACAGAAGGAAGAATGTTGGACTTGGGAATCAAGACAACCTGAATGCAAATCCTTCCTTGATCATTTATTTTCTATGATACTCTAGGCAAGACATTTAATCTCTCTCAACCTACATGCAGGTTTTTCTGATATAATGTAAGCTTCTAGAGGGCAAAGATTATTTCCTTCCTTTTTTTCTTTCCTTTGTAACTCTAATACCTAGAAGAGTAACTGGCACATAGTAGTCATAAGAAAAGTATCTGGAACTGTGACTTCATTGGTTTGGTGACATCTCAACATATGTTAGTTTCATCTCACACCTAAAGGAAAAGATCCATATCATCATCATTATTTCCTCCTCCTCCTCCTCCTCCTTCTCCTTTTTCTCCTTCTCCTTCTCCTTCTTTTCCTTCTTCTTCTTCTTTTTCTTCTTCTTCTTTTTCTTCTTCTTCTTCTTCTTCTTCTTCTTCTTCTTCTTCTTCTTCTTCTTCTTCTTCTTCTTCTTCTTCTTCTCCTCCTCTTCAGTCCTCAATGATACCTTTAATACACCCTTCATTTTCAGTTACTAAGTAGATTAAGGTAGAAAATGTCTGCATTTACATCTAAGTCAAAGGAAAGATCATCTTCTATTTCAAAAATCATCTGAAAATATGGCTGTCCTTAACAGAAATCACATCTAATGCTAATTACATAAAACTTCCATTACCACACCAAATAACAAAATTTTATTGGGAACTTATTTTAAAAATTAGTGTATCATCAATATGGTTTTATATATTTATTTTTGTCATGTTTCTATATCCCAGAAAACTTGGAGTAACAAGGAGTAAATTATTGCTTTAACAATAACTTACAATTACACTAGGAGTTTATAATTATATCAACTTTTGCATCATCTTCTATGCTTTTGCAGCAACTCATTCACATTATTATGCTCACTTTTCAGTTGAGGAAATGGGCTGTATGGAACTAGAAAATATGCCATATAACAAGTAGCTGAAGAAACTAGTGATATTTAGCTTGGAAAAAGAAGATCTAGTCAAAAGGGTAAGGAAGCATTTTAAAGACTGACATGTAGAATGGTGATTGACCTACTTTTGCTTGGAAGGAGCATATGGCCAGGTATTAAAAAAAAAAAAACAACATTGTAAAGAAGCATTTCAGCTTACTGTAAAAAAATATCAATACCATTAGAGTTATCTAAAAGTTCTGAGTTGGATTAGATGTTAGGCAGCTCACTACATTTACTCTTTAAATAAAAGCAGATGAAAATTGAGGGTGGATTTTAAATGAAATTACTACACAAATATTATTCAATTGATTGCCCTCTAGGGTCCCTTTCAAGTCTGGCATTCTATGACTTTATGACACATCCAACAGTATACCTCTAATAAAGGAAAAACATCATACTTGAAACCCAGGTTATCTGATTATGAGTCTTGTGTCCTTAACTAACTTAACTTACCTATCCTATTGAATTTAATACATATAACCAACTAATGGTTTGTAGAAAATCCTGAGTTCCTTTTTTCCACTTTATTCTATCTGAAGGTTTTGCTTTAGGTACATTGTATCTGTCCATGTGAAGCCATCAAGTACCCAGGCACTTATTCCCCCTAAAATAATAAATAAAAGTCTATGAATCACCATTAGCATTCTTTCCAGTGCTAAGAAACAACCATTATTTTTGTTTACAGTATTGAGTTATAAATTACATTGAAATATCATTCAGTTATAGTCATTCTCTAAGATTGTAAAGAGATGGATGGTCTCTTGGGTAGGGTTGTCATAAAAAGGAAAATCAAACCAGCTGAATAAAACAATAAGTCTATGTATCAAGCTAACTCAACCAAGCAGCAGTAAGAATTGTGGCAGCCTGTAAGGAGCTTGCTGACAGATTTCATTTGTCTAAGTTCAGCTCTTACCCCAATGTCACATGTCATATTTTCCCACCATCCCTTTAGTGTTCTATAGAGACACCCCCACCAGACGCTGTCAAGGGATTATGAGGAAAACTGCCAGTGAAAGGGCATGAATGGTTAAGTCAAGTGTACAAGAGACATCCATTGCCTTTTCTTCCCTTCTGCTCTATATGTCCTAAGTTTTATCTGGTGGATTCAGTAATTATATAGAAAGCAAGTAGAAATAGAATTTTATTGTCTGTTTTGGCATCAGCCAATTGCTCTTTCAAGATACAGTTATTACATGCCCACTATTCTCCTGACACTCTTGTAAATACTGAGCAAAATAAACTATTTAAACAAGACTCCATCCTAATTTCATAGAAACTAGAGTTAGTAGAGGTAAAAGACATAAAATCACATTATTATAACGTACACTATTATAATATGGTGTTGAAAAAGAAAAGTAAAAACAAAAAGAAAAGTGGAACTCTAGTTGAGAAAATGTTATTACTAACATTAGGGAGCTGATAGGACCACATTCACATTTTAACATTTGACCAGGTCTTTAAAAGATTAATAGAAATTCAGAAGAGCAAGAAGAAGGGAAAGGAAATCTAGATAAAAAGCGCAATATGGGCAAAGACATTAAGGTATGATAGTACATGTCATGTAAGAGGTAACTTGGTGACTTATTGTTTGGAGTGCTGGGTCTTGAGTCAGAAAAACCCGAGGTTAATTCTACACTGATATACTCCCTAACCTCTATTTCCTGAAATATAAAATGGGAACAATAGCACCTATCATTTAAGGCCATTGTAAGAATCAAATGATATGTTTAAAATTGTCCTAGCACATATTAAGCACATTAAAAAGGGGCATGAGACGGGAAAACATGGGCACACATGGTGAGGAGTTCCACTGATGTCAGGTCACAGAATATAATCTCTACTGGATAGATATAAGAAACCATTTCTGTCTTTTGGGCAGAGTAGTGATATTTATTCATTTATCATTGATTCTACAGTGATGATACAGCATTAAATAGTCTTTGGAATCCAAACTCATTGCCTTGAGCCCTATAATGTTAAAGCAGGAAGAGAACTTGGAAGTCGTCTAGCCCAAACAATTCATTTTATAAAATATAAAACTGAGGGAAAAAGAAAACAAAGAGAAAAAAAAGGGAAGTAAATGAGTATGTTAAAGAAAGAGTTGCTACCTCAAGGTGTATTTACTAATTTTCAGTCATCTTTCAAATGTATCATGTTTAATGGAAACCCACTTTCTTCAAAAATGCCATGTTCTCTTTATATACTACTTCACTGATCTTCAGCAATCTTCTATGACCACTGCTTTACTAATAAGAAATTCAACATTAATGATCCCCTATAATATCATCCTAACTTGTTTACAGATTAAATCCTTTCCCAAACCAATGCAATTTTTACCCTAATGCTGAAAAACACTTCCTTTAAAAAACACAGTTTTCATCATGACATTTTGCTCATCCCAAATTTTAAATGGCTCCACATCACTAATAGGATAAAGTTGAAGCTCCTGAGAGTGGCAATGGCCTTTAAAGACCTTCAGAGTATGATCCTAACCTGTCTTTCACACTCTATTATCCTATAACATGCTATTTCCCTACTCAAGTTACTTATTCCTGATAAATTCTTGTCAAAATCTCTTGAAGTTACATCATACACTCAAATCTCCATTGATGAAATTATTAATCTCATCTAGAATGCCAACCCAAACAATTCTATCTTTCCAAGTCCTGTCTCCAAAACAACTAATATCAAAGTTCACCTTTGTAATTAAGAATGTCTTTCTAACTACAACCTGCAGTATTCTTTCCACCCTCTGAATTCAAAGCCCTATCTTTTCTTCCATTCCTTTAAAGTCTCCTTAAAATTAAAATTTTAAATAAAAAAATAAAGGTACATAATATCTAATGCAAAAAAATGGATCTTCATAATAAAGAATTCAAAAATATATTGCAAAATCCTGTGATTCCAATGCCAAGTAGAACAATGGATTGCAGTAAAAAGAAGAAAAAAATAACATATCATATACTTTTGTTAATACACAAATATATTTATTATAGAAGTTAACGCATTTAATTTTTTACTTTAATCAGTTAATTTGCATATCATTATAATTCTTAGGCACTCAATTTGTAATGAACTTGAACATAGCTATTTCATTCTAAGGTCTTCAAATTATCAAATCTCCCACCAGTCACATTATTTCTTTATCTCATCCAGTAACCACTTGCCATCATTCAGCAAACACTTTACCATTAATTAAACTATGTGTTTATCTGTCCTTGGAAATCACTCTTTGTCTCTTTCATCTCTCCCTTTTTCCATTACTTCCATATTTCATTCACAAGATGACTTGACATTGGAAGAAAATAGAAACAAAGTGATCTCTTAGGGCCTTGTAAGAAAGATCATTTGGGAAATTTCAATTACATAAAAAAGGAAACATCAATAGTAATAGAGACTAAGTAATAGCAATAATAATTTTATGGTAACTGAACTACTATTTTCTCATCAATAACAAAAACTGGGGACTTTGGAAGTCATTTGCATATATTAGGGGATGGGTAACACTGGGAGAAAGACATGACATTCTGGTCAGTAGAATTCTGACAATACCATTAATAAGATTGGTATTCTGATCAATATACTGAAAATTCCATAAGGATGAAAGACAGATATAGGACAGCATTCAATTGTAGACTAGTCTCATTTGATTATATTGCACAAAGGATGGGGGGTGGCAGAGGTCTTCCTTCATGTGCTGGTATAACAATAAGGCAAGGGAGACTACGATAAATAAGAAATAAAAATACTTGGCCTGCTAAAGATACTTTTAAACAGATGGAACAGACCATTAAAGCAGGGAAAGCATGAGTGTCCATGAAATAGAGTAAATATATGAAGACTTCCATTATTTGATAATTCTGAGAAAAAAACTGAAACAAATATCACAAATTATAGGAAATGATTTTTTTCAATTCTTCCTTCTTGCACACATCACAATAAAACATTTATTGCTGACAGATGCAGGGTAATCATAAGATTAAGTTCAACCCTTGATAAAGTCCTAGATTTTGTCAAAATAAGTTATGATAATGGAATA
>CM053769.1:143731946-143779753 GCA_028658325.1 Potorous gilbertii
TATAAAACGTAAACTGATGCTGAGTGAAATGAATAGAAGCAGGAGAACATAATACACAGCAACAGTCATGGTGTAATAGGACTGTTTCTGATAGAATTAGACCTTCACAGCAGTGCAGACATATATATTCAGAGAAAGAACTATGAATTTGGAACGCAGAATGAAGCAGATTATTTTCCCTTGTGTTATGTTTTGTTTTAGTTCAGTTTTTCTCATGGTTACTCTCATTAATGTCAAGAAATTAGAACTCTTTTCTGAGCATGAGCAGTTTGCTGCTAAATGGGAAGGAAAGTTGAGCCAACACACAGTTGACAACAGTAGAGCAGAAAAGGAATGTGCAGCTTTCAGAGACTTGATGCAGAGCACCTCATTTTCTCATCTGGGTAAGAACACTCACAAACACCAAGACGACTGTCTTGATGAAAATGATGCAAAAATTCGGAAGCTGTTAAATGAAGAACAAGAACTCCATAGGATTTACCAGCAGGATGGTACATTCATCTCTAAAATGGCAGCATTTGATTCCATCAAAAATAAAATACAACAAAGTTTAGAGAGGTGCAGGATTTCTAGCTCAGTAAGAAGGCAGATGGAATTCAGTTTTATGCTGATAGTAACAATCCAAAGAACTTTTATTCCCTGAAAGCTCTTTATGGATCAAAAATATACGGTGCATCACAACTACTTAGTGCTGATGGAGCAACATTGGCCAGTGATAAGGACATGGTCCTAGAGAGATGAGCTGAACACTTCCACAGTCTTCTCAACAAATAATCATCAATCAATGCTGAGGTCGTTTACCTTTTACTTCAGATTAAAATCAATCCCTCCTTAGATGAACTTCCAACTGAAAAAGAGACTTTAAGTGCCAATAGCTACTTTCATGTGGCAAAGGAGTTGGTGCTGATTCTATTTCAGCTCCTATTCACAAAGAAGAGGGACTATTGTCCATAACAAATCTGACTGAAAGTTTCTAGGTTGTGTGGCAAGAGGAGTTTATCCCCCACAAGTTCAAGGATGCCTTCATTGTCCTTCTCTATAAAGGTAAAGGGAACAGATTGTCCTGTGACAGTCACAGAGGGTGACTGGCAAGATTCTTGCTAGAGTCTTCCTCAGTAGGCTTATCCTTCACCTAGAAGATGGCTGTATACCTAAGAGCAAGTGTGACTTCAGAAAGGGCAGAGAAATAGTTGATATGGTGTGTGCTGCCTGACAACTCCAGGAAAAATACTGGTAGCAAAACAGAGATCTATCCATAACGTTTGTAAATCTGACCAAGGCCTTTGACAGTGTTAGTTATAAGGGTGTCTGGAAAATTTTGTCAAAATTTGGATGCCCAGAGAAGTTCTTCAGTACTGTATGTCAATTTCATGATGACATGTTTGTCAGGGTTCTGGACAGTGGACAAAGCTCTTGTGCCTTCCCAGTCACCAATGGAATGAAACAGGTCTGTATTGTATTGGTCTGTAGTTTGTATTGGTCTGATCAGTCAGACACATTGAAACTTGAGTTTATCATGGTGATGCCATTTTGGTCCCTTTTGAGAATGAAGGACAACAACCAACCAACAAACCAATCAACCCATTCATTTTAATTCTTCTATGCAACATGACTAATGTGAAAATGAATTTAATAAGAATGTGTGTGCAGAACTCATATAAAATTGCAAGCTTTCTCAGGGAGGGATAGGGGAAGCAGAGAGGAGAAAATTGAAAACTGATGGGAGTGGTTACTTTTTTAAAAAATTAATTCATTTATTTTCAATTTTCTACAATCATTTCCATGTATCTTAGATATTTTTCCCTTCCCCCTTCCTCCCTCCCCATTCCCCTTGAACTCCCTCACCAAAATAGTAGGGAATCTTATATAAGTCCTACTCATACATTCTTATTAAATACATTTTCACCTTAGTCATGTTTCACAGAAGAAATAAAATGAATGGGAGAAACCATGAAAAAAAATAACACAAGAGAATACACTCTGCTTCATTCTATGATCCAGCTCCATAATGCTTTCTCTGAAAGTGGAAGGTGTTTTGCCTCAAGAGACCACTGGGAATTATTTAGGTCCTTGCATTGTTGTGAAGGACTAAGTCTACCAAAAAAATTTCTCACACATTGTGGTTGTTGCTGTGTACAAAGTTCTCCTGGCTCTGCTCCTTTAACTCTGCATCAGTTCATATAAATCCTTCCAGGACTCTCTGAAGTCTTCCTCTCCAACATTTGTTGTAAACCAATAGTATTCCATTAGATTACAATACCATGACTTGTTCAACCTGTCCTCATTTGATGGGCATTCCCTTGATTTCCAGTTTTTGGCAACCACAAAGAGAGCTACTATAAATATTTTTGTACATGTGGGATCTTTTCCCATTTTTATGAATTCTTTGGGACACAGTCCTAGAAGGCATATTACTGGATCAAAGGGTATGTACATTTTAGGTATAGTTCTCAATTGCTCTCCAGAATGGCTGGATCAGCTCACAACCCCGCCAAGAATGAATTAGTTGTTCCAACTCTCTCACACCTTCTTCCATATTTCTCATCTTCCTGTTTTGTCATGTTATCCAATCTGATAGATGTGATGGGTACATCAGGCTTGTTTTAATTTGCATCTCTCTCATAAATGACTTACAGCATTTTTATATTACTATAAATAGCTTTAATTTCTTCCTCTGAAAATGACCTATTCATATTCTTTGACAATTTATCAACTGGAGAGTGATTTGTATTCTTGTAAATTTGACTCAGTTCTCTATATATTTTAGAAATGAGGCCTTTATCACAGACACTAGTTGCAAAAATTCTTTCCTAGTTTTCTGCATCTTTCCTAATTTTGGTTGCATTGGGTTTGTGCAAAAAAATTTTCAATTTAATGTAATCGAAATTAACCATTTTGCATTTCACAATGTTCTTTATCTCTTGTTTGGTCAAACATTTCTCCATAAGTCTGACAAATACACTATTCTTTCATCTCATAATTTGTTTATAGTATCAGTATTTATACCTAGACCATGTATCCATTTGGACTTTATTCTTTTGTACAGTATCAGGCATTGGTCTATGCCCAGTTTTTGCCATACTTTTGTGCAGTTTTCCCAGAAATTTTTGTCAAACAGTGAGTTTTTATCCCAGAAGCCGGGGTCCTTGGATATATCAAACAGTAGATTGTGATATTCATTGACTACTATGTCTTCAGTACCTCAACTATTCCATTGGGTTACCTCTCTATTTCTTAGCCAGTACCAAATGGTTTGAATGATTGCTGCTTTATAATACAATTTGATATCTGGTAGGGCTAGTCCACCTACCCTAGCATTCCCTTTTATTACTTCCCTTGATATTGTTGACCTTTTGTTCTTCCAGATGAATTTTTATATTATTTTTTCCAGCTCTAGAAAGTAATTATCCGGCAGTTTGATTGGGATGACACTGAATAAGTAAATTATTTTAGGTAGAATTGTTATTTTCATTATATTAGCTAGGCCTACCCATGAGCAATGGAGGCTATTGTGTGTAATGTTTTGTAATTGTTTTCCTGTGGTTCCTGGGTTTGCTTTGGTAGGTAGACTGCCAGATATTTTATGTCTACCATAGCTTTAAGTGTGATTTCTCTTTCTATCTCTTTTTGCTGGACTTTGTTAGTAACATATAGAAATGCAGATGACTTATCTGAATTTATTTTGTAAACTGAAACTTTGCCAAAATTGTTTATTATTTCAAGTAGTTTTTTGCTTGATTGTCTGGGATTCTCTAAGTTTATCATCATACCATCTGAAATGAGGGATAACTTAGTTTCCTATTTAATTCCTTCAATTTCTTTTTCTTCTCTTATTGCTAAAGCTAGCATTTCTAGTACTATATTAAATAACAAGAGTGATAATGGACATCCTTGTTTCAACCCTGGTCTTATTGAAAATGCATCCAGTTTATCCCTATTACATATAATGCTTGCTGATGGTTTTAGGTAGATACTGCTTATTATTTTATGGAAGGCTTCATGTATTCCTGTGCTCTCCAGTGTTTTCAATGAGAATGGTTGTTTTATTTTGTCAAAGGCTTTTTCTGCATGTATTGAGATAATCACATGGTTTCTGTAAATGTTGTTATTGATATGATCAATAATGTTGATGCTTTTACCAATATTGGACTGGCCCTCCATTACTGCTATAAATCATGCCTGATCATAATGTATTAATCTCCTGATAAGTTGCTTTATTCTTTTTGCTAATATCATATTTAAAAATTTTACATCTATATTCATTAGAGAAATTTGTCTGAAATTCTTCTTATTCCTTTTGGCTTTCCTCGTGTGGGTATCAGAACCATATTTGTAACTTAAAAAAGAATTTGGTAGGACTCCTAATGCACTGATTTTCCAAAATAGTCTATATAGAATTGGAATTAAATATTCTTTAAATGTTTGATGGAATTCACCTGTAAATCCATCTGACCCTGGAGACTTTTCCCTATGGAGTTCATTGATGAATTGTTCAATTTCTTTTTCTAAGATTGGGTTATTTAAATGTTCAACTCCCTCTTCTGTTAAATTGGGCAGTATATATGTATGTTTTAAAATATTCATCCTATGAATGTATGAGAAGGGCAGAGCCAAGATGGCAGAGAAAGAGCAACCATGCATCTAAGCTCTTAGACAAACTTCTTCAGATACTTCTAAAAAGAGAATGTTAATAATTTTGGAGGTGAAGAATCTAATAGGAGACAGACTGTGGCAGATGCACCACCCAGGACTGACTGAAAGATCATCAGGAAGAATCTGTTCCATGGGTGTGGAGGAGCACTCAGCACACAGCACAACATGTCCCAGATGGAGGATAGCCAAACAAGAAAGCCCTTGGGTGGTCTGAGGAAGCAGCAGCACAGCAGAGGGATAGCAGGTCAGGCTGAGAGTCCAGCAGAACCCAACAAGGGATAGTCATGAAAGGAGCACCAAGTATCTGTAGCAGCTGCTCCTGAGACTTTCAGCCTACAGATGAAATGTCTGTAAGTCACCTACTTGAACTTCAGGGAACCAAAATGGTGGAGCAATCAGTAAATGCTCTCTCCCCCTCCCTTTTTTGGCCTTGAAAGAACCAGAAAATATTTCCCCAGAAAAATTCTGAATCAGTGGAATCAGCAGAATGGGCAAACAGTCTTGTAGCACCTGAGACTAAGAGGAGCTCTAAGGAGAATTCCTCTTACCATGGTAGAGGACCAGAGCTGTCAAAGACAACCCCACAAAGCTCCAGGGTTGTGGAGACTTGCAACCAAAACCAGGACCCAAGGCTTGCCTCAGCACTCCAGGGGAAAAGGGAAGACACTGGATAGCCCAGAAACACCAAGAACTGAGCTTGCCTTTACTCTGGTTCAGCTGAGGAGATCTCTTGTGATCAGACTATCCCTCTCCCACACTTAAGAAGCTAGTTCTAAGACTAATGCAAGGAAACACAAACAAAATTCACCCAGCCTTTGCTTTTTCACATCACACAGCTCAGCATCAGGTCCTTTGCTTCTGGTTGAAAGAACCAGAGGCCACAATACACAAAGCCTCAGCCTCATGAGTAAGTAGCTAAGGATGAAGGAAAAGGCAACAGAATTTTTCTATAGGGACAAGGACCAAAAAATGGATACGAAAGAGGTCACTATTGAGAATGTACTCCCATCTGAAACTTCAGAAGGGACTATGACCTGCTCACATGCACAAAGAGCACTCTTGGAAGAGCTGAAGAAGGAAATAGAAGAAAAAAGGCCAATGATTTTTAAAGTATGAAAAAAGAATTCACTGAAGAGAACAGCTCTTTAAAAAAGGAAAATTGAACAAATAGAAAAGAAAGCAAAAAACCCAAATGGGACACTTAGACAAATGAAAAAGGAAGTACAAAACCTAATTGGGAAAATTGGACGAATGGAAAAGAAAGTATAAAAATTGACTGGAAGAAATAATTCCTTTAATGGAATAATTAGATGGAAAAGAAGATGCAAAAGTTAACTGAAGAAAACAATTTGATGAAAATGATAATTTGGCAAATAGAAGTTTATGACTGTATGAGATATCAAGGATCAGTCAAACAAAATCTAAAGAATAAAAAGACAGAAAAGAATATAAAATATCTAATTGGAAAAACAACTGACCTAGAAAATAGATCCAGGATAGGATATTTAAGAATTCATTGGCCTACCAGGAAGTTATGATGGAAAAAGAACCTGGGCAATATCTTCCAAGAAATCATTAAGAGAAACTGCCCAGAAGTGCTAGATCCAGAGGGCAAAAAAAAAAAATCAATGAAAAAATTCACCACTCATCTTCAGAAAGGGATTCCAAACCAAAAATACCAAGAAGCATTTTTGCTAAATTCTAAAACTATCACATGAAGGAGAAAATACTACAGGCAGCAAGAAAGAAAGCATTTAAAATATGGAAGAGCCGTAGTCAGTATAGTTGGATCACACAGATCCTTGCAGCTTCTACATTAACAGATAAAAGGAACTGGAATATGATATTCCCTAAGGCAGAGAACCTGGAACTACCATCAAGGATCAATTACTCAGCAAAGTTCAGCATAAAATTTCAGGCAAGGAGATGGGCATTCAAAAAAATAAAGAATTTCTAGACCGTCCTGATAAAAAGTCAAGAACTCAATAGAAAATTTGATCTTCAAATGCAGGTCTCAAGAGAGAAATAAAAAGGTAAACAGGAGAAAATAAAAACTTGTTATTCAACTTGAGCAAATTGTTTACCTGCTTATAAGGGAAGATGATACTTGTTTATCTTGAGAATTGTGTATCTATTACGGTATATATAAGGGATATACATTGATACAGGTAGCAGGTATAAAGTAAATGATGTGATGATAGAAATGTTATTTAGGCTTGCCAAAGAGATATGAAAAGGAGAAAGCAGAAAAAGGTAAATTACATCACAGGAAGAAATAAAACATTATATTGCAATAGAGGGAAAGAAGGGAGGGAGATGAGTATTGTTTGAGATGTACTCTCATTTGATTTGGTTCAAGGAGAGAAAAAACTTAATTAAGTATATAAATATAAGTACCTCTATAGGCAGTAGGAGGGGAAGGGGGAATGAAAAGGAAGGGGAGGATAAGAGCAAAGGGGAGTAAAATGGAGGGGGGCTGAAAGAAGGAAGAGAAGACTGAGGGAGGTCTCTACTGAGAAGGGGAAGGGAGAAGAAAAAACAAAAACACAAACAGTACAAAAGAGGATGTAGGGAAAGAAACAGATAGTAATCAAAACTGTGAATGTGAATGGGATAAACAATCCCATAAAACTTAGACAAACAGTAGAATGAAATAAAAGCCATAATCCAACAATATGTTGTTGGCAAGAAATACATTTGAAATTGGAGGACACACAAAGTAAAGATAAAAGGTTGGAGCAGAATATATTGTGCTTCAGCTGATGTAAGAAAAGCAGGGGTAGCAATCCTAATCTCAGACAAAGCAAAGGCAGAAATAGATGTAATCAAAAGAGATAAGGAAGGAAACTATATCCTGATAAAAAGTACCATAGACAACGAAGCAATATCATTACTAAACGTATATGCTCCAAGTGCTATGGCATCCAAATTCTTAGAGGAGAAGTTAAGGGAGTTAAAGGAAGAAATAGACAACAAAACTACACTAGTGGTGGACCCCAACTTCCCCGTCTCTGAACTTGACAAATCTAACCTTAAAATAAACAAGAAAGAAGTTAAAGAGGTGAATAAAACTCTGAATAAGGTACATACGATTGATCTCTGAAGAAAACTGAATGGGGATAGAAAGGAACATACCTTTTTCTCAGCGGTACATGGCACATATACAAAAATTGGTCATAAAATAGGACATAAAAACCTCATAATCCAGTGCAGAAAGACAGAGATGGTCAATGCATCCTTCTCAGAACATAATGCAATAAAAAATATAAATGGAAAGATAGGCCAAAAATTAATTGGAAACTAATAATCTAATCCTAAAGAAGTAGTGGATTGAACAACAAATCATAGAAAAAATGAACAACTTCATTCAAGAGAATGACAATAATGAGACAACTTACTAAATTTAATGGGATACTACAAAAACAGTTCTTAGAGGAAGCTTTATATCTTTGAATGCCTACATAAATAAATAAATTAGAGAAAGAGGAGATCAATAAAATGGGCATGCAGCTGAAAAATTTCAGAAAAGACAAATTGAAAATCCCCAAGTAAATACCAAATTAGAAATCCTGAAAACCAAAGGAGAGAGTAATAAAATTAAAATTAATAAAACTATTGGACTAATAAATAAAACTTAGTTGATTTTATGAAAGAAGGTCAACTGGACTTAAAAAAGGGAAGAAGAAGAAGACTAAATTACCAATATCAAAAATGAAAGTGGTGAACTCATCTCCAAAGGGAAGGAAATTAAAATAATAACTGGAAATTACTTCGCCCAACTTTATGTCCATAAATTCGACAATCTAAAAGAGATGGATGATTATATTAAAAATGTATAAATTGTCCAGATTAACAAAAGAAGAATTTTAATACTTAAATAACCCCATCACTGAAAAAGAAATTGAACAAGCCATCAATGAACTCCCTAGGGAAAAATCTCCAGGGCTGGATGAATTTAGAGAAGAATTCTATCCAACAGTTAAACAGTTAATTTCAATGTTCTATAGACTATTTGGGAAAGTGGGGGAAGAAGGAATCCTCCCAAATTCTTTTTATGATACAAATATGATTTTGATACCTAAACCAGAAAGAGACAAATTTCTGTAATGAACATAGAGTCAAAATTTTTAAATAAGAGTTTAGCAAAGAGAATAGCAAATTATCACAAGAATAATACATTATAAACAGGTAGGATTCAAACCAGGAATGCAGGGTTGGTTCAATAGTAGGAAAACTATTAGCTTTATTGATTATCTCAACAACAAACATAACAGAAACCACATAATTATCTTCATAGATGCAGAAAAAGCTTTTGAAAACAATATATACCTATTAAAAACACTGGAGTGTATAGGAAAAAATAGAACTTGCCATAAATTAATAAGCAATATCTACATAAAACCTTCAGCAAGCATTACATGCAATGGCAATAAACTAGATGCATTTTCAATAAGAACAGGTATGAAACAAGGATGTTCATTATCACCATTATTTTTCAATTTGGTACTAGAAATGCTAGCTGTAGCAAATAGATAAGAAAAAGAAATAGAAGGAATTAGAATAGGCAAAAAAGAAACTAAGGAACCACTCTTTGCAGATGGTATGATGATATCTTTAAAGAATCCCAAAGATTCAAGAAAAAAACTACTTGAAATAATAAACAACTTTGGCAAAGTTGCAGGTTATAAAATAAACCCACGCAAATTTGCATTTGTATATATTAGTAACAAAGCCCAACAGCAAGAGAGAGAAAGAGAAATCAGATATAAAGCTACAGTAGACACTGTAAAATCCAGGAACTATATGAACACAATTACAAGACACTTTTCATACAAATAAAGTCAGATCTAAATAAGTGAAATAACATCAGTTGCTTCTGAGTAGGCCAAGCCAATATATTAAAAATGACAATTCTACCTAAATTAATTTACTTATTTAGTGCCATATCAATCAAAGTATCAAACAATTATTGTCTGGAGCTGGAAAAAAATAACATCAAAATTCATCTGGATGAACAAAAGGTCCAGAATATCAAGGGAAGTAATGAAAAGAAATGCCAGGGAAGGTGTTCAAGCTCTAGCAGATTCCAAATTGTATTACAAAGCAGTAATTATCAAAAGCACTTGATTCTGGCTAAGAAACAGAAGAGTAGATCAGTGGTATATGCTAGGTACTCAAGACACAGTAGTCAATGTATATAGCAATATACTGTTTGATAAATTCAAGGACTTCTGGGATAAGAACACACTGTTCAACAAAAATTGCTAGGTAAACTGGATAACAGTGTGGCTAAAACTAGGCATAAACCAATGCATGACACTGTACACAAGAATAAAGCCCAAATGGGTACATGATCTAGGTATAAAGATTTGATACCATAAGCCGAGTGCAGCAAGGAGTAGTGTATTTATCAGATTTACAGAGAAGAGAACACTTTCTGACTAAACAAGACTTAGAAAGCACTATGAAGCACAAAATGGATAACTGATTACATTAAACTAAAAAGTTTTGCACTGCCAAACCCAATCCAACCAAGATTAAGAGGGAATCAGAAAACTGGGAAATAATTATTTTTTATTTAATTTTATTTATTTATTTTAAATTTTCAGCATTTATTTGCACAAAATTTTGAGTTCCAAATTTTCTCCTCATCTCTCCCCTCCCTCAAACCCCAAACACCTTGCTTTCTGATTACCCATCAGTCTACTTTCCCTTTTAGAACCTCTCCCTTCCCTTATCACCAAGTTCTTTCTTGTTCTGTAGGGCAAGATAAATTTCTAAACCACATTAACTGTATTTTCTATTTCTCAGGTGTATGCAAAACAATTCTCGACCCTTGTTCCTAAAACTTTGAGTTCCAACTTGTCTTCCTTCCTCCTTTCCTACCCATCTCCACTGAGAAGACAAACAATTCAACACAGGCTATATATGTGTAGTTTTGCGAATTACTTCGATAACAGTCATGTTATGTAATACTAACTATATTTCCTTCCATTGTATTCTGCCTCCATTTCCTCTATTCTCTCTTTTGACTTTGTCCCTCCCCTAGAGTGTTTACTTCTAATTACTCTCTCCTGCCATTTGCCCTCCTTTCCATCATCCACCCCACCGTTTATCCCCTTCTCCCCTACTTTCCTGTAGTGTAGGATAGATTTTCATACAAAATTGAGTGTGCATGTTATTACTTCCTTGAACCAAATGTGATGAAAGTATGCTTCACTTTTTCTTTGACCTCTCCCCTTTTCCCCTCCATTGAAAAAGCTTTTCTTTGCCTCTTTTATGAGAGATTATTTACCCCATTCCATTTCTCCCCATTCTCCTCCCAATATCTGCCTCTCTCCCCTCTTAATTATTTTTTTAGATATGAGCTCTTCCTCTTCAACTCATCCTGTGCTCTCTGTCTCTCTCTTTATATGTGTGTGTACGTGCACACATGTGTGTGTATGTGTGTGTAATCCCTCCAACTACCCAGATACTGAGAAAAGTTTCAAAAGTTACAAATATTACCTTTCCATATAAGAATATAAACAGTTCAATTTTAGCAAGTCCATTGTTACTTCACTTTCCTGTTTACCTTTTCATGCTTCTCTTCATTCTTGCATTTGAAAGTGAAGTTTTCTTTTCAGCTCTAGTCTTTTTATCAAGAATGCTTGAAAGTCCTCTATTTCACTGAATAATCATTTTTTCCCCTGAAGTTTTATATTTAGTTTTGCTGGGTAGGTGACTCTTACTTTTAATCCTAGTTCCTTTGACTTCTGGAATATCATATTCTAAACCCTTCATTCCCTTAAGGTAGAAACTGCTAGGTGCTGTGTTATCCTGATTGCATTTCCACAATATTGGAATTGTTTCTTTGTAACTGCTTGTAATATTTTCCCCTTGACCTAGGAACTGTGGAATTTGGCTATAATATTTCTAGGAGTTTCTGTTTTAGGATCTCTTTCAGGAGGTGATCTATGAATTCTTTAAATATTTATTTTGCCCTCTAGTTCTAGAATATCAAGGCAATTTTCCTTGATAATTTCATGAAAGATAATGTCTAGACTCTATTTTTGATCATGAATTTCAAGCAGTCACATAATTTTCAAACTGTCTCTCCTGGACCTATTTTTGTGGTCAATTGTATTTCCAATGAGATATTTCACATTGCCTTCCATGTTTTCATTCTTTCATTTTCATTTTTTAATTTCTTGGTTTCTCATAAAGTCATTAGCTTCCATCTACTCCATTCTAATTATTAAAGAAATATTTTCTTCATTGAGCTTTTGAACCTCCTTTTCCATTTGGTTAATTTTGCTTTTGAAAGCATGATTCTCCTCACTGGCTTTTCGAAACTCTTGCCAATTGAGTTATCCTATTTGTAAAAGTATTATTTTCTTCATCATTGTTTTGTGTCTCCTTTAGAAAGCTGTTGTCCTGTTTTCCATGATTTTCTTTCATCATTCTCTTTTCTTTTCCCATTTTTTCCTCCACCTCTCTTACTTGATTTTAAAAATGCTTTTTGAGCTTTTCCATGGCCTGAGACCATTGCTTATTTATTTTGAAGGCTTTAGATGCAGAAGCCTTGACTTTTATGTCTTCCCCTGGTGGTAAGTATTGTTCTTCCTAATCTGAAAGATGAAGGAAAATATCGGTTCTCCAAGAAAGTAACTTAGAGTGCCAGTGTCTATGGTGATGTTGTTGCAGGCAGCATCAAGCTTCCATTGTTGCAGCCCTCAATTTAAAGCCCTAGGAAGAACTGAGCAGCTGATCTGATCCTCAGCCCTGAGTGGTGGCCTTCCCCTGGTGGAATACAGCAGCTGATCTTAAACTCATACTCAGAGGCAGACCTGCCCTCCCCTCAAAGCCCCTGGAGGGATTGAGCAGCTGATCTGAATCTCAGCCTTGTACATGGTCCTGGGGTAAGGAAGAATGCTGGCATGGCAGAGCTGGAGACCATTGAGGAGTAAACTCCTTTTCCTTGATTGTGCCACCTTGGAGGAACTGAGATCTTACAGGTTCCCAGAGCATACCTTACTCTTGAAAAAGGACCCAAAATTCAAGTAACTGGTTGAGAAAATACCCAGCGAAGGGGAAAAAAGCAGTAGGTTACTTTGGGAAAGAATTTTTGCAATTAATGTCTATGATAAATGCTTCATTTCTAAAACATATACAGAACTGAATCAAATGTGTAAGAATACACATCATTCCCAATTGGTAAATGGTCAATGGATATGAACAGATAATTTTCAGAAGAAGAAATTAAAGATACATATAGTCATATGATAAAATGCTCTAAATCACTATTGGTTAGAAAGATGCAAATCAAAACAACTCTGAGATACCAGATCCCAACTCTCAGATTGGCTAATATGACAAAACAAGAAGATAAATGTTGGAGAACATGTGGGAGAGTTGGAACACTAATTCACTATTGGTGGAGCTATGAAGTGATCCAGTCATTCTGGAGAGCAATGTGGAACTATGCCCAAAGGGCTACAAAAGTTTTCATACTCTTTTACCCAACAATACCACTTCTAGTACTGTATTACCAAGAGATTATAAAAATGAGAAAGGGTCCCACATGTACAAAAGTATTTGTAGCAGCACTCTTTGTGGTGGCCAAAATCTGGAAACCAAGGGGATGCCCATCAATTGGGGAATGACTGAATTAATTATGGTAAATGATGCAATGGTTTACTATTGTGATATAAGAAATGATGAACAGGAAGACTTCCGAGAGGCCTGAAAAGACTTATGTGTTCTGATGCTGACTGAAAGGAGCAGAACCAGAAGAACTTTGTATACAGCAACAATCAGAGTATGTGAGGATTTTTTCTGGTAGACTTAGAATGTCATTGCAATCCAAGGACCTTTTGCTGTGTCTGAGATTAGAATTGCTACCCCTGCCTTTTTTTAAGTTCAACTGAAGCACAATATATTCAATTCCAATCTTTTATCTTTACCCTGTGTAACCCTCCTACCCCCCATTTCAAATATATTTCTTGTAAATAACATATTGTTGGATTATGGTTTTTAAACCATTCTGCTCTCTGCCTCTGTTTTATGAGTGTTCATTCCATTAACATTCACAGTTATGATTACTCTCTGTGTCTTTGCCACCATCCTCTTTCCCCCAATTTGTACTTTTAATTCTCCCTTCCCCTCCACAATAGTTTTAATTTTTGACCACCACCTCCCTCAGTCTTCCCTCCCTTTTTTCAGCTCCCTTGCTTTTATTCCCCTTTTCCCTTACTACATTTTCCCTCCCTTTTTTAGCCCCCCCTTTCTCTTCTTTCCTCTTTCCCTTTCTATTGCCTACAGAGTTAATTAGATTTCTGTACTTAACTGAGTTTATTGTTCCCTCCTTCAACCAGATCACATGAGAGTAAATCTCCAACAATGCTCATCTCCTACCTCTTTCCCTCTACTGAAATATGTTTTTGTGCCCTTCTTGTGATGTAATTTACCTTTTTCTGCCTCCTCCTTTCCACATCTCTCATGTTACAATCCCTTCACACCCTTAAATCATATTTTTTTCATCACATAATTTAATTTATGCCCACTCCCTCTATGTATCATAATATATTTTATATATCATAAAAATATACAATTCTCAAGATTAACAAATACTATCTTCCCTTGTACTCATATAAACAGTTTGCCCATATTGAATGACAAGTTTTATTTTTTTCCCCTGTTTACCTTTTTTTGCCTCTCTTGAGGTTTGTTTTTGAAGATCAAATTTTCTGTTGAGCTGTGGTCTTTTTATCAGGAAGGTCTGGAAATCTCTTATTTCATTGAATATCCATCTCCTTGCCTGAAATTATATGATCTATTTTACTGGGTAATTAATCCTTGGTTGTGTTCCCAGCCCCTTTGCGTTATGGGATATCATGTTCCAATCCCTCTGATTTTTTAATGTAGAAACTTGAAGGTCCTGTGTGATCCTCACTGTAGTTCCTCTATATTTGAGTGGTTTCTTTCTGACGGCCTAGAGCGTTTTCTCCTCTTGACAATTCTTTAATTTCACAAGATCTTCCTTGGTGTTTGCTGTTTGGGATCCCTTTCAGCAGGTGACTGGGGGATACTTTTGATGCCTATTTTACCCTCTAGATCTAGGACTTTTGAGCAATTTGTCTTTCTTTTCTAGTTTGATTCTTGCTCATTATAATTGTCTTTTTCCTGGCTTTTAAAGTGCTGCTTCCGGGGCACAGGGGCCTCTCTTCCACCATTCTTTTGCTTAGAACTTGAGTCTCTGTGTATTGTGCCCTCGGATTCTTTCACCTAGAAGCTAGAATTCTGTAGTTTATCTGGTACCAAGCTGGCTGATAGGCTAAAGAAGAAGCCAGGTAAAGTCTTTCTGAGTATCCAAGGAGTTCCATGGAGCTACCTTCCTTAAGTGTGGGGGTGGGGCAGTCTGGCCTTAAGAGAGCTGCTCTCCTGAGCACAGGCAGGTTCAGTCATTGTGGAATCCTGTTTGTACTAGTGTTTTCCCTTTTCATCTGACTGTGCTGAGGCAGACCTGGTGTCTTGGTGTTGATGATTACAGGCTCCACATCCCTGCTACTCAAGATCTCTTCCCTGTTCACTGAAGTAGGGCTGTTTGGGATAGTTCTGGTCATGCAATGGTCCCCTTCAGACACAGCAAGAGGGACTTCCCCTTTGTGGTTTTCCTAGCCTCATAGGCTAAGAGACTGTCTATCCCTTCAGCTGATTCCACTGTTCCAGGATTTTTTTGGGGGAAATATTCTCAGAATTTTTCAAGGTCAACAAGGGGAAGGGTAGAGCATTTACCAGTCACCTGCCATCTTGGCTCCCAAAAGCTTTAAGTAGGTAACTTAAAGAAATTTAATCTGTAGATTGATACTCTCAGGAGCAGCTGCTGCAGTTACCTAGAGTTCTGTGGTTCTCTCTCTCTCTCAGTTCCACTAGACTCTGGTCCTAGGCTGATATGTTTGAGATTCTGCAGTGCTGCTGCTGTGCTTCAGACAACTTGGAGCTTCCTATTAGGGTTTGTTATGTCAGGGATCTGTGCTGGTATAACCTGTGCACTGTGCACTCTGTGCTCTTGCAGTATAGTGCAGCAGATACTTTCCTTCAACCTTCCAATCTGCCCTGATTTGGAGATCTGCCACACTCTGCCACTCTAAAATTTGTTCAAATTCTCTTTTTAGAGGTATCTGAAAGAGTTTGTCTTAGAACTTAGGTATGTAGTTGCTCTCACTCCACCATCTTGGCTCTGCCACCCTGGAAGTGATTGCTGAAAAAGAAAAAAAATATTTAAAATTTTTAAAAAGACAAAATGAGAGATGAAATTAAAGAATCTATTCCGAAGGCACTTTTTTTTAGAGCTTGAAATCATTGAAAATATCCAATAACTCAGAAAATTTATAAATTATACTCAAGAATGAATTTCCTACCAAAATTCTGATTTCTTCAAAAATTGTAAGAAGAGACAAACAAACATAGGCTAGAAATATGAAAGCATACTTTCAGAATTTGATTGTATGAATTAACTAGATTTATTTGTGGAACTAGGGGAGATTATAATGCCAATTCCAGATAAAGTAGGTCATAACCACAAAAGAAAAAATAAATTGGATTGCCCTTAAGCAACTCAAGTTTAGCTCCATATAGATTATAGAAGGAATTATATGATATACATATAACCAAAGGTAATTATAATTGTTCATCTACTGAACAGCTAACATGATAAGACTTAGGCCCAAGAATTATACATAAGGAACATGCTGCTTTTCATAGCTTATCAGAAAATGAAGCTCTATACAAAAATACCTATAAATATAGAACTCTTATTATCCTGGAGAACACAGGCAATAAATTGTATTGAAGTTAGACCATTATCACAGATCAAATCAAAAAGACATAACTGATCCAAAACAACTTAAAAATAATCTTTAAAAAAATAAATGAAGTCATGCAAAATGTTTAGAATCTCCAAAATACATAGAAGAAAACACATAGGATATGAAAGGTTTCCAGAAGAAATTCTAATCAAGTAGAAATAGCATAAGGTACACACGGTTACCATAAATCTATTTGTTAATGGAGATGTACTAAAGATGCTTTTATTTAGTGTATAAAAGATTAGCTTCCACAATACCTTTAATTCAACTGCAAAAGCAATTATTTTATCTACCTTTGTAATTTTTAGAAAACTAAATATAAAAGAATAATAGTAGAAAAATAGCATAGCTACCTGACCCAAGATCATTTGTATCTCATCTCCATTGATCAAGATAAAAGAATGTGTTTTTTCTATGACTTTAACTGAAATTTGTACTATGTTAAAGTTTGTAAAGATCTTTAGGTATATTATGTTATTTGAATATGATTCATTATATGTGAAAATTCTCACACATGTACATATATTGCATGTGTGTGCGTGAGAGAGAGAGAGGAAGAGAAAGAGAGAGAGAGAGAGAGAGAGAGAGAGAGAGAGAGAGAGAGAATCTTCCTGAAACCTATTGAATAATCATCTAAATATCTTTGATGAGAATGACTAGAGAGATTGAATGACCAGGAGTTCCCTTCATTTTGACTATGAAAACAAATCCCAGATGTAAAACCATATTCCTCTATTTCCACAATCACCATGATCATAATTGCCAATTTTGAGCAAATGATCTAGTACAGGATGAGCTTAAAATGGGTTTCTTTCAATTGGCTGTCATGAAGTTCTTTCAGTGAAAATGAAGAGCATTCTCTTGCCGAGTGATTTTCCATTTCAGATCTTTCAGGAAGCCTCTGTTGGGATCATTCTCATTACAATAGAATGTTTTGCATGCAGAAAGGGAGAGCACATTAAATCACCTGCTCCATCCTGCTGCTCTTGGCCTTGTAACTCGTATAAATTCATTCAGTAGAGGAACTAATCATATCAGTAGCATCCACACTGATTCTCTTCAACCAATGTCATTTTGTGGTTTTTTTTTTAAAAACTAGTAATTCTTTAATGCTGCTGAAAAGTTTTGGCCATAAAGCAGAATTGGCAATATTTGTACTCATTGCAATATTATGGAAGAAAAGAATAATTAACAACCAAAAAATGCATTGGGAAAAGTATGTCTCATAAGGCCAAAATTATTTGATGAGATATATCTAGGTAGTAACATATACCATTAAGAACTGGGGTCTTTAAATGATTGTTCAATATGAATCAAAGGTGTGTTACAGCCACTACAAATGATTATGTCTGGAGACATTAAAAGCAATACACATGTCTAAAACAAAGAATGCTGTAGTATGAGAGTCATAACTATCATTGGGTAGCACATCAGTCTCAGAATTTTTCAAGTGCTATTGATTTAAAAAAAATTATTTCTTTAGCATCATGCCTATAGTTAGCAAGAATTAAAATAGGAAGAAATCAGATAGTAAACTTTGGTAAGGCCTTCTGCAGGCTTGCACCCTCTAGGAATCTGAGTTCAAATCTAGTGCATAACTCTGCTCAAGTTACCCCTTTTTGCCTTAGTTCCTCATCTGTATAATGAAATGGAAAAGAAAATGACAGACCAACTCGAAACAGGGTAATGGAGAGTCAGATACAACTTAAATGACTCAAAACAACAGTATCTCAGTAGTCAATCAGTACATATTTGTTATGCTCTTACTATATGCCAGCTACTATGCTATGCACTGAGGAATCAAAGAAAGGCAACCATGTCTGCTCTCGGGGGTGTTTGTATCTAATGAATTATGAAGAGAAATGCATACACTCCCTGAACTTTTCATCCCACATGTTTATATGTCATTTGTGATGCTTACAGCAATTGCAGATTGTCCCAATTATAAATTTGGTTATTCTTGCAGTGCTGTCCAGGCAGAACATCTACAGTGTATAGTTTGGGTTGTTCCTATGTAGAAGGAACATTGACAATGCCATTTTGCCTCTAAGATTTCAAATAGCATCTTGGCATCTCTTTTTTTCTGAATCTAAAGAATTCTAGGTTGCTTTCTGATTAACAGCTTATTTGTATTAATTCCATATGTGTCTCTTAGACCACAAATTCTGTGAAGGCAAAAATTTTGACTCATCTCCAACATTTCAAGAAGTGTTCTGGAAGAGAAAATTCTTAATATTGATCAAATTGAATTGATCACCAAGCCTACAGAACAGGAGGCCACACAGGATGGAAAGGGTATTCAAAATCGTGGCATATGACTATCAACAGTACTGGGAAAATTGAGCTTGAAAATGTATGTGAGAGAGGTCCTCCTTTGGGGGTCACAACAACTGGTTTTAGTTGACTTTGAGTGCCAGAGCTAGTATGAATGACAATTATGAGGAAGTATACTATATATAAATTATATGGAAGGACTTTCAAACTATTAGAGTAGCTCAAAGGTAAAATGCATTACTTTGTAAGATGCCAAGTTATGTCAATGCAAATCATCAAAAAAAGTGATATGACCTCTTGTTGGGGATTTTGGCTTGAAACTCACCTTGATCTAAAAGGTTTCTAAGGTTTTGGTCAACCCAGTTATTCTGTAATTTAATATTTTAGTGGGTCTAACAGGGAATTACTGAAAGCTCAGGGGAAAGATACATGTAAAAGTCTGATGGATTTTCATCTATCTATTGGGATGACTGGATATATGATTCCTTTGGCATAAAGAAATTCAGATAAGGTGATTCCCACTACCACTGTGACTTTCAAACTTTCACTATACTTTAAAATCTCAGAGCTTTCAAGGAAAGATTGTGATTAAATGTGTCAGAAGTGGGACTTGAACCCAGTTCTTATTCACTCCAAACCTGCCTGTCATTCCACTATGCTACACTATATATTCATAAATGATATAGCATCTAGGCTAATCATGTTACTTCAGTAACTTGCCTGAGCACATGGGCCACTTTATTATATCATCTTCCTAACTGATTACCACACAGTGTGTTGTGATATACTGGGGAAAACTATAAACAAATTTTCTGTACTGCAGTCAATTCATTCACGCACTACACTCACTAATTAATTGTAAATTATAAAATCTTGTGGCTGAAAGGTTTCACAAAATCCAAAGAATCATGAAATCAAAGTGGTAGAAGAGCCACTTTTGTCCTGAATCATACTGACCAAGACTGAGGTATCAATCATATTTCTGAGTGAGATAGCCTTTATTAGCAAGGACATGCAACCTGGTAACAAAAGAATCTTATTTGGCTTGCCTCTATTTGTGCCAAAAGACGAAAATAGAGGGCCAACAGCTCTTTTAAATCTAAGTGTATCTTCCTTCTGATTGGTATGTCATTTAGACCTTTCCTGACAACATTGATTGGTGGACATTTTAATGAGGAGGCAAGCTAAAAGATCTTGGCTCTTCATTTTTACCTAGTCATTGGAGGGCAGGAAGCAAGGATATCCCCTGGTGAAGTCCTTAGCTCAAATTGGCTTTTATTAGCCAAGTTTTTCCAAATACAAAACATAAATTTGCCTAAAAGAATATTTTATGGAGAACTCACATAAGGAAAGTCCTCACTCAAAGGTCAAGAGTGATATAAGGAGATGTCAAGTTCTCTTTGAACAACTTTGGTAGTGATTGTGAGACATAGGAAACACTGCCATAGGATCGTTCAACATGGCATGCCTACATGAAAAAGGCATTGTGCTCTATGAACAAAATAAAATTGCAGTAGTAGCTCAAAAGAAATGTGAGATGAAGAAATTTATAGACATTCTTATTCCCAATATTCATATTAATTATTTGTGTCCAACTCCTGGTAAAGCCTTCTGACCTCAAACTGATCTGATCAACCATAACTGGACACACTGTACTTTGATGCCTATCTTGATGTCATTTTAGTCCTCTGCCAGTAGGAAGAAAAAGGATCAAAAAAGGCAAGCAACCTCACCCAAACTAGTTAAGGAACAGATACATTGGGGTCTTGGAGCAATTACCTTACTCTATTATACCCTTCAGAAAGGCTGCCTTAATATTCAGAGGTTGGGATTTGAGGAAATGGATATGTTCATATAGAAATATTGGTGATGAATACAATTCACTAATTAATTTTCCTCACTTAAACTCCACAAAGTGTTTATTCAGTCTCAGTTTTTAGACTTCCACTAGAAATATGATTAAAGGGGAAGGACAACCCACTATTTGTTGAGGCAATGCTTTCAACTTTTACATCATTCAACATAGGGGAAAGTTGTTTTTATTTTCTTTTTTCTCTCCTTTCAAATTAAACCTAAAGTTAATTTTCCACGACTTTTACATATGGCTCCTAGTCCTGCCCTTTGCCAATGAGTAGAGGAATGACTTTCCCTTTTATGCCCTAGAGGGTTTCAAGTCCTAATAATAGAGCTATTTCATTCCCTTCTAGGTATTCCCAGGATAAATATCCTTAGATCTTTCAAAGAATCCTTCTATGACGTGATGTCCCATTCTTACTGATTTTCCACTTCTGGATGCACTCTGGGTTATCTCTGAGTCATCGATTTCTCCACTGTGTTCCTTGAAGCCATATCTCTGTTTACCTTCTTTTTATTCCCCATGCTTAGTATTGTTCATGGCACAGGATAAAAACTTAATAAATGCATATTGACTAAATGATTGATGAATCTACTCCAAGAAATCATGCTTGTTTCTTCCACTCAGAAATGACCCTTATTCTTTCCACTCTTGGCTGTAACTTCCCTTATGCAATTATCATATTTTATTTTGTATTATATCCATTTGTGTAAATGTCACATCTAACTTCTCGGCTGTGAACTCTATGAGGACAAAGCACTATGTTTTATTTAAACTGTGTATCTCTCTCAGGGCCAAGTAGAATATGTTACACGAAGTATTATTTGACAAATCTTGAATGTTGAACTACAAATTGGTTGTGAATATATTTTATATATTTTTAGACAATTCAAGACTTTACTGGATTGTATAACAAAAGCATATATACACATGCATATATACATATTTTATATACACATATGCATATACAGAAGTACATGTATAAATGGGTATAAACATTTGAATACACGCATATATATACATGTATGTGAATTGTTTGTGTGTTTTTGTGTGCTATAATGTATGCCATATTTAACAATTAGAGCTAACTGCTGAGTCTGGGAGATGCTGGAAGATGAACCCATACAAATTTCATAATAAATATAAAACAATTACTACAGTGGAGAAAAGAGGTCAGTAAAACTACGAGTATCAAGACTCGTTGGTCTCATGTAGAAAAGAAACATCTTTAATAGTTGAGCTTTGAAGGAAGCTTGGGGTCCTCTGAGTCAGATATGAAGATAGAGAATATAATAGACAGGGGAGATTATCTGTGAAAATCACAAAGAAGAGTATGCATACAATCAGATCTATGATTTAAGTATATAACTTGGGTGAATATAAGGAAGATAGAGAGGAAAATGGAAGAGATTGAAGACAGGGAGACTGACAAATTATTTCAATAGTACATATAATAGTTGATGAAAGACTAAATGAGGGAGAAAAAGAGACATGTAAGAGAAATTTTAGAGCTGAAATCCATAAGACTTTACAAGTCATTTGATTTGGAATATATAAGAGATTGAGAATCTAGCATAACTACAAATTTAGTTCTTAATTTACTCAGACCATGGTGCTGTAAACTTGGATTCTCTTAAGGGAATTTAGATTTCTCTTTATCCACACAAAAGTGGAAGCAGTCCAGAGAATGCAAAGAGCAGTTCTTGAAATTTAAATCCCACTTTACCCTGAAAGGAAGAAAATCAAAGGAAGATGATGCCTATTGAATTATGGGTGAAAATAAAGAATGTAGTTGACTAAATAATGAATGAGGATGTGAATTTCAGGAACTGGGGATAAGAAGAGGAGGAAACCTTGTTCTACTTCCCTGAATTCATGTCTAATTCCTTGACTTACTGGGGTTTTTTTGTCTATTTTAACTCTGTTGAGAACCCTTACCTATTTCACTGAAAAGAAAAATGTGTTTCTAATTTCTTTCCAAGATGTCCAGAGTATTACAGATCCTACTTTAGGTTGACATCAGTTTCATGTAGAGCCCTATGCATTTGTGTTGTAAAATTTTGATCTGGTGGCATGAAACTAATTCTAACGGAATTTGGTGAGGTATACTATTCTCATTCTCACTGGCTGTACTTTGGAGTTTTAATTGTCACATCTTTCATAAAAATTTTTTTCCTTCAATTTAGTGTCATATAGCCTGTTAGGTTATTTCTCATTAAAATTCATTCCAAGGCTATAAGGGCAAGTAGGATATTTTGCTGTTTTTCTTCCAGTATCACCAAAAAGTATAATGCTTGTATTTGTTTCAGGATCCATGGCCATTTGGATGGTATGAACAGGATCATAGAAGGGTGGATTTTAAGGGAAAGCAAAATAGGATTTTTTTGCTGTTTTTCTTTTGGTATAATCAATTGCCTCTGTTTGAATCTTGCTGGTATTACCAAAAGTTTTTACTAAGAGCAAAGTACAGGAACTAGAGTTTCTTTAACTTGAAACAGTATATGTAGTTGTATTGTTAATGCGATTAAAGATCTTTTCCACCTATTAATGGGTTTACCTATTAAAAGGAATTTACTTAGGTAAGATTTGCAGGAAGGCCCACACCTTTTGTTAATGGGGCACTGGTTCTCAATGATGGAGATGCCCTCTGGCTCTAAAATGGTATAAACACACTGAGCATGAGGTTTTACTTTGGGGCTTAGTTTTTGGAAAAAACTTTGTGTGCCAGATGAGACTCTGGGAAGCTGCTAAGGAACCCCCAGCTTTGAAAACCCAGATGATGGTGCTTCTCTCTCTGACAACTATAGTCAGACAGTTGGACCTGCCTGTTGATTTGTGATATATGTATTGTTGATGTCAGACAGTCTGGAAGCACTATCAGTTGATTTCCTCAGCTAAGTGAATGATGTATGTGCTTGATTAAAGGAGATTGTTAACACCTCAAAAGTTGTCTTTCCTTTCAGAAAAATAAATCAAAGAACTTCTGATAGTTGGCTCCCTTGTGTATATTGGGGTGCTTTATTTTACAAAGGTATATCTGGGGCAGGATATTTTTACAAAATTCAGAAATTATACCTTCAATAGATTTGAATATTGTTCCCCTGATATGCGGAAAATGTTCAATCTTATTTGTAATGGTACTGACTTGACTCATCACAGCCTAAGGACAATGGGCAGCAATATTTTTTGGCACTTCAAATTAGCATATTTATATGAATTTATTTAACTGTCACTCTTTGTAACTATTGCATTCTGCAGTTTTACAGGGTGGGGGGAGAAGAATAAATGGGAGATATTAAATATGAAAGGAAGGGACGAGGGTGGCACAATGATGATGAAAGACAAGGGGTGATGAGATGATTGTGAATGAATGAGAATCAGAGAATCAGAGAAAAAGGAAGGTGTCAGGAGAGAAAATATGAGGAATTGAGGGTTAGCAAAAAAAAGGTAGATGACAAGAAACTGTTGAGGTTTAGGGCTGCTTGGAACTACAAAATACTGACATGCTAGGTCCTTCCTGAATGAATTTGACTAAGTCCTCTTTCGGACAAAGAAAAGAAAAGCTTATTAAAGATTTGCCATATTGGATAGACTCTTAAGTAACCTACACATTTGTCATGCTTTTATTGACAAGCAAGCCACATTAAATCTCAGCTAGCTTGAATCTTAGCTAGACTGAATCTGAGTACCTTCATGGAGGTGCAATGAGTCATATACAGAAAGACTGTGGTAGGGATCTAGGAGTGGTCTATTAGTCTGGGGTAACTATAGGAGAGGTTTGGGTAGGGTCTTGATGGGAACATGCATTTGAGGGCTAGGCTAGTTTAAGGGCAACAGATTTGGGCATCGATATTTTGATAGGATCAACTGTGGGGTTTATGAAAGAGCCCATGGCAATTGGACAAAGTAATAATGAAAGGCTTATGGCCTCAGGTGAATGCCTGATCAAGTGAGACGAGTCAAAGAGAGTTCAAGGGGCTTCCCAAAGTCTGAGAAAACCCCATTACAATGATAATAGATGATCTGAAATAGAAGTTTCTTTCATTTTATTTTTTCTCACAGTTTCAATCAATGTCTACCTACTTTTGGATGAGGGGTTGCATATGTTATGCAATTAATCTGTATCAGAAAATACTAGGTTCAGGAGCAGAGTCAAGATAGTGGAGTAAAAGAAGAGAGTTAATTGATCTTTCCCTCCAAATATCTTTAAAAATGACTAAAAATTTCTGGAGTCACAGAACCCACAAAAATGATGATCTGAAACAAATATATAGACCAAGACAACTGGGAAGGTCTACAAGAAGCATCTATTGTACCAGGTTGGGAGCAGTGCTGTCCATTGTAAGCCATGCCAGCACCAACAGGGTCTGAGCAGGCCTCTCTGGGACTGAATCATTGACAGCTATTGTGGTTTCTAGACTTCTTCTCCCCAAAACATGAAGGACAACTTTAGTTAATAGGAAAAAAAGCCACCTATGTAAGAGAGTAGTATGGATCAGCCCTAGCCCCAGAGCATCAGAGGGGCAGAGGAGTCCATGGCAATGGGAACAGTGGAAGCAGCAGCAACAGCAGTGGCAGCAGGGTCTGTTTATGGAGCTTTAGATCCAGTGATTGTGGGGGGATCAAGAGGCTGACAGTAAACCTCCCTACTCTCCCCTGAAAGCAGAGAAGTACTTTGACAAAGAGCTCAAAAGTCGAATAATTTTACTGAGAAAATGAGCAAAAATCAGGAAAGGAATCAGACTATAGAAGCTTACTATGGTGACAAGGAAGATGAAAATATATCACCAGAAGGCAGCAAAGTCAAAGTTGCTACATCCAAAGCCTCCAAGAAAAATATGAAATGCTCTCAGGTCATCTGGGAGCTCAAAGATGATTTTGAAAATCAAGTAAGAAAAGTAGAACAAAAATTGGGAAGAAAAACCAGTGATGCAAGAAAATCATGAAAAATGAGTCAGCTTCTAGCTAAAGGAGACCCCCAAAATGGAAGAAAATAATGCCTTAAAATAGACTAACTCAAATGGCAAAGGAGATCCAAAAAGTCACAGAGGAGAAGAATGCCTTAAAAAGTAGAATTGGCAAATTGAAAAGGAGATGCAAAAGCTTACTTAAGAAAATAATTTCTTAAAAATTAGAACAGATACGTTGGAAGTTAATGACAATGAAAAATCAAGAAATTAGAAAACAATGCCAAAAGAATGAAAAAATTAAAGACAATGTGAAATATCTCAGTGGAGAGGTCAACAGACCTAGGATTAAAACCAAGAATCTCCTACTTTGTAAAATTGAGTATAGTACTTCAGGACAAAAAATGGTTATTCAATGAAATAGAGGACTTTCAAGCACTCTTAATGAGAATCTCAAAGCTTAATAGAAAATTTGACTTTCTTTTTGCCCTTTTTTCTTTTTTATTGTTTGATTTATTGATTTTTACTTTTCACCATTCACTTCTACAAGATTTTGATTTCCCCCTCCCCTGTCCACCCCAAGTCATTGTGCATTCTGATTACCCATTCCCACAATCTCCCTTCACTTCTATCACACTCCTCCCTTCTCTTATCCTCTCCTCCTCTATTTTCTTGTAGGGCAAAATAGGTTTCTGTGTCCCATTGCCTTATATCTTATTTCCCTGTTCATTGTAAAAATAATTTTTAGCATTTTTTTTAAAACTTTGAGTTTCAATTTCTCTCCCTTCGTTCCTTCCCCCCATTCCCACTGAGAAGACAAGCAATTCAATATAGATTATGTATATATAGTCATGAAAACACTTCCATAACAGTCATGTTGTGAAATATTAATTGTATTTTCCTCCATCTTATCCTATCCCCCCATGTATTCTATTGTCTCTTTTGACCCTGTCCCTCCTTAAAAGTGTTTGCTTCAAATTACCCCTCCTCCCATTTATCCTCCCTTCTATCACTCCCCAACCTCTACTTTACCCCCTTCCCCCTACTTTCTTGTAATGTAAGATGGGTTTTCATACCAAATTCAGTGGGCAAGCTATTCCCTCCTTAAGCCAAGTATAAGAAGAGTAAAGTTCACTCTTTCCTTGTCACCTCCTGACCTCTTTCCCTCCATTAAGAAAACTTTTTCTTGCCATTATTATGTAAGAGATAATTTGCCCCATTCTATTTCTCCCTTTGTACTTCTCCCAATATATTCCTTTCTCATTTTTTATTTTTATTTTTTATTTATCATCCCTTCATATTCAACTCATACCCTCTGTCTATATGTATATGATCCCTATAAGTACCCTAATAGTGAGACAAGTCTCAAGAGTTAAAAATACTGTCTTTCCATGTAGGATTGTAAACAGTTCAACTTCATTATGTCCCTCTTGATTTCTCTTTCCTGTTTACTTTTTCATATTACACTTGATTCTTGTGTTTGAAAGTCAGTTTTTCTATTCAGCTCTGGTCTTTTCATCAAGAATGCTTGAAAGTTCTCTATTTCATTTAATAACAATTTTTTCCCCTGAAATATTATACTCAGTTTTGCTGGGTACATGATTCTTTGTTTTAATCCAAGCTCCTTTGTCCTCTGGAATATCATATTCCAAGTACTCTGATTTCTTAATACAGAAGCTGCTAGATCTTATGTTATCCCTATTGAGTTTCCATAATACTTGAATTCTTTCTTTCTGGCTCCTTGTGATATTTTCTCTTTGATTTGGAAGCTCTGGAATTTGACTACAATATTTCTAGGAGTTTTCTTTTTGGGATCTCTTTCAGGAGGACATGGGTAGATTCTTTCAATATCTATTTCACCCTCTGGCTCTAGAATATTGGGGCAATTTTCCCTGATAATTTCTTGAAAGATGATGTCTAGACTCTTTTTTGCATCATGGCTTTCAAGTAGTCCAATATTTTTAAAATTGTCTCTCCTAGTTCTATTTTCCAGGTTGTCTTTCAAATGAGATATTTCAAATTGTCTCCTATTTTTTTTTCCATTTCTTATGTTTTGTTTTATCGTTTCTTCATTTTTCATAAAGTTATTAACTTCCATCTGTTCCATTCTAATCTTTAAGGAACTATTTTCTTTACTGAGGTCTTGGACCTCCTTTTCTATCTGACCAATATTACTTTTCAGGGTATTCTTTTCCTCATTAAACTTTTGAATTTCTTTTTCCATTTTGTTAGTCTATTTAAAGTTGTTATTATTTTGATTCCCCTTTAGCAAGTGGTTGACTTGTTTTTCATAATTTTCTTGCACCACTCTCATTTCCCTACCCAATTTTTCCTCTACTCCTGTTACTTGATTTTCAAAATCTTTTTTGAGCCTTTTCATGGTCTGAGACCAATTCATATTTTTCTTGGAGGCTTTGGATGGAGGAATTTTGACTTTGTTTTCTTCTGTTTATATATCTTTGTCTTCCTTATTACCATGGTAAGATTCTATAGTCTGATTCTTCTTCCTCCTTTTTTATTTCCCCAGCCATTTGTTTTACTTTGAGATCTTTGTCAAGGTAGTTCTCTGTTTCCAGTAGGAGTAGAGAGGTGTACTCTCAGATGCTCAATTTCTCCACAATCTGTGGTTAGTGAGCTCCAGAAATAGCCACTGATGCTGCTGCTGTGGCTGCCACAAGGTCCTCCAATCCATCCATTGTCCTGGGGCTGGGATTGGAACACTCTACTCTCTCACAGGCATCCCACAGTTTTTTTTACTTTCACTGATTTTCCAATTTGTCTTTTGCATTTGGGGATTGTGAAGTCTAAAAACTGCCACAGGTGCCAGAGATTCAGTCCCTTCGGGCCTGCTAAAGTCCTTTCTGTGCTTTGCCATGCTGGATTGTGCTGTGCTCCCAGTGCAGTATGATAGATGATTCTAGTAGACCTTTCAATCTGTCTTAGACTTGAGATTTGATTCATATTGTCATTCTGTGGGTTCTGCAGCTCCAGAATTTGCTTAGAATCATTTTTATAGGTATTTGGCTTTGTTTTGGTGAGAACTCTAGCAAGTCTTTGCTTTTACTCCACAACCTTGACTCTGCCCCCCAAAATATTTGACTTTCAAATACAAGAATCAAGAGAAGCATTTAAAGGTAAACAAGAAAGAGAAATGATGAGGGACTTACTAAAGTTGAACTATTTACATTCCTATATGGAAAGATAATATGTTTAACTCTTGAGACTTTTCTTAGCATTAGAGTAGTTGAAGGGAATATATTCATATAGACAAAGAGCACAGGGTGAGTTGAATATGAAGGGATGATATCTAAAAATTAAAGATTAAGAGGTAAGTGGTATATATTTGGAGATGGAAAGGGAGAAACATAATGGAATACTTTATCTCTTACATAAAAGAGAAAATAAAAAGCTTTTATAATAGAGGAGAAGAGTGGAGAGGGAAGAGGGAAGGAGTGAACACTACTCTCATTGGATATGACTAAAGGAGAGAATTACATGCACATTCAATTAGGTATGAAAATCTATCTTACCCTACAGGAAAGCACAGACAAAGGGGATAAATTCAGGAGGGAAAATAAAAGGAAGGGCAAATGAGAGGAGAGGGTAAAAAAAAGTAAACATTTTTGAGGAGAGACAGGGTCAAAAGAGACAATAGAATAAATGAGGGGACAGGATAGGATTCAGGGAAATATAGTTATAGTTTCACATGACTGTTATAGCAGAGTTTTGTGTGACTACACATGTATAACTTACATTGCATTGCTTGCCTTCTCAATGTGGGTCAGTGGGGAGGGAGGATGGGAAAGAAGTTGAAATTCAAAGTTTTAAAAATAAATATTAAAAATTGTTTCTACATGCAACTTTGAAAAAAGGTATAGAGGCAATGGGGTATAGAAATATGTCTTGCCCTACAAGAAAACAGAGGGAAAAGAGATAAGAAAATTATGCAATAGAGACCAGATTGGGGGAAGGAGTAATCAGAATGAATGCTGTCTTGGGTTGGGTGGAGGAGAGACATGGTGAGAAAATTAGGAATTCAAAATCATGTGGAAGTGAATGTTGAAAGTTAAAAAGAAATAAATTAATGAATGACTATAAAACATCAAACCACAGCATAAATCATAATGACAGTGAAAATAAAACCAAAAGCAAACATGGAAAAAAGAAAATACTAGGTTCTGAATTGTCCTTTTTTCGATACATGTTGGCATTTTCTCTGAAACTTATAGTGTTCCCCAAAGCATAGATAAATTAAATGGCTTTCCCCATATCATACAGCAATTGTTGACAGAAGCATATGTGAACTCACTTCTTCGTTCTCTACTGACTATGCTATGTTTTCAGTCATTTTCTGTGTATTTGAGAGTCTGAGACTGAAGGGTTCTTGTAGTCCAGGAGTTCTAGGGTACAGTGTGAGGTGCCAACACATTATCTCTTTTATATTCAAAATTATACAGAGAACTCTTAGAAACATTGGACAACAAAACTGCCTTAAGGAAAGTGTCAAGTAGCCCAATTCTAGTGACTTCCTTACCTATTCTTACTCTCACCTTTACTGTAATACACACACACACACACACACACGTGAACCATAATTTACCTCAATAAAGATCATTTGAAGAAACCATGGATGTTTAATTTAGAAATGAAAAAGAGTTTCAGGAGAAGTGAAGAAGGTGATTGTTATTTTCATAAATGAAAGAAGATGCCATACAGAAGAAGGATTATTCTTGTTCTGATTAAATCTAGATAGCAGTATTAGGAATATTGAGTAGATGTTAAGATTTCAGCTCAGATTCAATCTGGCCCGATTGTCCATGAGAAGTGTCACAAATGCTTAGATTATTTAATAATCTACCTAATATGGTGAATCTTTAATAAATTTTGTTTTTCTTTGGCTATAAAAAAGGCTTGGGTTTAATTCATTTGGGCAGGAAGGACATTTTGCTATTTTGGGGCCCCAGCACCCCTAAACCAGGATTATCAAAACAGTAAGGATAGAGGAAGGAGTGACCATATAGTTATTTGCCTTTTGGAAGTCCTAAGAACTGCATTTCAAAAACAAATTTTCAAAAACCTTCCCCTTTTCCAAGACTGGCTGATAGTAGCTATTAAGGGGTATAAAAATTTAGATCATAGCTCTCTATAGAAAGAGCAGCAATCCTTAATATGAATTTCATTAATCAATTTGCACTTGATATTAGGAGGAAACTGCAGAAATTGGCAATGAGATCCCAAACACCTCAGACGCAATTACTGGAGAAGACATTTGGAGTTTTCAAGAAGGGAGGCTTAGTCAAAGTGATGGAAATATAATGCAGGGAAAAAGCTAGAGGTAGAGAAGATTCTCAATTCTTGGCTGCTACCAAGGCCAGGAAAAGACCTGAGCATGCTCCTGGCAACTGGGAAGTGGGAAAAGCTGATTCCAAAGTCACAAGGAGAATCACTTGTCCAAGGAGTGCTCCTTCAGTGCCCCTCCCCCACTCATGGTGCCTATGGAACTCCACCTATGTTAAGAGGAGGGACATTGGAAGACAGATGGTCCCTGAGAATTGGAAAAATGGTGGAACCATCTCCCAATACTCTATCCTTCAGTATTCTTAAGAGCCAAAATGGTGCTTGGCAGTGTTCCCACTTTCTCCATATGTCTAGCCAAGCCATGGCCAAAAATTTGAGGCTAAAGGTAAGGTTACCCCCTTTGTCATGGCTACATTCCTATTTTGATCAATTCATCTGACTCTACCAGTCTGTTGACCTGTCAGGTCATCCACATCAAAGAGGAAATTAAGGGAAGTCTCAAGTGTTGACCTCACTACTTTGTTAGAGAAAATGCAACAGGTTAAATGCATACATTTTATGATTTAATTAATTAATTCCCTTTAAAGAAAACACTAACAAAGTGCATTATGGAGTAAGACAAATATTCTGACTACCTGGTACAGAAATCTTCTGGCTTATATATATGTATTTACCGTGAGAAAGGAACTCTCTTAGTTGAACAAATTATAAATTTTGTAAGAAAAGACAATTAACAAAGTAGTGTCAGTTAGGATTTATGATTCCAAGCTGTGTGAATTTCCTTTCTGTAGCATATGTCTTTGTGACATAAAATAAGGAGAAAATCCTACCACTCTGATGACAGCTATCCTGCTGACCCAGGAAAGAGTACCTTCAACAAAGATTCAATTGAAATTAGAACCCAGGACATCTATGTTTTTCCTTATCACTAAGATGCTAGGAGAAAAATCTAAGAAAATGACCAAGTCAGTCTCATTTGCTTCCTGACACCAAAAGGCGTTTTCTGAGTTTACATAAGATAACAAAAGGGACTATTAGGTCCAGACTCTTCTTAATTCAAGCTTTGGCCCTTATTAAAGTCTAAAATTTATATTAAATATTATCACAAGACATACCCCATTCCCCCTATTTGAGGATCTGTTGTTTGAACACTTCTTCCTCATGTTCTCCTCTTGCCTGCCCTCTTGTTGGGAAGAGACATGATGATGAAATTTGGGAGCCAGTTTTCTCTAGTGAAGTTGCCCTTCTCCATTCTCACTTTACCAGAACTCCCCATGTTCCTCTGGAAGGAGGAAAGATAGATGGGAGACAGTTGACCCAATTATTTGGGATTAGGGAATTCGTGGGCAAGCTACTTGTGCCACCCCAGCTATTGCTCACCTGCAAGACCCTAAAGTGTTTCTTCATTGCCATCAACATCAAATTAAGCCTCAGGCCTGGAAGGGACTACAACTCTTCATTGCTACTCAAGGCCCTGACTCACTCCTTCTAGAGTGGGACCTTGACTAGGCTAAAGTTTTTGAAGCTTTGAAAACTAAATTGACCACCACTCCAGCATTAGCTCTACCAAATTAGAAAAACCTTTCACTCAGTATGCTGACAAAAGGAGAGGATTTGCTTGAGAGTCCAAATCCAGCCAGTGGAAACTAACCTCAGGCCATTTACCTATTTTTCAAAACAATTAGACTCTGTGACTACCTGATTGCCTGCATGCCTTCAGGCAGTAGCTACTACAGCCTTTAAATTTTCCCAGTTCTTGGAAATTCTGACTCCCTTTTAGAGAATCCTGGAAGCAGAGGAACACCAGAGGCTTACTCTTAGATGCCACTGAACTAATTCTTTGGGTGTGCCATACACTCACAACCCACAGTTTGGTACACAGAACAAGGGGTTTGGAGTTCTAGGTATACTGTAGTCATTTTCCACCACTCCAGAAAGGTCAAACCCCTACCTCCTAAGATTCCTACCCATAAGGCAGAATTAATATCACCCACAAGAGCCCCAGAGCTAGAGGAAAATGAAAGAGTAAATGTTTTACTGACTCAAAATATGCTTTTTTTCATGTTCTTCATGACCAGAGCACAATTTCGAAAGAAAGGGGATATCTGACAGAAAAACCTCCCCTTTTAGATATGCCATTTTCCTTTTATGTTTTAACCTGGCCACAGTCTTGTTTCATTCCCTCCAGGGAAATTGTCTTTTCTCTGTACTCCTTTTGTGCCTGTTTGGTCATCATTTACTTAACCTCCTGGCTAGGTTTGTCTCCTCCAGGGTTCAATCCATCAGATGAATGTTCAGACTATGTAACCCTTGAATAGGATCCACTGAGTCAGGGACATCTGTAAACTCCTCACCAGCAGAAAGCAGTTTCAGAAACTGAGATCTTCACCCCTTATCCCAAAAGAATTTGAGTCCCATTTGTTTGAGGGAGGAATGATGGGGTACTGGCTCAGAGAACCTGCTTGAACTCTCCCTGAATCTTCCTACTTAAACTGGTGTTTACCTAAGGCTATAAGTCTTTCATTGTCTCAATGCTCAATACTCTGTTACCTTAACCTAGCCTAACCCTTCATTATCTGTTATGTCCAGATAGCCTTCTGCTACTTCCCTTAATTCTATCAAAATGCCATTTTCTTGGTTCCTGGGCTTCCATCTCTAGTCAATCCAACCCATTGGCTACTCCCATCAAGACCCTCCTTTGGCTCCTCCTCTCCTCACCTCAGACTTTTTGACCACCTCTAGATCCCTCCCTCAGTCATATATATATATGGCAGATCTTTAATAAACTTTGTTTTTCTTTGGCTAAAAAAAAAGAGATTTCATTTCAATGAGAGACGATTTTTTTAAAAGAACTTTTGAAGAATGGATTATGTTGCCTTGTTATTCCTGTGTTGATGACTGTCTATCAGAGAGGTTGTATTAATGATGGATCTATCAGAAAGAAGGTAAGATTAAATGGCAGCTTTACAATAATAAAACTATATTGCAATTATATATTCCCTCATTTTCCTTTCTATTTTCTTATACTTACTTGCTAGCATATTGTGAATGAAATATCTCTATACTGGACATAGCATATAACAATACTAAAGATAAAATTTAAAAAAATAGATGTTTTAATTAATAATTTGAGATGTTTTCATACATATGACTCATCATATTTCACATCCCAGGTGACTAATTAATAATTTAGTTGGTGAAAGATGAAAAGACTGAGTAAACAAATAAATAGCACAGTGGTGAGATTGCTGAATCTGGGATCAGGAAGTCTCAGCTAGCTATGAACTGTGTAAACTTCGACATGGCACTTAACCTCCTTTCACCTTCCATTTCCTCATCTTTAAAATAGACATAATAACAGTACCAAACTTACAAGATTGTAGCATCAAATGACATAAATTATGTGCAGTGTTTTGCAAGACTTAAAAGTATCTTTTAAATGTAATCTGTTGTTATTTTTATAAATCTGGGGAGTTAATTATATTTAATAAGTAAGGTATGTCTCAAAATATGTATTGTACAGTAGTGTACAAGTTATTTCTTCTCAAAAATGTGGCAACATAGAGTATTTTAGAGGGGTTTACTATGAAATGTCAATGATATTTATCCATCAAATATCAATGACATAGTCTATTATAAATCAATAAAATTTCTATGAATTTTTGATTGTCATATTCATATCTAAAGGCACACATTCAATTTTTTTTAACTTTTTAATTTGAAACTTTAAGATGGGACTGAGACAAAAAAGAAGATTTGGGTGATATATTTTCATAAATGTATAAATATAAACATATAGTTATACAACACACACATGTGTGTGTATATATACATTTACATGTAGGTATATATATACATGTCACAACCCTGTTTCCCCTCAATTTCCTTATCTGTGAAGTGAATAGGAGAAAGACTATTTCAGTGTCTTTTCCAAGAAAACCCCAAATGGGCTCACTAAGAGTTAGACACAATTGAACAGCAATGTGTGAGTATGTATGTATGGCACTAATTACATGTCAACCCAAAAGTGTTATAAAAATGTATTTGGAAAAAAATCATAGAAATGTCATAAGATTATTTTTCCATTCCCCCTGAGGAACCTTGTTGAGGTTTGAGGACAGACCCAAACAGAGATACCTTTTATTTTCCTTCTTCTTACTGAATGTTATTTACTGAAGGGGTAGTTGCCATCTTACCTAGAAGTCTTCTTTTAAAAGTCAGAAATGGGAATCGCATCATGATATTCTTGGGCAGAAGTCTTACCCATGTAGTAAGGGGCCAGATCTCATTTGAGACCTTCTCTTCTAGTAAACATATGAACTTAGGTTATTTCCCTCATTAATCTGAAATCCAGTAATCAGTATAGACTAGAAGACTTCTTATCTATCAGCCCCTGTTCTCCCAAGAACATGAAGATAGGATACATGCAAAAGCACTTACCCAGAGAGTCAATTTTGACCCTCTGTGTCAATTCCCACAGAAAATCCTCTTAAGGAGGCAATCTCGTTCACAGCATGAACAGAATTCATCAGAGCACATCCTATCCTTCCTGTTTAACCATCCTGGATGTAGAATTACATAGATTTTACTGCTCTGAAGCAACATCTTTTCATAAGTGAGGAAACTGATTGATCAGATTATACGCATTAGAAGAATTGCAGGTGCTCTAATAGGCTAAATGTTTCTAAACTGGATGGTGGCTGAAGATGACTTGGCTTTAGTTGTGTGGCTTATTCAATTACTGCCTTGTGTCTGAGTCCTGGCTCTCTCAGACTCTCTCCTGTCATAGCAGGCTCGATACTGATGTTCCTTGCAATAAGTAGAGCTTTCACTCAGCCTTTAGGGTTTTGCTGACTTCCTGGCATTCAAGAGCCTCAGGGCATTTCCCTCTTGTCAGTTTCTGTGAATTCAAGCTGCTGACACTTAGTGACTCTATCAGGAAAATCAGCACTAACCAGAGATGCCCTGCAATATTTTGATGATCCTAAATTTCTCACCACTGAAACAAACAAGCAAACGAAAACCTTTCTTTAATATCCTTTTTTCCCTGATGATAACGATATCAACAATAATAGTTAACATTGAAATGTTCCTTACTATGTGTCAGTCATCCATGCTAAGTATTTTATAATTGTTATCTCATTTGATGCTCCCAACAACTCTAGCAGGTAGATATTCTTATTAATCCATTTTAAAGATATATTTGAGACAATCAGAGATTGAATGACTTGTCCAGGCCTGACACTCTGTGCACTGAAATCACCTAGGTGCCCTAATGATGAGTAGTTCATATTTTCTTTTCTGTTTTATCATGCTCTTTGATTTTTAACATTATAATAGTTAATGCTGTCTTAATCTTATGGCAAGAATTTCAACTAATACATAAAAGATTTAAGCAAATCACAGCAACATATAACCACATCTTATAACTGATCATTAAGCATTTATTATGCAGCTACTACGTAACAGGAATTATCCCAAGAGCTGGGATTATAAAAAAAATGGAAAATACAATCCCTGTTATCTTCCAATACATGCAGATTCTGCACTTTTATTCCACACTTTTCTACCAAGAAGAAGGGAATGGGTTTTATTATATTTTTGTCCAGTGTTAAGATTTTTCATTTATTTTAATTTGATTTAAGTTACTTCTAATGTCATTTACCTTAAGGTTTTACAGCCTTTGAGTATTTTTTTCCTGTTTCTTTTTTGTTCATTCTACATCAGTTGAAGAATTCAAATTATAAATAAACCATTGGAAATGTGCTTTGAAAGATTCCTTTTCTTGATATTTGCATAGCTGAAATTAGTCTTTATTTTGTAAAGTTTTGTTGGCTTTGCAGGCAGAATAAATGCACAGTGAATTAAATGAGGCATAGCAACATTGAATTTATGAAATGTGTGGTGAAAATAAATATTTTTTAAAGTGATCAATGGAAGAGGTTTTTCCTGTCATAAGAAAATAAAGAAAGTCTAAAGTTAACCATATAGAGTGTTTCATTAGACTTTTGGAATAATAAAGATAAGAAAGAAGGAAAGAAAGGAAAAATAAAGAAAGAAAGTGAGGGAAGGCAGGAAAAAGGAAGGGAAAGAAGGAAGAATAGAAAAAAAGGAAGAAAAAGGAAAGAGAAAGTAAAAAGGATTTATAAACAAAAATTGGCATGAATCACACACAATGGATGGGTTGAAATCTACATATTTTAAGGAAGTAATTACCCTAGAAAATCATGGATCTCTCAAAATAGCAGTGCGATATAATTTTTAGAGTTATACATTCAGAGTCATATGTAGGAGCACCTGCACTCAAGTTTCACATGTGACAGACAATATATTACTATAGAAAAGTCACTAAATCTCTTTGAACTTCACTTTTCTTCTGAATAAATGAAAATAATTATTCCTGACATCCCTACCTCCAAAGATTGTATTAAGGTTCAAAAGTGGCAATGTATATAAAATGCTTTCTGACCATGAAAGTGTACATGCCAGGGATTATTAATGGCATTTTAATAGATTACCAGGTAAGCATTTTTTATACATAAATTACATTGGAAGGAGCAATTTTGATGGATATTAAATACCTACAATTGTTCTTTATTCTTTTGAAGGAGATTTATTTTTGTTATAAAATATTGAATTTTAATTTCCTGTCTTAGTCTTATAGCTAGGGGTATCCTATCAAATAATCAATCAACAAGCATTTAAGGAACATTTGCTCTGTGTTGGGAATAGGGAATTAAAAAACAATAATAATCTCTGCCCTCAAAGAGATTAGATTCTCATCATCCAACAGCCAATCTAGAAACGAGCTTTTTCAAAGTTTGTTTGTCTGGTCCTTGGACAACATATATAAGACAGTGCTTGCATTCCACTGACCTTAAGGGCCCTAGCTATCCCCCACCCCAAAAAAATCATTTAGAAGAAGATTTTAGGTATTAAATTTCTTATAATGGAATTTTGAGAATTGTTAAATGTCCTGTCATTTTGTTTGCTTTGATAGGAATAGATCATTCATGAAATCATTCTATGGAGGTGATACATAAATTACATTTTTACATAATGGTAACTGTAACAATATTTCTTCAACTCTCATAAATTAGGAGACATAAGAAAGCTACAAGCCAGTACTTTGAAGTACTGGCTTATAGACTATTTATCTTTATATTCTCATTGTCTAATCCAATATTGTGCATAGAATAGGTGCATAATAAATACTAATTGAACTTAAGGGGGCATGCAAACTGACAGAGCACCTGATAGAAGTGCAGTGGAAGACTTGGAAACCTTTAGATGGAATATGCTAAGAGGACAAGAGTGGGCAGATGCACAGACTCTGGGTCAGCAAATTTCTTCCTGGCTCATTACCACCTGCAGACTCAGAAGGGCAGAGCTAGGCAGAATATTTATAATATATGTCTATGGTTCTAATGCTATGAGTTAAATGGTGATTGATTTAAGTATTTTATAAAGAGCTTTCTATTTCTAACTTTTCATGCTTCACAAGAAACTTTTTATCTTTTTAATACTGTACATTCCATATTCCAATATTCTAAGGTTCCTTTTTCCTCTAATATTTTGTGTCCTAAGATAGGAGTCTTTGACCATTGTTATGTCATACACCCCTTTGAAAATCTGCTGAATCTGTATACCTTTTTTCATAATAATATTTAATATACAAAAGAAAATTTTGTAGGATTACAGAAACCAGTTATATTACAACAATTACATATGTATGTGTGTACATATATACCTGTGCGTTTATGTGTGTGAGTGTGGGCATGTGTCTGCCTATTTTACAGGCCTCAGGTTAAGCTACCTTGTTCTAAGTTTTCTTACACTATTTCATTTTTTACTTAATATTCTAGAATTATATTACTGTATTTTTCCATGCTAATGTTATCTAGTGATAGGAATATATTAGAAAATCTTCCTTTCTCGTCTAAATAACAATCACACATTTAAAAGTCTTTTTTTGCACCTCTTGTCATTTTCCAGGATGAAATTACAATCAGAAGAAAGGCCATTTCTATTTTTTAAAAATAAAAATTTATAACTGGGCCGACAAACCAACTGTTCTCCCATTAGATTCTACTCTATAATAATTAAGAGTCTCATTTCTTCTGTCCTTGGCTATAGACCACTGGTCTGTACAATTAGTCTGGGCACATTCAGCTCCTGGCGAGGGCACAGGTCCTTTGGAAGCTGTGATGCTCCTTTCTGACATGGTATGCTGCTTTCAATTTCTTCTATGTTTTCCTGTCTTAATAAATGAGAGGAAATACATGGAAATTCAAAATATAGACTCCCAAACTAGATCCGTCACAGACAACCAGAATTACTTGTGTGTATACAGTATGGTACACTTTATGAAGTGCTTTCATATAGATTGTTGCATATGAATTTCATACAAATCTTGTGACACCCCTAGGGAAAGAGATTGTTGTCTCTACTTTATATAAGAGGAAATTAATCTTCAGAAAGGTAACTCATTTAAATGGATAATTTATTCCTCTGGTGTGAGGGCTTGCTGAGCTGTCTTCTGAGTTACTCATTCCACCTGTGGTTTTCTCTTTTCACCCAACTCTAATCTGTGTCTCCAAGAAGCTGCAGCAGGCTCAGTGGCCACACCCCAGCAAAAACATCTTGGCAAATGGGTAAACCAGACTGAGGGTAACGGACAAGCCTCAAACCCATTTGTGAGTTAAGGGTGTGTCAGCCCCAAGCATGTGAAGACTTCCCCATTGGAATGGGGGGATGAGAACAATTTTTTCCCAATGGCCATGAAGTTGTAGGTACTATGGAGCACTTAACAGTTTAGTCAGACATGAAAGAACCAAGGTCATCCATTGCTAGGCTATCACCAGCTGTATTTATTTTTGTCCTGCCATTGGATTTCAATGACTCTAGAAGAGAGTGAAGCTGACGACTTTGTGTAACTCTACCACACTTAAATCCAATTCATACAGAAATCTAGACAGAACCTGTGATTTTGTTGTTCCTTTTGGAAAAAAAAATAATGAACAAGACCTACTATGCAAGACTCCATGTAGATCTTACTCAAAGCTGTGAAAATCCCTCTTACCTCAAGATTATTGCCATGTATAATAGGAACATATAAATGGAGCTGAAGGGAGATTCGGAGGCCATTTATTCTAAGGCCTCTCTCATGTCATAGACAGGAAAGTAAAGCCCAGAGTTTTTAAGTGACTTTCCCAATTCCACTGAGATGGTAAGTATCAGAGGTGGAATTTGAATCCATGGTTTCTGAGTCTTTAGCTAATGTTCTTTCCCTCAGCTCTACTCTAAACAAGAATGAAAACATAGACCTAGACCTAGACCTTGTTTTCTAGAATCTTATGAGTTAATAGGAGAGATAACATAGAGACTAATATGCAATCACACCTCATATGCATTTACCCTGAAGACCATCATGTATAGCATGCACACACACACACATACACACACTATTGTAAGATACTTTTGTCTCATGGTCCGCTCTTCATGGAAGCAAGTGAAGAAGTGAGATGTGCTTGCAACTATCACTCAAATTAAAATATGATAAATGTAGAAGAAAGGAACGATCAAGATACTGCAGTCTTCTTAGCAAATATTTGTTAACTGACTACATGGTAATGAATAAAGGATTCCTGAAGAAAATTGTTTCTATCCTGGATAAGAAATAAAAGGAAATAATTCAGTAAGCAGGGCTGCTGGCAGGAGAGTCCAATGAGGGGTGGGGGTAGAGAAGACAAAGAGGATTTATATAGTACATATTATGCTAAGCTATGTTTCCCTTGCAAAAACATCCAAAAAACCAAATTATATATTCACTATGGTCTTGTAAGCTACTTACGGGTATTATCCCCATGTTATACTTAAGGAAACTGAGAGAAATAGAGATTAAATGATATACCCAGGGTTCAACAACCAGAAAGTACACAAGGTGGTATTCTCACTCCAGGCCCAGCACTCCACTTACTGCAACAATAGACAAGTAAACACACAAGAGGTAGAAGAAGATAGGCCAAGACGAGGGAATCCATTAAGTCATGAGGTCCATCTAAACCCATGTCTTCAAGTTCTCCACCAAATATATTTCTTCTATAATAGCAAACCCTTAGCCCATTTAGCATGAGTGACTAGGGCTTTGATACAGGTGCTGAAATTTAGAAGGCTCTGACAGCACTTGCAACCCCTCAGCATTGCAAATGAATTTATTAATTCGTTAGAAAGAATAATTATTTAAAATAGGACAGCATCAAATGGGTTTTCTTCTCCCTTGGCAGCCACATTCACATAAGGTTCCCTCTCTCCTGCCCCTGAGCTTCCTGGGTCACTGAACATTTTGTAGAAATTGTTAAAGGTTAAAAAAATGCTTTGTGAAGTTCAATGCTCCATGTTTCCAACTCATAATAATTCAAATGAATTATTATGCCCGCCATATTTCTCATTGTCTCCAACATGCAGGTTGTCAGGTTTGTTCTATAATATCTTAGAGGCAAAACACAATTTTTAGTCAAATTCACAAACTTCATATGAAACAATGATATCTTTAGGATTTCATCTTTTGGGAGACACTTCAGTAACGTACTCTCCCCCACCCTCATCCAATGTGCTTTACACCTCTAATCTCTCTTGAGAACGTTCATTCAGTGCTGACACCATTCACAATTGTGTAAATGACATTATCAGCTTGTCAAGTAAATTGAAGCAATTACCAAGTGAGTCTTAAGTAATGCACACATTGACATATATTTGCTTTTTAATAACAAGGAATGATCTGTCAGCTGAAAGGGGGATTTTTCAATGAAAACCTTCATAGATATGTATTCCCTTAGCTGGGAGTGACAAGGCCAGCAGTATCTATATCTATATCTATTTTTTTTTTGCCTAAGGTGGGCTTTAAGATAAGCAAGCTGGGCTAGGGCTGTCAGCCTGGCATTTATTAGCATATGAAAGCATTCGGTATTATGTCTCCTGAGAGGAGCCCATAATTAATCATAGACAAACAAATTGTGATACTTATTATGCATAATAGTAAGGTATTAATACTTGTGCTCAGTGCATGCTGGAACAAGACAGAGGGTGAGGACGCTTACTGCACAGTTGGGAACTCTGTAAGAGTCTCTGAACATAAAGATCACTGTGCAGCATATTTCTAGGACAGATTATTTAGAGCACAGAAATGATGGGGAGAATAAATAATGTTAATAATTAATAATATAAATAAGATTCTGTTTCACTGCTGACAACAATGTCCCCGCAGAGAAGCCAATTAATAGGTATTTTTAAATGGATTTTGCCTTAGTTATTGACTATTTTCAAATCTAATCCAGGTCAATGGCTAGGTGGAATATGAGTAATTTATGATATGCATGTGAAAGGTGAGTTGCAGATCTGACCTGCAATTCGCCTTTCATAAGCATGCCTTTACTACTTTTTTGCTTCATTTCTCCAAAATTAATGAGTAGCCTTTTCCAGGCCATTCCACCAACACCAACTAATCCCACATTTAACAAATGCTTCTGTACCCTCACTGGACTCACAGTTATCTAGTCTAAGCCATACCCCAAAGGTTCTTTACTTTGATATGGATGATTGACCTTCTGAGTGGAAAGTCACTGTCTGTGGAAAGGCAAATTTTTAAAGTTTTGGTTCACTCTATTAGAAAACTCTCCTTCCTCCTGCCCCCATATACATTAGTCATAAATTTGTCTCTTTACAATGTCCACCTGCTGTTATTATTTCTATGTTTTTCACATCAATTGATCAGGAAACATTTATTAAGTGCCTCCTATATGTCAGGCACTGTGTATAGGCAGTGAAAAAGCAAAGCTAAGCATCATGTAGTTTCTCCCTTCAAGGAGCTTAGAATTAGGTACAGAGAAAACATGAACATCCCTATATACAAAACAGATAAATGATAAATAACTGAAGAATGACCCTAGTAGCTTGGAAATTAGGAAAGATTTCTTGAAAGAGCTGGCCTTGCTCTAAGTCTTGAAGGAAGAAAGATTTTCAGGAGATAGTGAGGATGTTGTGAATTCCAAGGTGGGACTAGGAGGGGAGCACTTATTGCAAAGGCACAGAGACAGGAGATCAAATATCATGTTTTAAATGGCAAGAAGTCTAGTTGAACTATGATGTAGTCTGTACACAGGAGTAATAAACAAAAAGTTTAGAAAAGGTAGATAGAGATCTGTTATGAAGAGTTTGATATGCCAAATATTTGATGATGGATTCACTACAGAACTGTTGAAGAATATTAAGGGGTACTCACATGGTCAGACGAATGTTTCAAATACCTCAATTCAATAAACATTTATTTGGCAACAACTATGTTCCAAGCACTGTGCCAAGTCTTGGGGATACAAATAGGAAAAAGAAAGACAGTTCCCTACCTTTAATGATTTTATAATCTGATGGGAAAAGATAACATCCAAAAGCGATGTAAAGGGCATTAGTCCAACCAGAGATAAAGTTGGAAAGTGGAATGAACCGGAAATCTAAGTTCTGCCTGTATAAAGGAAACTTTTGGTGGTGTTTTGTGTTCTAACCTGTAGCCATCCAACAACAGGAGAGAGTTATCTGACAGAGCCTGGAAGACATTTGAATTGATTTTTCTTCTGAGCTAAAATGCTTGTACTCAGATATCATGGATTCAAGCTCCTTCCCCCTTGCCATGGCAGGAGATAGTTAGGCACCACAGTGGATAAAATATGGGCCTGGTCTCAGAAAGACCTATATTCTAACCTAGCCTCAGACATTTATTTTGCCTGAGACTCTTGCAAATCACTTAACCCTGATTTATTTCAATTTCCTGAACTATAAAATGGAGATCATAGCAACATGTACCATGAAGTGTTGTTGGGAAAATCAAGTGAGATCTCTGCAATGTATTTTGTAAGTGTCTGGAATGCAGTACATCCTCAATAAAGCCTTTCTTTTTCTTCCTTCTCTTCCTTCTTTCCTCCCTTCCTTTCATTCTTCCTTCATCCTTTCCTCCTTTCCCCCATATTTTTTACTCCTTCCTTGCCTCGCTTGTTTCCTTCTTACCTTTGTTCCCTCCTTCCTTGCTCCCTCTTTCCAGTTTTCTTCCTCTACGTATATTACAGTTTATATTTTGATAAGCTGATCTGTCTTTAACTATGGCCACCATAATTGAGCTCTGAACTAAAAATGGAATTTGAACAAGGAGAAGTACAAGATGAATCATCTCTTTATTTCTGTAAGTAATACACCTCTTCATGTGAATCAGAATTATATTAGCTTCATTTTTATCATTAGATCAGAAAACAGTTTTGTTGCTGATGTTCATTCTATTAATGTCATTCTCTTTTTGTACATTGTTTTCCTTATTTTACTTCATTCATTTTTCATCAGTTCATGTTTCCTGTGCTTGTTCAGATTCTTCACATGCACTGACTATGAGAGCCTAGTAATATTCCATTACCTAATACCACAGTTAGGGCATCTAGGTGGTACAGGGGATAGAGTATTGGGCCCAGAATCAGGAATATTCATCTTCCTGTCATCAAATCTAGCCTCCAAAAACTCTTAGCTATTGTGGTCCTGGGCCAGTCACTTAACTCGGTTTTTACTCAGGATTTTCTCATCTGTAGAAAGGAGCTGGAGGAGAAAATAACAAAACAATCTAGAATCTTTGCCAAGAAAACTTCAAATAAACTCTTAAAGAGCTTGTCAATTGGGAAATGACTGAACAGGTTGTAGTATATGAATGTGATGAAATACTATTTTGCTACAAGAAATTGTGAGCTCAATAATATTAGAAATCACATGGATAGACTTGCATAAAATAATGAAAAATGAAATGAGTAGAACCAAGAAAAAGTTGTATAGAGTAACAGCAGTATTGTTTTAAGAACAACCTTGAGTGACTGTCATTTTGACTATTATAAATGTTCAAATTAATTACAAAGGATGTATGAAGGAAGACCCTAGCTGCATCCCAGAGAATAGTATGGATGTAAATATATGCATATAGGGGTGGAGCCAAGATGGAGGAGTAGAAGGACAGACCTGCTGTAGCTCTCCCCCCAAAGCCCATAAAATACCTGTAAAAATGACTCTAAACAAATTCTCAAGCAGCAGAAGCCACAAAAGACAGAGTGAAAGAGATTTACAGCTCAAAGCAGCCAAGAAGGCCAACAGGAAAGTATATCACACAGAGCTCAGAACAGAGTGCAGCCCATGGAGTGCAGCCCAGCTTTGGCCATGGAGTACAGCAGGGACAGGACTGGAGCAGGCTTCAGGTCCCAGAATCCTGGGTAGCAGCTGTGGTTCCCAGATTCCTCAATCCACAAATGTCAGAGACAGCTTCAAAGGTCACTGAGAAAACTCTTTCACCTGGGTGAGAAGGGAGCAAAGTCTTGCCCTAGCCCTGTCCCCAGACAGCTAAAAAGTCCATTTTAGGAACCCTCAGTCTAAAGATATTCGGGAAATCAAGCAGATGATCTGAATCTCAGCCCTAAGTGTAGGCCCTGGGGTGAGTAGGAGTACTGGTGTGGTGAAGCTGGAGGAGATTGTGGAGAGGGAACCCTACTAGCAGATCTTGGGCAGAAAAGCTTGTGGTTGCTCCTAGATCAGAGCACAGGCCAGGAGAGTAGTAAACCCCTGTCCCTTGATTGTGTCACCTTGAAGGAACTGAGAACTTACAGGTCCCTAGAGTATACCCTCCACTTGACAAAGAACTCAAGAGTCAAGAAACTAACTGGGAAAATGCCCAAAAAAATGGGAAAAAAATAACACTGTAGAAGGTTACTTTCTTGACGAACCCGTATTTTCTTCCAACCTTTTGGATGAGGAAGAACAAAGCAGACCATTAGATGAAGACATCGAAGTCAAGATTTCTTCATCCAAAACCTCCAAAATAGATTTGCAATGGTTTCAGTACATGGAAGAGGTCAAAAAAGATTTTAAAAATCAAGTAACATAGGTGGAGGAAAAATTGGAAAGAGAAATGAGAGTAGTGCAAAAAACATCATTAAAAGCTAGTCAACAGCTTTTTAAAAGAGATCCAAAAAATACTGAAGAACACCTTTAAAAATAGATTAACTCGGGGGGGAGGAGCCAAGATGGCAGAGTGGAAAGACTACATATGCTAGCTCCAAACCCACAATCCATAAATATCTATAAAAAGAACTCCCAACAAATTCTGGAACAGTGAAGCAGTGCAGCAATGGGGTGAAGGAGATTTCCGTTCCAGAGAGCCCTGAAAAAGCGATCCCAATGGTCCATTGCGCATTGGATGGGAGCGGAGCCTAGCCCTGCCCTGGCCACGTGGCACTGAGAGGAACAAGCAGATCCGAGCACGCTTCAGGGATGGAATCTCCAGCAGCCACTAAGGTCCCTCCACCCACAGATGCACAGGTCAGTGAAAGAGACATGTGGACGGGCTGAGAGGGGATCGGGGTGTCTGCATGACTTGGGATCCCTGGGGAGGCAGCAGCAGGCAGCAGGCAGCCAGAGGCTCCTGGAGCAGGCAGGAGCTCAGCAGCAGCTCCATTACAGAAGGTTTCTGCATAAACCTGCTCAGGGAACTGAGCCTGGGAGGAGGCCCTTCCCCCACCTGAGAACCTGATATAATCTTACCCTGAATAGCAGCCAGGCCCACCACAGAAAGGCCTGAGGCTGGGGAGCAGCATTTGAATCTCAGACCCTAAGCACTAGCTGGGTGGACCTAGGCTGGGGTGGAGAGGACTGTCACAAGTCAAGTAACTGGCTGGGAAAATGCCCAGAAAAGGGAAAAAATATAAGATCATAGAAAGGTATTTTCTTGGGGAACAAACGATTCCAACCTTCCTCTCTGACGAGGAAGAAAACTGCTACCATCAGGAAAAGACATATGAGTCAAGGCCTCTGTATCCCAAACATCTGAAATAGATATCCAATGGCCTCAGGCCATGGAAGAGCTCAGAAAGGATTTTGAAAATCAAGTTAGACAGGTGGAGGAAAAACTGGGAAAAGAAATGAGAGAGATGCAAGAAAAGCATGAAAAACTGGTCAATACCTTGATAAAGGAGACCCAAAAAAATTCTGAAGAAAATAACACCTTGAAAAATAGGCTAACTCAATTGGCAAAGGAGGTTCAAAACGCCAATGAGGAGAAGAATGCATTCAAAAGCAGAGTTAGCCAAGTGGAAAAAGAGGTTCAAAAGCTCACGGAAGAAAATTGTTCTCTCAAAATTAGAATGGAACAGGTGGAGGCCAATGACTTTCTGAGAAACGAAGTAATCACAAAACAAAACCAAAAGAATGAAAAAATGGAAGATAATGTGAAATATCTCATTGGAAAAAACAACTGACCTGGAAAATAGATCCAGGAGAGACAATTTAAAATTATGGGACTACCTGAAAGCCATGATCAAAAAAAAGAGCCTAGATAGACATCATCCTTTATGAAATTATCAAGGAAAACTGCCTTGATAGTCCAGAACCAGAGGGCAAAATCCACCAATCACTGCCTGAAAGAGATCCAAAAAGAGAAACTTCTAGGAACATTGTGGCCAAATTCCAGAGTTCCCAGGTCAAGGAGAAAATATTGCAAGCAGCTAGAAAGAAACAATTCCAGTATTGTGGAAATACAATCAGGATAACACAAGATCTAGCAGCTTCTACATTAAGGGATTGAAGGGCGTGGAATAGGATATTCCAGAAGTCAAAGGAACTAGGTCCAAAATCAAGAATCACCTACCTAGCAAAACTGAGTATGATACTTCAGAGGAAAATATTGTCTTTCAATGAAATAGAGGACTTTGAAGCATTCTTGATGAAAAGACCAGAGCTGAAAAGAAAATTTGACTTTCAAACACAAGAATGAGAAGAAGCATGAAAAAGTAAACAGCAAAGAGAAGTCATAAGGGAATTACCAAAGTTGAACTGTTTACATTCCTATATGGATATCAAAACCATATTTGTATCACAGAAAGAATTTGGGAGGACTCCTTCTTC
>CM053769.1:143780253-143802168 GCA_028658325.1 Potorous gilbertii
AATGAGTGTGCATTTTATTCCTTCCTTTATTCGAATGTGATGAGAGTAAACTTCATGTTTTTTTTTCTCAGCTTTCCTCTTTTTCCTTCCACTAAGAAATCTCCTGCTTGCATCTTCTATGAGAGATAAGTTACCCAATTTCATTTCACCTTCTCTCCTCCCACTACATTTCTCTCTCACCGTTTACCTTGATTTCTTTAAGATATGATCCCATCCTATTCAATTCACTCTGTGCTCTCTGTCTCTGTGTGTGCATGCATGTGTATATGTGTGTGTGTGCGTGCATGCATGCATGTACATGTGTGTGTGCGTGTGTGTGTGTAATACCACCAACTACCCAGATACTGAAAAATTTCAGGAGTTACAAATATTGTCTTTCCATATAGGAATGTAAACAGTTCAACTTTGGTAATTCCCTTGTGACTTCTCCTTGCTGTTCACTTTTTCATGCTTCTTCCCATTCTTGTAGTTGAAAGTCAAATTTTCTTTTCAGCTCTGGTCTTTTCATCAAGAATACTTGAAAATCCTCTACTTCATTGAAAGACCATATTTTCCCCTGAAGTATTATACTCAGTTTTGCTGGGTAGGTGATTCTTGGTTTTAGATTTAGTTCCTTTGACTTCTGGAATATCCTATTCCATGCCCTTAAATCCCTTAACGTAGAAGATGCTAGATCTTGTGTTATCCTGATTGTATTTCCACAATACTGGAATTGTTTCTTTCTAGCTGCTTGCAATATTTTCTCCTTGACCTGGGAACTCTGGAATTTGGCCACAATGTTCCTAGGAGTCTCTCTTTTTGGATTGCTTTCAGGCTGTGATCTGTGGATTCCTTGAATACTTATTTTACCCTCTGGTTCTAGACTATCAGGCAGTTTTCCTTGATAATTTCATGAAAGATGATGTCTAAGCTCTTTTTTTTTATCGTGGCTTTCAGGTAAATTGTCTCTCCTGGATCTATTTTCCAGGTCAGTTATTTTTCCAATGAGATATTTCTCATTCTCTTCCAATTTTTCATTCTTTTGGTTTTGTTTTGTGATTTCTTGGTTTCTCAGAAAGTCATTAGCCTCCATCTGTTCCATTCTAATTTTGAGAGAACTATTTTCTTCAGTGAGCTTTTGCACCTCTTTTTCCACTTGGCTAATTCTGCTTTTGAGAGCATTTTTCTCCTCATTGGCTTTTTGAACCTCTTTTGCCAATTGAGTTAGCCTATTTTTCATAGTGTTATTTTCTTCAGCATTCTTTTGGGTCTCCTTTATTAAGGTATTGACCCGTTTTTTCATGCTTTTCTTGCATCTCTCTCATTTCTTTTCCCAGTTTTTCCTCCACCTATCTAACTTGATTTTCAAAATCCTTTTTGAGCTCCTCCATGGCCTGAGCCCATTGGATATCTATTTCAGATGTTTGGGATACAGAGGCCTTGACTCCTGTGTCTTTACTTGATGGTAAGTAGTTTTCTTCTTCGTCAGAGAGGAATGACACAATCATCTGGTCCCCAAGAAAATCACCTTCTATGGTCTTATTTCTTTCTCTTTTCTGGGCATTTTCCCAGCCAGTTACTTGACTTCTGAGAGTCATCTCCACCCCCTGCCTAGATCTGCCCAGCTAGTGCTTGGTGTCTGAGATTCAAATGCTGCTCCCCAGCCTTAGGGGTTTTGGTGGCAGGCCTGGCTGCTATTCAATGGGAGCTTAATTTCTGGTGCTCAGGTGGGGGCAGGGCCACCTCCCAGGCTCAGTTACCTCAGGGGGTTTATGCAGAGATCTTTTGTAATGGAGTTCCTGCCAAGCCTGCTGTCTCTGCCACTACCTCTGCTGCTGCCTTCCGAGGGACCTGAGTCCCAGAGACCCTGCTCCCCTCTCAGCCTGTCTCTCTCCCTAACCTGTGAGTCTGTGGGTGGAGGGACCTTCATGGCCTCTGGAGATTCTGTCCCTGAAGCCTGTTCAAATCTGCTCACTCCTCTTGGTGCCGTATGGCCAGGGCAGGGGAGGGCTTGGCTCCGCTCCCCTCCAGGTTGCGATGGACCTTTGGGATCGGTTTTTCAGGGCTCTCTGGAACGGAAATCTCCTTCCCTGTGTTGCTGTGTGGCTTCCACTGTTTCAGAATTTGCTGGGAGTTCTTTTTAGAGGAAATCCATGGGCTGTGGGTTCGGAGCTAGCATATGTGAGTCTTTCTACTCCACCATCTTGGGTCCGCCCCCTCCGACTTGTTTTTCATAACATTCTTGCGTCACTCTCATTTCTCTTCCCAATTTTTGCTCTACTTCTCGTACTTGATTTTCAAAATCGTTTTTGAGCTCTTTAGTGGTCTGAGACCACTTTATATTTTTCTTGCAGATTTTGAATGCAGGAGCTTTAACTTTGTTGTCTTCTTTTTTACATATACATTTTGGTTTTCTTGTCACTAAAGTAAGCTTCTATAGTCTGATTTGTTTTACAGTTTTTGTTCATTTCCCCTACCATTTACTTGACTTTTGAGCTCTTTACTAAGGTAGTTCTCTGCTTTCAGTGGATGTGTATGTGTGGGGGGTGTACTGTCAGCCACTTGATTTGCCCACAATTGGTGGGCCTAGTGCTCCAGAAACAGCAGCTGCTCTTGCCCCTGTGATTATGGCTGCTATGAGTGTCTCTGCTTCCTTTGTCACCCTGGGGCTGGATCTGGATCATACTACTTTCTCATGCAGATCTGAAAGGTTTTTTTCCACTGACCTTCCAATTTCTCCTTGGCATTTTGGGGTCATGAAGTCAGGAGACCACCAAAGGTGCCAATGATTCAGACCCCCCCACCAAAGCTAGCTCAGATTCTATCTGTACTGGTACAGTTCACTCTGCACTGCATTCTGCGCCCAGAATGGCCTGATTGACACTTCCTCTTGGACTCCACTTTCAGGCTATCTTGGACTGGATATTTGCTTCTCTCCAATATTCTGTCTGTTTGTCAACTCCAGAATTTGTTTGGAATCATTTCTTACAAGTGTTTTCCTGGGTTTTGAGGGAGGGCTCCTTCAAGTCCCAGTTTTTACTCCACCATCTTGGCTCTGTGCCCCACATAACGTTCCGAAAACAATATTATCCAGCTTCTACTTAATGGCCTCCAAGGAACATAGGACCATCATTTAGTCTAGTCTCATTATTTTACAGGAAAAGAACTCAATCCTTGAGAGTACTGATTTGTGAATGTTCACTAAAAAAATGTTTAGGGAGTGTTTTGGACTATAAACTGGATAAGGTTTGATACTAACATTTTCATTCAGGATTCTTTATTTTCCCTAGATCAACCACTAGGTAGCAAAGCTTGAATCAAATTTTCTTTTAAAATAAATGAACAAAAGTTCAGAGTGGGAAAAAAATGGAAGAATATAAAGGAGAGACAAAGGGAAAGAAGAGAAAGGAGAGATAGAATCACAACAGAGAGAGAGAGAGAGAGAGAGAGAGAGAGAGAGAGCGAGCACTGGGATAAAACATTGGGGAATCAGAAAAATCTAATGTGTTACTTATCCACTTCCACTTCTTTGACACTGTGAATGGTACCATAATTAGTTAATTTTTAGAAGGATGCAAGAAGAATATAGAAAAAAAACTCTTTTTTGTCATACTTTATCAAAAATTGAGTAGATATCACTTTTAAAAATATTTGAAAGAAACTTGAAAACCTATAAAAGAAACTCCTCCTTAAGACATAGGTTTTCAGAAAGTTCATACCTAGAACATTCTAGTCATATGAAAGACTGATTCAAAATTAAGGGCATTAAAGAAAGATTTAAGGATTCCTTTTCATTCCATTCAAATCATAAGCATATATTAAAAGCCTTCTATGTGCATGTCTCTGCATTAGGTATTAGAAATATAAGAAAAAATTAAAGTTTGATTTAATACTATGTGAAAAATAACATATTGGGTAATGGGAGAATGATCAAGTTTAAATAAGATATGTCTCAAATACAAGAAGTTTATAATTCAATAGGGGAATAGGACATATGCATTGATAATGGCAATATAGAATAAGATATGTGAACTCTAAATAAAAGGATATTTTAATGAAACTGAATCCCTAAAACTATTGGTTAGGGCTTTTTACTTTTATTTTCTGGGTGGAAATGGAGACTAGATATTCTTTCCTTCACCTGACAAATATCACTGACTTGTATTCATGAAAATTAAAATTAAATATGGACTCTTTGGACTTAATAATATAATAAAAACAACAACAACACCTAGCACTTACTATGTGCTAGGCACTGTGCCATGTACTTTAGAAGCATTATCTCTGTTGATCCTCACAAGAATCCTAAGTTTGGTGCTATTATTTTCACTATTTTATGGAAGAGAAAATTGTGGTAAGTGACCTGTTGGGGTCATAAATACCATATTAGCTACTTACTATTGGATTCACCATGGAAACCACCTTTCCCTCCACTTGAGCTTCAATTTTCTTATGCACGAAATAATAAAATGTGATGTAAGAATTACCTTTGGTGTCATCTTTGAACAACACTATCATTTTGAAGTAAAATATATTGAAGCACAGAAAGCTTATTTATCTGCTGATGTCACATAAGTAGCCAAAAACATTTCCTGGATTGGGACATAGAAGATCTGATTTCAAAGTCAGTTCATTTTGAATCCAACATGTTGCCTAAAAGTCTTTTTATTTCTGAATCATAGGACCTTATTAAATCTTGCACATTGTTCTCATTTTATTTTCATTTGAGCAGAGAAGTGGTGCAATGGGTAGAGTACTTGACCAAAAGTCAAATATACCTGAAGTGAAAACCAACCTCAAGCACTTATGATCTGCATAACTTTAGGAAGTCACTTAACCTCTCTCTGTCTTAGTTTCCCCAAGTATAAAATTAGGATAATAACCGAACTTGCTTCCAAGGATTATTATAAAGATCAAGTAGCATATTTTAAAAGCACTTAGCACATAGTAGGTGCTTTATGAATGTTTATTCCCCTTTCTGTATCTTTCCAAGTTCTTGTAGATGATTTCTTTGAGAAACAGTACCAGGAGCTAGACTTTTGATGATTTTGCTGTTAAGAATCTAAGTTTGTGGCATATTCACATTAGAACATGAACTATATGCTCTATTGTATTAGTTTCTGATAGATATACGTTCAAATATTTCTATTATTTTTCCAAGGTAGACCTACAAAAACAAAGAAAACAAAACAGAGGGAAAAATAGAACTTAAGCAAAAACAAAACTCCAAGTTACTAAGAAATAGTAGAGTCTGAATTTAAGAAAGAAAAAATAAAGTAAAATTTAAGGTGGCTCTTCCATAAGACTTCACATACATTTCAAAATATATATTTGAAAATAAATCAATAAAGTCCCTGCCTTTCATTTTCTTTGCTGATCCTTCTATCTTTGTCTATGTGTCATTCTTTGATACTATTTGTCTCACTGCAAGAAACTAAATAAAAATTGTCAGGATGGTATGTATTTTAAAGAACCATTTTATTGTGAAATCAAGACACCCCCTCTGTTGAAATACTTATTTTTTTTCTAAGTAATTAAGTGTTGATACTTCTTTTTGTACTACTATCAATGTTGATGAGACATGAAGAAGGGACTGGATTAAGCAACAGAGGCAGGAAACTCTGGTAGATGTCCCATATCACCAAAATGCTTGAACTTGTTTCCTAGCAATAGCTTACCTTTTCATGTTCTCTTTTGATTTGCGATGTTAATGAGAGTTGCTTGATTAGGGGAGGCTTGAGAGTTAAAGGTCTTCCTCATCTATTAATAGACCTCACCTGGAGCCCATTAAGGGAAGCTTTTGTTAATTTCTATTGAGGCACTAGGTCAGAGGGTTGTCCCTTCTAGCTGTGAAAAATGTATAGATATTCTGAGGTGAGGTTTTACTTCAGGACTTACTCATTGGAGGTGTTTGGTCAGAAGAGGAGTGGATGCTACGGAGCTCCCTTGCTTTGAAAACCAAGATGTTGGTGCTTCTTTTTCTGGTAACTATGCATGTATGTAATGGTAAGATTTTTGATCTGTCTGTTGATCTGTGTTGTATGTATCGTTTATGATCAGATAGTTAGAAGCCCTGTCTGTTGGTCTTCATTTCTCTGCTTGCATTTTCTCTTTTGGTATATATCATTAAAGAAGGTTTTAACTTCTCAAAAGTTACTTTCCTTTTAGAAAAATACATCTCAGAACCTGTCCAGCAGGCCCTCCTGTGCATGCCAGGGTGCTTGCTGATACATTATTCTCATTCTAACACATCTCTGCTGATGTCTTCACTTGCATTTCTAATTGGACATCTTGAATTATATGTTTCACCGATACCTTAAACTTAACCTGATAAGAAATGTCCTCATCATCTTTCACCCAAACCCTTTCCTCTTTCTAGTTCATCTATTGAGAGTACTGTCACTGCAGCATTTTGTCTAAGTTTTTTTCAGCTCCAAGTCACAGGACCTTACCGAATTTTGCCTGAGTCTCATTTTGTTTCCATTAGGGTAGCTAGGTAGTACAATGAGTCAAATGTATGGCCAAGAGTCATAAACACCTGATTTACTAACTCACTAAATAAATAAATAACTGACTCAACACTAAATACCCTGTCCTCTGCACTTTGTGAAGGCAAAATGTGTTCATTTCAAGCCTAGTATTATCTGTACCCTTAAAGGAATTGGTAAGTTTTCTAGACTCTTTGCGATACCATGTCCATCAATGGTCTTCCTCCAATTGTAGTACTATTTTACTTCTATCTGCACCCCATTTAATGACTAACAGTTGGATTATTTGGGTTTTTTGCTAGTTTGTTTTGCTTTTTACAAAGGACTATTTATTTCAAAGGAGATAATAAAAAGAGAAACACAAACATACTCTATATTGCATGGGGGAAGTATAACCTCTCAGTCTCTGGAAAGGGGAAGGGAATTACATTTAAAACTTAGCTCAGTTCCTACATATTATACTTTGAGTTCCAAAGCTTCCCCACTTTGCATCTAAATCACAGCCTTCCTAGCTTCTCAGAATTTTCTACCAGGTTGGCTGGTAGGAAGAACCTGACTGGAATCTTGACTCTAAGATTGTCATGACTCCAATTCCTGGGTTTGATGGGGAATAACACCTGTGCCTGATACTGAGGACAAATAAAAGAGAAGATAAACAATCCTGGGTATGGGGTCTAAACATGGAGGAGGTAAGATAACTCCGTTTTCCTGCTTCTTTTCTTCACATGCACACTGTAGCAGAATTGTGTATGACCATTATCCTTTGTAGGCAGAGGGAAAGAATATTAAGGAAAGAGAGATTGACTTGGCTTGGCAGTTATAGCATAGTAGTCTGTTAGAGCTATGCAACCAGTCAAAAGTGGTTATTCCATCCACTTCATAGGAGAATGAAAGGTGTCTCCTTCCAGAAGCAGGATGCTTCTAGGATAGGATATCTGGGAATATCCCATAAACCCTTCATACAAGCTTTGTAACATGTCTCATAATGTCCCACTTCTTTCCTTGATACTACTACCACTAAAGAGCTGTCTCTCATCACCTCATTCCTGGACTGTTCCAGTTAGCTTACTCCTTATTCTACTTGTTTCAGGTTTCTCTCCTTTCCAATCCATCCTCCACTTAGCTGTCAAATAGATCTTCCTAATATGTAGGTATGACAGAGTCAATTCTAGTGGTACCCTTCTACCTCTCGTATCAAATGCAATCCTCTTTTCAACTTTTAAAGTCCTTCATTCCTTGAGTCCTTCCTACATTTCCAGTCTTCTTATACCTTACTCGCTTATACCATTGCCTACATAATCTATGATCCAATAATGCCAGCCTCCTTGCTGTTCCTCACAGACCACATTCCATTTCTTTTTCTTTTTACTATATGCTTCCTCTGCCTCCTGGTTTCCCTGGCATCCTTCAATTCTCAGCTAAGGTCTCACTTGCAAGAAGCCTTTCTTGCTTTCCCTCTGAGATGACCTCAGATTTACACTGCATATAATTTGATTGTATATAGTTGTTAGCAAGTTATCTCCTCCAAAGGGATTGTGAGTTCCATTGGAAGAGAAATTGTTTTTGTTTGTTTGTCTTTGTATCCGCAGAACTTAGTGCATGGGGCATGGTAGATGCTTAATATCTGCTTCTTTACTTGATAGGTAATCCAAGAAATATTATTTCTATTTTGCAGGTGAGGAAACTGAGACTCAGAGAGTGAAATATAGACTCATTACTTAAACCTTAGAGGTATCTCAAGTGGTTCTCTAGTCCAAGTCTAAGTTTATAGTTGAACAAATTGAAATTTTGTTGTTTTGACATAGAAATTGTCAGAGAACGAGCATCCATCAGCCCTTGTTTTCTGCCAGATATTGTGCTAAGAGTCAGGTATACAAAGAAAAACAAAGATATAGTGCTTTCCTTCAATGATCCAATAGCTAACTGAGGCAGGGGAGCAACAGGAACAACAATGTCTATTAAAAAATACGTATGATGTTAGGAGAAAGCTATCTCAGAAGGAAGGCAGGAAACAAGGTTAAAAAGAGAAAAAAGCCTTCTCTTGAAGGTAAGATGTAAACTGAGTCACAAAGTAAGATTTGGAATTTAGGAAATGAAGTTGACAAGGAAGATTATTTCAGGAATGGGGACAGACAATGCATGAAAAGAAGGATAGAATTTTATGTGCAAGGGGCAGCAAGCAGACCAGCATGCTTTCAGTCTTAATATACAATAAGTTAAAAAGTAAGAAGGCTGGGAACGAAGCAGATTGTTTAAGGTTTTAGAAGAAGATCTTATATTTGACCTTGGACTTGAGAGGGAGCACTTGGAGTTTGAAGAAGGTTTGGTGAGGGTTAGGGCTATAATGGTGTGACATAGTCATATCTGCATTTAGGAAGTTCATTTTGGAACTTAAAAGGACACATAGGAATGCAGAACAACAACAACAACAAAAAACAACTTCAGGCCTGGGGAATAACAAGAAGATATTCCCAAGAATTTAGAAGTGAGAAGGAAAAACACTAAAATTTCAAACTAGAATTTTTCATGCCAAATCCATCATGTGTTCCAATGTTCCATGGCCCCCTTCAACCGTGTTCATTTTTTTTCTTGTCCATCTCTGGATGTATTCCAGCTTTCCAATGCCCCTTCTAAAAATGAGATATCTGAAATCACATACAATAATCCAGATGTTATATTATTAAATAAAAGGATTATAGGATTATCATCTCTCAACTACTTCATCTTAAATTTTGTTATCTAACATTATTTTTTAGGTAGATAGACATACAAATATATACATGCATTATATTTGAATAGGTGCATGTATACATATATAAACATACACGCACATATGTATATGTGTTTATTAACATGTGTATACATGTGTATACCTGCACCCATACACACATAATACCTGTATATATTTGCATATTACATCTACATATATATTACATACAGTGAAATGTAGATGTGTATGCTCGCGTCTATAAACACATATAAATCTACAATGGCACTTCAATCCTATTGAATTTGTATCCTACCAAATCTTCACTTAAAGCAAACTTTACATCTCCTGAGACCCTGATGTTTTTCTTGTTTGCTTATAAACTACAGATAAGGTTAAAAACATCAAACTCAGATATTTTTGTAAAAAACATAATTTTGAGAGGAATACCTGTCTTTCCCTAAGTGTCCAGTTCCTCAACCATATATTTATTTTAAAACTAAAAGAAGTATCATTAGGTCTCAAATTAGCTTTTTCACTCCTGTGATATTAGATAATCTCCTGTGTTATTGAAGCAATATATAATTTTGTCTTACAAAACTACTGCAAGAATCACCAAGATACATTTCCAGAATAGAGCTTATGCTCTTAAGTATGTGTTAATTGTTTCTCACTTGACAGAAAAGGTCTAAACCAGAGGCACCCAGGGAAGACATTATGAGAACAGTCAGATTAGATTTGTGGGGACAATTAAGTCCAATTCTTTATGGCTTGTACAACATTCTTATTTGTGAAATATTTCTTTCGTTGAATCATTTAGCTTCTAGAAAGAGGAAAGATATTTATTAAAAAAAGAAAAGCAAAATCATAAATCTAATTACTCATTTATTATATGAAGGAATAAATTGAACAACTAAAAACAGTTTTCAAGGAAACAGAAAATCATTTTTTTCCTTTGTTTTGTGTACCTTGTGTGTGTCTCTGCACAACAGAAATGTTTGTCCCAAAAATGACTTATGATAGGTAATAATATCAATTAGCACTTATATTGATGTTTAAGTTTTGCAAAATATTTTTCTAGCAACCACTGAGAAATATGAAACTGAGTCAGAGAGGGGTAAGTAATTTGCCCACGGATGCAGAGCTAAGTGGTAGTTACACCAGTATTCAAATCCAGGTACTCTGAAATTAAACCAGGGAATTTTTCCACTACAACAGTCTAAAGTCTTTTCAATTGAAATAAGTTGCATATATTTAAGAGGTTTCTAGTTGTTCTCCACTTTCACCACAATCACTAGGAATAACGTTTTTATGATATGGGATGTAAGTTGTCCTTCTCATATTTGAAATATTATGTCATAAGAATAGTTATTAGGTTGTTGTTGTTTTAATGCATTACAAAGACACTGTAGAAGATGCTTACACATTTGAAGAATTCTCTCTCTGTGTCTCCTTCCCTCTATGTGTCTCTGTCTCAGTCTCAGTCTCTGTTTCTGTCTCTCCCTTTCTCTCTCTCTCTCTCTCTCTCTCTCTCTCTCTCTCTCTCTCTCACACACACACACACACACACACACACACACACACACACACACACTGAAAGTTTATAACATAGAATATCAGCAAAGAGATAGAATGTTAGAGCCAGAAAAGATCCTAAAGTATAGACTTTCAGAGCTAGAAGTGACCATGAAAACCATAATGCTAAAACCAGTAGCTTTCTAAATAAAAAAAAAGGGGCTAGGATGTTGGTACCAATAGAAAACTGGTTTTTGCTGTTGCTATTGCTGGGCAGCTGACAGTGGTGAGGATGTAGTATTTTAAAGTCTTTCTTTTTATCTTTCAGTGCTGTACTTATGAGCCTAGTTCTACACAGGAATGCCAGCCACAATATCAGTTCCCTTATTCTATACCTTTCTATGAGTCAGACCATTTAATTCATATCTGTGAACCCTTCTATCAAATCTAAGTTGAACCACAATTTAATGAGCACGTTTTAGGTCATATAGGATACGTATTGGGTCAGTCTCACTGCTAATCCTACTTAGAGGGGCATTTGAGTTCAAATAACTAGACTTTTACCCCAAATCTTGTGAATAAGCTCACAAATTGTGTGCCAATTCCAGGAGTTGACTCCTTGTTTTGTTATAATATATCTGATGCCTTTCATTGATGATCTACTCCATTGTCCAGAATTATGATTCTACTTGCTGCTCTCCATTTTGAATATTTTTCTTCTTTTTCTTTCTTTTTTCTTATTTAATATTTCATCTTCCTCAATTATATGTAAAATAATTTTTAACATTCTTTTTCTTCAAATTTAAGTTTCCCAAAATCTCTCTCCCTCCTCCGCCATTGAGAGAACAAGTTCACATGTGTTATACATGTGTAGTCATGCAAAACTCAATGCCATGTAAGTCATTCTATGAAAGAAAACAAATAAAAAATAAGAAAAATAAATAAAAATATAGTTAACCTATATTAAGGCTTCCTTCTTGGTAGATGGACAGAATCTTTCCTAAGTCCTATAGAACATGGTGGATCATTGTATTGCTAAGAATAGCTAAATCAGTCATAGTATATCATCATAAAATATTGATGTTGCTGTGTACAATGTTCTCCTTGTTCTGTTCATTTTACTGTTCATCAGCTCTTGTAAGTCTCCACATAAATGTTTCTGAGAACATCATGTTCATCCTTTCTTTTTTTTACTTTTTCACTTAGTAATATTTTATTTTTCCCAATTATATGTAACGGTTTTATGTCTAAATCATGCAACTTTCTTTTTATCCTCAAGTAATAGAATCTTGCCTCTGTCCTTCAGTTTCTGTAGTTAGATTTGCTTGCCTGACTTTTCTTGCTTAAACCCTTCACTAGCCCTTTATTTTCTCCTGAATAAATTCAAAATCACATCTTGATATTCGAGGACATCTACAATATTGCTCCTCTCTTCACTTTTAGGCATATATAGCCATAACTCTTTTCTTCTCTCCCTGAAAAAGCCTGGGCATATATCTCCCATGGAGCTGGAAGGTACTTCTGAGAGTGTGAAATATCTTTCCCTAATACTGTTAGGTCAAGCTGCTATTCTAGTATGTTTTTATCTACCCGTAGCTACTAGTGATTAGTAACCTAGATGCATTCAACCAAATAGTTTCAATTAGTTTTTCCTAAGGGATATTTTTGGTGAAGATGCAGCAGGAGAGAAGCATGATCATGTTTCTAGGTACATGTGAGATACTGCCCCTTGAGAAAGTGGAGTTTTCTTAAGTCCTGAGAGTGGGACAAGTTTAATGCAGTTTTGCATACCGTTTGTTCCTTCAGATTCATTTCCAAATTCAGAATAGCCAGCACATGGCTACATCATTAGGTCAGCTTCTATCAGGCTGGGTCCCTTCCACAGTGGCAACTAGCTGGCATAGTGGATACACTTCGAAGCCTGGAGTCAAAGACTTCTATTTGTGAGTTCAAATCTGTCTTCAGACATTTACTAGGTATGTAACTCTGGGAAAGTCATTGAACTGTCTATGCCTCAGTTTCCTCCTCTTTAAAGTGAGCTGGAATAAGAAATTTCAAAGCTCTCCAATATCTTTGCCAGGGAAACTTTACACAGGGTCATGAAGAGTCAGATATGTCTAAGAAAATAATTTAACACCCTTCCACAGTAACTCACAGATGGGTTGGCTAGCTGAACACAAAACCCAGCATGGACTCTATCTTCCAGTTATATCATGACTCAGCAATTTGATGTTATGAAGCTCCTCAATTCATAACTATCTCTAACAGTGTACTTAAAGTAGGACAGAATTAAAAGAGACATAATCAACAATAGAGTCTTTGTCTCTCAACGCCATGCCAGCTCCATATGAGAGAGGACCTGTGCATTCTACTTCTCCCACTCTCTCCAAAAGGTACAATAACTCCTCCATCTTTTCTAACATCAGCCATGCATTCTGGAAAGAGCCAGATTCAAGTGACTCACATTAAATATTTAGTGTCTTTTGAATGCATTTTCATTCTGGAGCTATAACCAATCACAAAGACTTTCTTTAGCATATGATTAGTGGGTACAAACCAGTTACAGAGGGTATAGTGCTTACTCCAAAGTATGTGTCAAATTTTATCAGTTTAACACCCTGCATATACTCATGGGATTGAACTCATTGATCACTCACCCTTTGCACATATATTTCAGAATACTCTCCTCACAGTTTACCATCTATCCCTCATATGTGAATGCCGACCCATTTTATATTTAAAATGTCATCTTAGTTATCTGCTTTGTATATGTGTGAGTACATATATGTGATATTTATTCTTGTAATTTTTTTTGTAAAATGGAAGGTTAGGTATTTGTTTCCTTATTTATTTATGTTTTTGCACAATTTTTGGATGGGGTAGTAATAATCATTTAATCAATATTTATTAAGTACCAGACTTCATCATGTCATGTACTGGTCATACAATAAAAAAATATCTCCAGGGAGTTATATTCTATAGCGGAAACATTTACTCATGCAATTGGATTATGTCCAAATCACTTACGATGGAGTAGCCCATGTGGGAGATTTCAGGGACTGGGTTCTGGGAAATGGTATTCTGTTGCCCTACCATGGTGATTGGGAATATTAGCCTATTGTCTACCTATTAAAAAGTGTGCTATATGTTTAAATCTATATGATTGAAAAGGTTATACTCTCATTCTGATGTCATGCATGAATGAAGATTTTATTCACTCATAGTAGTCACACCTTGCAGTACAGTAACCCTTGGGGGTTGTAGCACCAATGTGAAATTCACAGTGCCCATGAGAGTCATAAACATTGTGGTGCTGAAATACAACAGAATCTCCTCATGAAAGGCAGAAGAAAAACATTTATTCATATGCTAGAAAGCTAAATTCATCACAGTAATAGAAACCTATCCACAATAACAATGCAGAAGACAACACCATCCCCAAGCTTTCCCCTGCCAGGCTTCCCACAAACCAGCTCCATTAAACAAAATCACAAACAAGCCTTCACTCACACTAGCCAGTTGCCTGCATGCTTCCTAGCTCTGACTGCTCTCAAGACTAACTTCCTCTCAGCTCTGCTCCAGCTCCACCATTTCCTGTTCCACCCATTTAGCAAACTCCTCCCACCAGATACTCCATGTGACTCGGATTCATGTAACTCAGATTTCCATGTGACCCAGGCAGTGAACATTGGACTATTAATGAATATGAAAAATTTTCCATTTAAATTGCAATTATAGGAGAAAATCCAGGGGACCATCTTCTTTTTTCCTTTAGGGCCTGTGGTTCAGAGACATGGGCTTGGGATTTTGGTTTGATTTGTTCGTTCTTTTTGGTTGTAGGTAGAGAGAGTAAAGTGCTCAACCTGGGATCTGGAGCCATGGAGGCATTGCAGTAAAAGATTCCAGGACGCATATTGTAGTCAGCCCAGCAAAATGTATCATACAGAGTAGTATGGCATCTCACTTAGTTTGCAATGTGAGAGGAAATAGAGTTGGGGATGATTTCAAGATGGACAATCTGAGATGTTAGAAGGATTGAAAATCTTTACAGAAATGAGAACATTTTGGTGAAGGTCATGATTGGGTAGAAAAAGATGAGGAATACATTTTGGACCAAACTGAGTTTGGCTGCCTAGAAGATGCTGAGTTTAAAAACAACTACTTCTTGTAGTCACAGACACTTCAGTTCCAACCTCATGTCTAGTCCATCTTGGCTAAGAGACCCTAAGCTATTCATTTAAACTTTTATATCTTAAAGACAGTAAATTGTAGAAGAGTTACTGATCAGTCCTGGTGAGATATCAATATATTCCTAAATAAGAATTACTTCCATGAGGGAAGCCTGAGGTTCAAACAAAAATAAACAAAATATAAGGCAACAAATACATAAAATAACTTTTTTTTAGTAGAAGGGGAGTGGGTAGATCAGAAAAGACATTTTTTAGTAGAAGGGAAGTGGGTAGATCAGAAAAGACATTTTTTAGTAGAAGGGGAGTGGGTAGATCAGAAAAGACATTTTTTAGTAGAAGGGGAGTGGGTAGACCAGAAAAGAGTAGGTAGAGGAAGAATTTGAGAAGAGATTTAGAAGTAACTAGAGATTTCAAGAGATATAGGTGAAAAAGAATATTTGATTTATAGGAAACAGGTTGTAGAGGGGCTTAGAGAAAAAAATGAAATATCATTTGTGAAAAAACAACAAGGACAATTTAACCAAATTGGACATATTTAAAAGTTGAAAAGAGAAGTTAGAACTACATTTTGAAGGACTTTACATTATTAAAGGAAAAATATACAGTTTTTCCTAGATATAATAGTGAGCTATTTAATTGGACATAATAGTAACATGGTGGAGTAGCTAGGTGGCATAGTGGGTAGAGCACTGGGCTTGGAATCAGGAAAGTTCAGCTTCATGAGTTCAAATATGGCCTTAGACACTTACTAGCTGTGTGACTGGACAGGTTACTTAACATTTTTTGCCTCGTTTTCCTCATATACAAAGTGAACTGGAGAATGAAATGGCAAATTACTCCAGTTTCTTTGCCAAGAAAACTTCAAATAGAGTCACTGAACAGCAGCAATAAAGCAAATGACATGGTCAGACATGTGACATGAAAATTTCACTTTGGTGTTAGTATAGAGGTTGGTTTGGAGAGGGAAAATAATACCGACAGAAAGACCAAATAGAAAACTCTTATATTAACTTGGGTAAGAGATTATAAGGAACTGAATTAATGCTGTAACTGTAATTAGAGAGAAGTTGATAGGTGCAAGAGATATCGTTGAATTGTAATTGAAATGACTGTAACTGATTGATTTTGTAGAGTCAGGGAAATTGAAAGATCAAGGAAGATGTAGAGGTTGTGATTCTGGGTTCCTGATTGGATTGGGGTGCCCTTCGCAGAAATAAGAATATTTTAAAGATGGATTAATTTGGGGGCATAAACATATATGAGTTTTGAGTACACTGAACTTGAATTGACCATGGAGTATTCTGTTTGAATTACGCAATAGAAAGTTGGCAAAAATTTATTGAGAATATGGTTTTAGTTCCCCTTTCCAAGTCTTTCATAGTTTCTCAGCTTTCAGTCATGATAAGAACCAATGTTTCAATGCTCTCTCAAATGTCTTTCTTTCATCATGTCCTTCCTCTGCATATACTTGATCTAACTCAATACTTATTTGTGTCATTGTTTTCTATTATGCCATTTCTGATTCCTCATGTAGTACAAGGAGGGAAGTAATCTTGTAATTCCAATGTGTTAGTTCCACTCAAAATGTTGAAGAATCATTTTTTTTGTAGAATTGTTTACACATATTTTTATTTTGATCTATTATAGTTACTCTTTTCATGTCTCTGAAAACTTTATATAATTTTTCACTCCCCTTCTTCTGCCTGTTTTATAAGAAAAAATACTCCTTATTCTACTGACATCCTCCTTCATATGGTTTTGCAAAGTGATTTATATTCTAAATACATATTATCATTGGCTTACAATATCCTTCTTCTTGGATAAGACATCAAAGTTATTTTTTCTGAGATTATTGTACTTTATTTTCTGTGTATATGCGTTTTTTTTGTTAAATTAATATTTGCCAGCAAGGCTAGATGGCTCAGTGGATAGAGGGCTGGGCCTAGAGTCAGGAATACCTGAGTTCAAATCTGGATTCAAATACTTACTAGCTCTGTGATCCTGGGCAAGTCATTTAAACCTGTATTTGACTTAATCCACTGGAGTAGGGAATGGCAAACCACCCCCATATCTTTGCCAAGAAAACCCCATGGCCAGCACTGAGATGCTATTATTCATGGGGCCACAAAGAGTAGGACATGATTGAACAACTAAACAACAACAACAAACTTCCTTAGACAGTAAAATGACTTGTACTGATATCTGTTGTTTTATCCATTTCCAACATTTGCCAGTATGATCTTGTTTTAATAATAGAGGCAAGTGCATATTATATTTTCTCATTTTTATTCTTGTATTTTTTCTGATCTGTGATGAAACAATTTGCTGATATGAATGTACCCCAACAACTGATTAGAGTGTGTGAGAGTAAAAACAGTGTTAGCACTGAATTTGAAGGATATGGATTTTAATACTACCGCTGGTGTTTATTGCCTGTGTGAATTGGGCAAAGCAATTTATGGTTATCAGTCTGCTTTAGCTGTAAAATGATGGCATTGCACAAGATTGCTTTTTAAGTTTTCTTCTATCTCTTGATTTATGATCTTATATTTTCTGCAACTGTAGCCATTTACTTCCTAAATGGTAAAATGTAAACAATTTAAGTTTTATGATTTTATTTTGTCTTTCATGCATTGTTCTTTCCTAATCTCTACTCAGGAAAAAAGCTATAATACATAGAACTGAGCATAGTATTCATTTTAACATAATTTGGCATAGCTCAGTTCTTAATTTTTGATCATAAAGTGTTTTCTCATTCTTAACAAATATCTCAAATGTAATAATATTTATTTTTTAAAAGGAACTGATACATAGCAGGTGCTATAGAAAAGCATATCCCTGTCCTCTTCTGTTCTCTTCCCTCTCTCCTTCACTTTTTCACTGTTCTCCCATGTGTCTTTGCATTGATATCTTCCTGCATTAAAGTGATTTAAGTTGGAGGATTTTATCAAGTTCTTCAAAACAATTTGTCTTATACTTTCATCTTCTACAAACAATGTTGGCACAAAAAACTTCAATTTTTTTCATCGTAATGTGATTGAAAATATTTTTTATGAGCATTGAAAAAGTAGGAAACTAAACATCTCATGAAATGAAATTTAATACTTTTAAATAAAATGGACCAAATTGACCTTGCTTACTTTAGTATACTTGGACTTGTGCTCAGAAAGCAGACAAACACTGTTTCTGAAACTGTTATCTAAAAGCCTTTGCAGCCTAGTGGAACTTGGCAGAGCTATGCTCACTTCCATTGCCTTGGAGAAACTAGTATCTTCTGTATGTCATGATATGGGACTAGAGGAGCAGTGTGTTGAGGATACTTTTAATGTTTAAATAGACCTGTGTGGTTATTGTGAGGAGCTTCCATTGAAAAAAGATCTTTACTCAAGAATACTGTTCTATGCAACTTGGTCTTAGAGAACTTCCTAGCATACTGAGAAAATACTATTTTTAACCAGGATCCAACAGTCAGCTCATGTTAAAGGCAGCACTTGAAGCCATATGTCCCTAACTTTGAGGATAGCTTCCTACTCACACTATAACTACTTTTCAAAGGACTTTTTTGAGGTTGATTTGATGGTTCCCATTTGTAGATTTGTTCATATTTCTTGCTACACATATTTTGCATGTTTGTATATCATGACTTTTGTTATTAATGGCCAACATTTATATAATATATAATATTTAGTATATGTCAAACTCTTTGCTACAAGTTTAACAACTATCTCATTTGCTCTTCACTGCAACTCAGAGGTAGGTACTACTGTTATCCCCATTTTACATATAGGGAAACTGAGATAAACAGAGGTTAATTGATTTACCCAGGGACAGACCTGTGAGTCTAGTGAGTGTTTGAGGGTGGATTTGAACTCATGTCTTCCTGACTGAGCCCAAAGCTCTATCCACTCTGCCGCCTAGCTCCTCTCTTTGATATTTTCTCTTACAAATATCTTGGTATCTTTATTGTTATTTTGTTAATATGTGACAACTTCTTTCTTTAGCATCTAGTTTGGTGGATATACAGAGATAGCATTCTTTCTCCCTTTTATTTTTGTTTCAGTTCTAACATCTTTGAGCTATGTTTCTAGATTGATCAGATAGTATTTTTCTTCACGCACTACAGATTAAACCCAAGTGGGAAGATTTACATTTCTCTGTGTCAAATACTCCATCTCCCATGTCTGGGTCTTTAAATAGGCTACCTCCCTTTTCATTTCTACCTCAAAATCTCTAGATTCCTGTAAATCCCAGACCACTTCCTACAGGAAGTTTTTGCTTATCCTGCTCAGAACTAATTTTTGCCTCCAAATTAACTTTATATTTTCTTTGCAGACATTTTATATGTGCTGCTCTCTGTATATGTTGCTAACTCCTAGTAGATTATGAGTATCTTACTTCATTTATAAAATAGAGGAATTAATCTAGATATCTTTCTTGTCTTTCTTGCTCAAGACCTAGTCAATGATTTTATTTTTATTTTTATTTGTATCAACAGAACCTACTACATAGTACCCAGCAAATTTTTAAAGTTTGGCAAAGGTCTGTTAAATTAAATTGCATTCAGTTGAAACACTTTTGGTTAGCTATTCAAAGAGCTAAGCACTTATATTTTTACTGGTATTTTAAGGTACATTTCATTCTTTTCAGAACATAGATGATTTAAGCTATGGTGAGAAATCCAAAATCCTTGTTTCTATCAGAAACAAAGGAGAAAATATTACATATTCTGTCCATGGTAATTACTGGAAGTGGAGAGTCATCAGTAACCAAAATCTTGAGAAATTGTTCCTAATATCTTCATCACAAACTTCAGAAAGCAGAAGTCCTCTCTATTGCTATGCTCATAAACAATTTTTCCCATTATTCCTTAGAAGGAGTCCAAAAAACCTTGATGTTTTGTTTTTGGTTTTGTTTAGTTTTCCTCTGATGTTTGGTGGATAAAACTTTGTCTTATAAACCATTAAGCTACATTCTGATCGCTTCAAATTAAAAAGTACAATTTTAGGTTTAGAAAGGGCCTCAGAAGTAATGTAAAAAGAGCCTCTACTAAAAAGGCATCCTTATTATAAAAAACCCAAACAACAGTCATCTAAGTACTTTAAGTCCTTTCAATAAGTGGAAGTTATCACATACAGAGGAAGTCCATTTCACTTTTGCATAGGTCTAATTGGAAAGAAAGACTTTTTGCTGTCCTTTTTTTCTTTTGTAATATCAAACCTTGTTTTGCCTAAATTAAATTTCCATGCATTGTTGCTGTTCCCGACTTCTTGGGCCAAACAAAAAAAGTCTAATCCCTCTTTCATAGGAAAGCTCTTCAAATAACTGAAATCATCTATCTAACCACTTCTCACATGAGTTTTTTCTTCTTCAAAATAATATCCCATATTCCTTCAAACAGCCCTCCTATGACATGTACTTAAAGGTTTTCACTATCCTGATTGCAATCTACTCAATTCTGTCCAGTTTAGCAATGCCTGTCATAAATAATGGCACTGAAAACTGAACACTATATTCTAAGTATTGTCTGAACAAGGCAGAATACAGAGGAGCACCTCTGCTCAAAGGGTCCAGTTTGTTTTTCTTTCCTCCCTTTGTTTTGTGTTTTTCCTCTGTGTTTTGTAAGTATCTTTTACCCCTTGACTGTATATAAATGGGTACAAGACAGGGTCGTCAATTTTACCTTCTCTTCTTGGAGTGAAATTAAACTGTAATTTGAGCATGCACAATAGTCATTTAGCCATGGCAGAAGGACAGATAGTGAATAGCCTATGCAATTTAATCTATAAATGGAATGTATATACATAGTTTATGCATAGAACAATTTACGCATTTTTTGCTCTCCATTCTTGATAGAAGTGAATTCCTGAATCCCTAATACCTCTTTGCCACCACCACTCCTGTTATAATCAACACCAATGTGGTTAAGTGGATGGAAGGCTGGGTTTGGTGTTAGAACATTTGAGTTCAATTCCAGCCTCAGATACTTCTATCTGACATGTGTGGCCCTGGGCAAATCAACTGTAAAATAAAGAATATACTGGCACCCAACTCCTTAGGCTGTGGTCAGGATCAAATGAGATATTTGTAAAGTTCTTGGCACAGTGTCTGGAACAAAGTTAGAACTTGATAAATGTGTGTTCCCTTCACCACTCTTTCCTTCTAGGGTTTAAAGTTTGGCTCATGTGTCATTTCTTCATGAAGTCTTCATTGATCTTACTAGAGGAAAGTATTACACTCTTCCTAAAATACCTTGTCTTGATCTTTTTCTTGGCCCTATGACATTTAATTAACTCTTAAATTAATGCTACAAAGATAGATACATGTAAACATAACTGTATGTGATATTTATTAAACACATGATCTATTGGGTACTTTGCTAGTATTATAAATATTTTGTATATTTAGGTCTTTTTCTTTTGTTGTTTTTTATCTCTTTTTGGAATACAGACCAAGTAGTATTGCTAGGTCAAATATTTCACAATATTTTACTTAGTGATTTCTTCATTTCTCTGACATATTCATTTCTACCTACCTATTAAATCTGTGTTCCCCTACCTCAAATGTTCCATCACACACTATTGTTGGATTTAATAAGTCTTTTCTAAAGGTCCTGGGCTATTATTATGAGCAGTTCCTCCAATAATACAAATTGAAACTATTCCTACTCATAGATGATTTTCTTGAGGTTTTTTTTTTTAGTCAAAGTTCATTATCCCTTCATCAAGATACTTCATTAGTATGGCCCCTGATGGCATGCATAGGTTGTTAGTGAGTTTTTCTTATATAGCCTTATACATTGGAAGAACTTCCATTGATAGGGACTTCAAGGGTCCCCTGCAGGCCACAGTGGTGCAGTAGAGTAGGAATTTAATAGATGGCTTGAATCTTTCTTTGCTTTTATAGACTGAATTAAATTTTTCCACTTCAAATCTAGTGGCCTATGGATATACTCCTAATAAATTTCACATGAGTTCACAGCAATGGTGAAGGATTGTGTGGAATTTTGGAAGGACATTAGGGTATTGGTTCATTTTCA